>CM073467.1:21370000-21730000 GCA_037074535.1 Gleditsia sinensis
TGAATTTTGAATTTTTGAACAAGAAACCAACTTGAAATAGGAATAGGACTCTCTTTTTTTTCGAAATTCAAATTTTTTTGGAAGAAGAAAACTAAATGGACTAGTACTAGGAGTTAGAATAAAAGTAGGAAAAGAAAATTGACTAGAACTAGAACTTTTTTTTCTAAAAGAACTAGAAGAACATTAACTAGAACTAGAACTAGAATTAGAACTCAAATTTGACCTAAAGAAAGGTAGAAGAAGAAGAACGACTCTAGAAAATAGAAAAGAAAAGATAGGACACGAACCAAATCTCAAGGAGCCAAAGCTCTGATACCAAATGATGCGTTCCTCTAAACGAAGAAACGGAGTGTTTGGCGAAAGCAAGGATCGTCTTGAAAATTCAATGGATGTTTGATCGCCACGAGTTGCCTCGATAAGATCGGATTCAGTTCTTTGCCCAAGAATTAAGGGAAGCTCTCACTTTAGGAGAAAACTCAATCTTTATTAATCATCAAAATCTGTTTAATACATGAACTTGAAGAACTCTTAAATAGACAATCAAACCTAACCCCAGTAGGAAAGCCAAAAGGCCTTAAACTCCTAATAAAAATATGGCACAAATAACATTAGTTATCTGGCCCAACTAAACTAATAAAAAACAAACTCATAATTAAACTACTATTTGGGCTGCATAAAGAATGGGCCCAAATACTAATAATATCCAAAACAAAACATTTAAACTAAAGCCCATAATACATCTTTAAATCAATGCAGATTTGAGCTAGTTATCTTCAAGATCTAACAAACTTTATTGGGACTCCGAATTGCCCTCTTTAATACAATCCTCAAGGCTGCAAAGTGTGGCCCACTTGATGTCTAGACTTGGCCCAACAACTTCCTCTTTAGCTTGCACATCCAAGATCTAGCCCAGTAAAGTTTCTTTGGCCCGCTTCGCCCTGCTCCTAGTCATTGGACCGCCTATCCCTTGCAAAGGATCTTGGGAATGGTTTAGAGTAGCTTTGACAGCACCTTGATCTCCATCATATGTTATGTATGCATTCTCAGGAATTAAAGGGGTGCACAAAAGGGTGCCAAGTAAACCTCATTTCCCTCATGATTGGCCAATAATAGGAGATGCATAGCCCTTTGCAGGTATGGCCGTATTGACTGCATTGGGTAAGTAGACCATGATGTTATGGGTCTGTGTGACCAAGATGCCGTATGTATGATGTATGGTCAGTGCTTGTGTTTCAGTGAAATAATTTGAGATGTTTTAAGGAATGGAATGTGCACTATTTTTCTGAAAAAATTTGCTAGCTATTGAGATTGTCATCTCACTTTTTATGTCCACATAATCACATTCCAGGTACTCTAGCAAGAGGTGAGCAACAAGGGTCTCAAGGTTGACTCATATGATCATGAATGTATTTTCCTTGGTTGTGCAATATTTGTGTGGGATGGCTTAGTTAAGTGCCAAGTCCCTGTTAGACAGCTTATAATATGATGTAATATAAGTTATGAACTGTAACCCTTTCCTTTATGGCATGAGATCCTTTATGTTGTAAATAATGCATAGCATGCCTAGGTAGTTGCCTATATGGAATTGAATTTTTAAAATGTTTGGGATAGCCTGAAGCACTTTTATGCTTATCCAAGAAAGATAACAAACGATATAAGTGAATAGGTTAAATTATGGGCTAGTTAGACATTTTACAAAAATTTATAGATAATAAGGAACATTTTATGATTTAGATATATGAAAAATGGCACTAGTGAGTCAGGTGTTACAACTACTCTCTTATCTTGCATAAGCACACACCCTAGCCCTTTCTTTGAAACATCACTATACACTTCAAAATATGCTGTAAGGTCTGGAATAATTAAAACAAGAGGAGTGGTCAGTTTTGTCTTAAGCTCCTGGAAACTAGCTTTACATTGATCAGTCCATCTGAAAGGACTTCCCTTCCTGGTCAATTTAGTCAATGGCAAGGCTATACAAGAGAAGTTTTGTATAAACCTCCTATAGTATCCTGCTAAACCCAGGAAACTTTTGACTTTCGTAATCGTCTTTGGTCTCTCCCACTGAATCACTGCTTCCGTCTTGCTAGGATCTATGGCTACCCCTCTATTAGAGATGACATGTCCAAGAAACTTTACGTCTAACAGCCAAAATTCACACTTCTCCAATTTGGCATACAACTTTTTCTCTTTCAGCACTTGTAGCATGATTCGGAGATGTTGTTCATGTTCTTTCTCACTCTTAGAATATATCAAGATGTCATCAATGAACACTACCACAAATTGATCTAGGTAGGGTCAAAAAATATGATTCATGTAATCTTGAAAATTGCAGGTGCATTTGTCAACCCGAAAGGAATTACGAGAAATTCATAGTGCCCATACCTAGTCTTGAAGGCAATTTTTGGTACATCCTCCTCCTTGATCCTAATATGATGATATCCCGACCTCAAGTCAATCTTAGAAAAGATAGAGGCTCCCTTCAATTGATCCAATAAGTCATCTATATTAGGGAGAGGATACTTGTTTTTGACAGTCACCTTATTTAGCTGTCTATAGTCTATGCATAGTCTAAGGCTTCCATCTTTCTTCTTAACAAACAATACAAGAGCTCCCCAAGGTAATACACTTAGTCTAATGAATTGCTTGTCTAACAGTTCCTCCAACTGTTTCTTAAGTTCTTGTAGTTTCTTCGACGCCATTCTATAAGGTGCAATAAAGATAGGCCCTGTCCCAGATAAGAGATCAATAGAGAACTCTATCTCTCTCTTGGGAGGTGAGCCTGGAATATCTTATGGAAATACTTCAGAAAATTCGTTGGCTATTAGGATTTCATCAAACTTCGATTCGACTTCTAGGTTTGATAAATACAAGAGAATGTATCCAAGTACTCCATACTTTAACTCCCTATTAACTTGATTGGCATTAAACATCAATAACTACACCTCCTTTTTTGGAGTAGGAGGTAGAAATTCAACGGTTTTGTTACAATAATTCAGTAAAACTCAATTTCTAAACATCCAGTTTAACCCTAGAATGACCTCAATACCTCTTAAAGGTAAATAGACGAGGTCTACAGAAAAAATTTTCTCTTGGATGGTGACTTGACAGTCTTTACATACAGAGGAAGTTAATACCCTTTCCCCTATGAGAGTTACTACAGATAGCTCAAAGGGAGTTTCAGAAATAGGAAACTGAAACTTCCTAATACATTCTTTCGATATAAATGAATGACTAGCACTAGAGTCAAACAACACCATAAGAGCAAATCCATAGATATAGCATATACCTTGAATCATTTCAGAAGATTGAGCTGCCTCTTGGCTGCTCATGGTGAAAACCCTTCCTTTCACCTGAGGCCTCTGTTCTAGCTGGTTCCCCACATGTTGTGGGCAACTCCTTGTAAAATGGCCCTTCTATCTGCATTTAAAATAAACAACTAGTCCCATGTAGCATGGCCAGTTACCTTGCATGCGTCCGCACTTAGTGCACTTGACTGGGGCAAGGTCTTGTTGGAAAGGTCGAGGACTCACAATAATTGGCCTCTTGCCAGTACCCTGTCCTTTTCCTCTGACATTTCTACCAGAATTTTGTGGCCCATTCTTCCTTTTCCAAAAGTTCCATCTTTGTTTCTCATCCTCCACTACCCTCAAACTCTTCTCCAGGAGTTTGCATTTATTTATCAAATGTACAAACTCCCTGATCTCCATAGCTATAACAACCTTCTTTATCTTCGGGTTCAGTCCCGCTTCGAACTTAACAGCCTTTCATGCTTCATCTGAGTTAAATCGCAGATAAGAGGAGAACTTAGACAATTCCTCGAATCTCGTGATGTATTGGTCTATAGTCATGCTACCCTGCCAGAGTTGGAGAAATTCAATCTCTTTCTCCGCCCTCACAGTACTTGGAAAGTACTTTTCCAAAAAGGTGTCTTTGAACACCTTCCAAGTGATCTGCTTTCCCTGGTGAGCTAAAAGTTCTCTAGCTCCACGCCACCAGTATTCTGCTTTATCTTTTAGCATATATGCAGCAAAGATTACTTGCTACTCCTCAGTACATCCCATCACTTCAAAGATTTTCTCTAACTCCCTTATCCATCTTTCAGCTACAATCGACTCAAAGCCGCCTTGAAAACAAGGTGGCCTCGTCCTTAGGAACTCGGATATGCCGTTATCATTTTCAGCCATCCGATTGTTAACACCATTCACACCATTCGAGTTATTAACATTCTGGAGGTATTGTAGAATTTGATTAGTGGTCATAACTTGGTCTCGAATTGCCATGACCAGGTTGTGCAGGGTTTCCTCCGCATTGTTTGCCGAATTCCTCCTTGGTGGTGCCATTTCCTACTGTGGTGCACACCACAGATTGCCATGTGACCGTGCTCATTTCTTTTATTTTCACAATAATAGCCAAAAATATGCTTTCAATAACAAGTATGTTCATCAAAATATAATTATTACCAAAAATCATTGGTAATCATGCCATGAACATAACCATTTCAAATATCACTTTATAAAATATTTCCATGTCAAAATTTCACACTTAAGATGGTAAGAAGTTCATACAATGGCAATGGCTATGGCATATACTAGTTATTGATTATTTTCATTTTTAAGATTCTTCTTTTTTAAAAATTAATTTTATTTCTTTATTTTCTTGATGCAGGTTTTCATCTTATCTGATCTTCTCTTACTAATCAGAGCATAACTCCCACAATTTACCTCCAATATAGGTGATCCTGGTGTCAATATAAAGATAAAACTATTATGTTGAATAGTTTAGCAGAATATTAAGAAATCAAGGTGATATTACTCCCTCAAAGTACAGGTTATTTTTTCTCGGGTAGGTTCTGACCTCTACCTACTAATCTGTTCATATCTCCCTCATAAGAATTCTAAATTAAGTGATTCCAGTGGCTAAAAATCTGTGACACATATAGCAATAATTTTTATGTTAATTATTTATTTTAATTTCCTACATAATGTTCTCAGAAATTAAAATACAGAAACTATTCTAAAATATTATTTCCTGATTAACTAATTTCTTACCACTCCTTACTAATCGGAACATATCTGCCTCATATGGACTCCAAATTGAGTTATTCAAGTGGCTAAAAATCCATGACACATATAGCTATAATTCTTATGTTAACCATTTATTTTAATTCCCTACATAATGTTCTCAGAAATTAAAACACAGAAGCTATCCTAACATATTCTTCCCTGATTAACTATTTTCTAACCACTGCTTATTAATCAGACTATGTCTACCTCATATGGACTCCAAATTGAGTGATTCTAGTGGCTAAAAATCCGTGAACCACAGATCTACATTTTCATGTTAACCATTTCTTTAAATTTCTTACCAATTCTTCCCAGAATTTTAAAAATAGAAGTTTAAAATTTTGCCACCCATAGCCATACCTATGTAGAACTATCTACACCAGCCTAAGTATTCAAACTTACATAATATGTAACATAATATAGCAACATCCATGACCAATCATTAAAGTTCTAAGATTAAAAACTCATATAAATATTACAAGTTTCAAAATTTTTCTTCAAAAAGAAATATTGTTAAATTTACCTTGAGCACTTAATTCTCTAGACTTCTCCTTTCTCTTTCTTCCTTTCTTCCTCTCCTTTCCTCACTCTACCTTGCTTCTATTTTTCCTCTCCTTCACTTGGACGA
Source organism: Gleditsia sinensis (assembly GCA_037074535.1). NCBI lineage: Eukaryota > Viridiplantae > Streptophyta > Magnoliopsida > Fabales > Fabaceae > Gleditsia > Gleditsia sinensis. Next base: position 21,375,695 of record CM073467.1, read on the forward strand.
AAATTCTAATGTTATAAGGGTGAGTTTTGCTTATATAGACTATCAAATAATTCACCCTTCATAATCATAGGTCTATCTTATCACAATTAGAATGCACTTGGTTGAATTTTTAGAAAACAAACAACTTATGTTCTTGTCTTCCTCTTCCTTAGTCAAGATATGCATAGCAAAAGGAAATTTGTAGTTTAAAAATTATGATAATATGTTCTTAAGATAAGGGACAAGGTCCCTTTGATTTAGGGATTCATTTCCTTTTTCTTTTGTCTTAATCAAGTATAATAGGTTTGCCTTTTTAGGTGAAAAATTTCTAGCCCTTGAATCTCTATTATTTGGTTGAAATTATTTGTGTGGGATAGAAATGTTTTTTCCTAATTCTATGTATTATCATACCACTTGCTAAAATTATGAGTGTAGGATATAAATGTTTTGTCCTAAAGCCTTGTATTATCATACCACTTGCTAAAATTATGAATGTAGAATTACACCACTTGTTAAATTTTTGTCTTAAAGCCATGTAACCTAATCTTTATTATTATTACACTATTATATTATCACATGGTTTATTTTATTTTATTTTTCCTCTTGGATTTGGGTTTATTCCTACCTATTTCTTTTGCTTTGGATAAAATTCTACCTTTCTTGGAGGGCTTGGACCCATTTTCATAATTTTTAGGCTATCGGTCTAATTTCTATATCCTAGTCCAAGTCTATGTTTTATTTCTTGTTTAGGTTATCCAATGGGCTTGCTAGAAACTTATGTGAAGTGGAAAAACTCTATATGAAGTGTCCATAGGTAAAAGCCCAATGTATGGGTGAATATGTTAAACTTAGTAACTCTAATTTTTGAATTAGGAAAAATTACCCTAATCCAATGTTTTCTTGAAATTTTAAGACCTTTACTTGTTTCCAAAAAATTATCTTTCTTACCTAAGAATTTTACATCTCTTTAGTATGTTATTTCTAATTTTTTTCTATTAGGTTTTCTCTCTTTACTTGTTCTCTTAATGTTAGAAACATTTTCTATGCATACACATAAGGTGAAGAATTTTTAAAGCTTATATTCTCTTAGATATCTAACAAAATTATTTAATAAATTTTATTTCCTTGATTAAATATTATGTGCCTTCATTAATAAAAGAAACAAAATTAGGGATGTTACATGTTTAGCTAAATGTCATGTTTAGACTAAAAGCTACCACTATTATAAGAATATAAAGTTGTCCTATGTAACTCAACAATTTCAAAGCATTAAGGACGTTCTTGAGGTGGATTTATATCGGAATATATGAATTAACCATGAGAATGACTGGGTATGACAGTTCTGAAAAGAACCCATGCAAGATAAAAAACTGGTTACTAGAGCAATTGCTGTAATAAAGTTAGGGCAAAATCGATCCAGGAGCTGATATCAACCCTGAAGCAATCCTAGTTGTCCTTATTATCTGATTTTCTTCTATTAACCTAGTGTGTGGCAAGATATCATTTCAATATTCCTTAGTTCATTATCTTATTTTGTGATTGAATCCAATTTTTTTTCTTTAACAACCAACATCTTTTTTTCATTGCATTTACTGGTCAATCTTCTATAGTAATTTTTTGTTACAATTCCTCGCTGGACAATACTCACTCATCACTTGATTACTTGTTTGCAATACATGTACTTATGTGTTTACATTGCATATATAAATTTACAAGCAACAGGTGGTGCTGGCATCAAGATCTCCACTACATTGGCCACCAGAATGTCCTGGAAGATGGTGAATTTACCCAAATAGAGTATCTCTACCACTTGGATCTCCAAGACTAAAGTCAGCAGAACTACCGCCATCTTAACCTCTTTTATCTAAACACATCACCAAAATTAATGAGAATGAAATCTCAATAGGTTCAACATTAACATATTATATAGTAAACAAAACAGGATGATATGTTTAGCTGTATAAACTACAGAAAATCATTATTTAATAACCAAGTATAATAATCACATATAGCATGAATAACTAAAATGAATAAATCATTAATGAACACGTCCATAGTATATTTAACGTCATGCATAATAGTTAATTATCCGTCATTTGTCTATATTTGAGTTACAAGGTAGTATGAGCCATTCACCCTTCTGCTACTCATATACCATTGTCACTTAGTCGGAGTGGCCATACTCCCTCTCAACTCACTCAAGGCTAATAGGACTTCTCTTATCTGATACCGTCTCAAAGCCATATGATCCTATCAGGTCACCTTATTGCCCTAAGGTGCCGCATGTCGCTGGGCTACCTTGCTGCTGTAAGGGTCATCCCAAAGATTCCGTCTAATTACATCTCATCAAAATATCAAACATGCATCTAATCCTCATTATAAACACGCATCTCATATACATCTCATCCACATTTAGAACATGTATCTAATCCATATTCAGAACATGCATCCCATCAACATGCATCTCATTCACATTTTAAACATACATCTCATATGCATCTCATCCATATCTAGAACATGCATCTCATCAATATGCATCTCATTCACATGTAGGACATGCATCTCATTCACATTTTAAACATGCATCTCATATGCATCTATTATATCAACATACAATAGATTATTTAGTTTTTCATGACAAGAAGGATGAAGTCAACATTACAATGCATCAATTTAAAGACATTTATCTATACTTTGGTTCCTCTCATTATCATTTATCCATTGGAGTTCATTTAGAGCCATTAAAAAGTAAAACAAGGCAAAATCAACTTCAAGCACGGTCGTGCTCTGGCTGTACATAACTTTAACCCGCATACAACACGGCCATGCTATGGTTCCCACACCACACGCACCTTGACCATGCTCTATAGCACGGCCAAAATAGGGCCACCAATGCCGAGCACAGCCGTGCTCGGTGCACGCCTATATTTCCCCTTTGTTTTCTCACCTCCATATAATCCCACAACCACCAAAATAGCCACCCATAACATATACACAATTATTCAGGCATTTGATCAGATAAAACACACCAAGAAGATGATTTAGTTTCAAAACTCCATTAAAAGATTTTCCTAACTCTAATCCTTCACATTTAACCCTAGATCCATATCCAAACTCCATCAAATGGTTCCAAGAGGCACTCACATATATCATCACATAGCATATATCATAAATCAACTGTTAAAACTCATATTTCACAAGAAGTTAATGTTAAACCTACATGAAAATGCACTCCTTTTGTCTAGTATCCAAGAAACCCTCTTTGAAGCTCCTTGACTCACACAACATTCTCTCCTTCCTTCCAAATTTCTACATCAAACACACCATAAATAAAAGCTCAAGAGACTTAAAGTAATGAGGAGAAAGGATTTAGGAATCTAGAAGCTCAAGAAATCACCTTAGTTCTTCACCTAACTTCTTCCTCTTTCTTTTTTCTCTCTCCTCTCTTTCTTCTTCTCTTTCTTAGCTGCTGGTTTCTGCTCTCCCTTCCCCTTAGTCAACCCTCCCAATGAATCATCCAAAGAAATATTAAAATATTGCATCTTCTAGAAGCCCTTAGTTCTCTTCCAACTATATCCCCTAACTAGAAATTATTTACAAAAATATTATTCTATTACATTCCAACTTTTCCTCAACTAGGGCCATGTTTGGCTTTTTCAAAAATTTTCAAACTCATTAATCTTCTTCTAAGAAAAACCTTAGTGGGTTTTAGAAACAATTTCTCCACGTCTTTAGCCCTTCTCTTAAAACTCAAACTTATTCTAAGAGGTTAGAAATTAGAGTTTTATCCCTTCTAGATTTTCTCCAAAAAGGAGGATTATACTCTTTCCCACCCTTCAAACTTAGGATTATATGCCATTGAATGAAAATAAATAGGAGGATGTTACACCATAGATACATCCACAAGGTATGGGACATTACTTGAATATCTTGAATCCTCTTATTTTTTTGTCATTTTCATCTACAACAGTAGCCTCTGATGGCTCTTGCTTCATATACAAACTATGGACAAGGCCTTAGATGCTCTCTTCGACTTTTGGTTCTTCCTTAAGCCTTCCGTAATCTAAAATAGTGACAAAAAATCCATTTTACATGTCATTAATAGTTTATGCCTCAAATTTACACATGTACTTAAGTTACAAAATATTTTATCTTCTATTTCGTTAGTCAAGTCAGATATGCATCATACATGTTAAAGATCAATTTTAAATACAAATCTATGGAGGAAAATAGGAAATGGACATGTGGTCATCCTAACCATACCCAAATACATTAACAAAATCATGTACAAGTGTCAAATAGCTCATCCACTCAGTTTGGAATAGGGTACAATCAATGCAAGATAGAGGGAGGGATGTTCGTCGCCTGAGAAGTTGATTTCTCTGTGAAATTTTTATCCACACTAAGAGGGTACTAATTGCCCAAAGAAAACCCATACAAGCAAAAGTCGAATAAAATGACTCACTTCGCCATTTAGAGTGGCTGTCATTCATCTCGCATAGTCGTACTTACAATGAACAAAAGTTTGTTCTTACTAATGAAGGAGTTGGACGAACTCTTACCTACATTGACTCCATTTCGCTAGTGGAGGACAAAGTAGAAAATAGGGGGCTATACTTGAGAATGGAGGGAATATCTGAAAAGGGATTTTTATTTTGTACTTATTCATTAATTAAAATAATTTCTTTTGTGAAATTTTGTTTAAGCCTCATGTTAATTTATTTTTTGTGGAGTTACATTATAATATTCGAGTTTTGGAAATTCCACAAATTTTTTAGAGGTTAATTTTTAAATTTAATTATCTATAGGGTTACATTACAATATTTATAGATTGCAGAAGCAGTTAAAAAAATTGGGTTTAATATATAAAAATAGTTTTTTGAATCCTATTTATAATTTTCTTGGCGATTGAATTATAAATATTCACAAATTTTAATTTGATAATTAAGATTTTTTAATAAACTTTTGTGGTCCCCATGACCTTTCCACATGTGGATAATATATTGGTCCACATGGGTTCCATGCCAGCACCATGAACAAAACGAATATTTTCTAAATAAAAGATTTCCCTCTAGCCCACATGGTTTTAAACAAAACATGAAAAAACCACGTGGCCATCTCTGTTTACTAGGTCAAAAGAATAGCCCAGGAAAGCCCAAGCCCTATCTTGATTCCTAAGCCAATTTTCACCACCATAACCTCTACTATGATTTACAATTTTACAAATCATACCCGAACCCATTCAAATTTCACATACACCGAGATCAGTGCACAGTTAGACTCAACATGGGCAGAAGCAACATTATAATTATAGTTGTAGCTGCCCAGGGCCTCCTCTCTTTGGAGATCTTGAAGAAACACTCTGGTCAGATGACAGAGATTGCCTCGGTTCTTCCGGTCTTTGCACCTCCTGCATATAGTGCTGGTGATGGCATCAGAAAACAGGACAAAGCATAAGGTTGATTCAGTAAACTCAGGGTGAAATCATACATGAAGAAGAACATGGTATGTCAATAACTGATAAATCAGGCACCACCGCCCTCTCCCTCTCTTCATCATCAACCTTTTTATAAATTTTATATATCCCTACCCATAAATGTTTATTAAAAACATGGAAAAACATATTGATATGCAAAAGGCAGTATGAAGACGTCAGCAACCTTTGACATTGAAGGGGAAGTATTGCGCAACTGTGACTGTGCTCTAGCATGCATGCGATGCTGGTTTTGCATTTGCTCAAACTGTTGTAATCTTGCAGCAAAGTTGATTCCATTATCTGAGTTCCCACCATCCACAGTTATGTCACCATCCTGAGGTATTTGAGATCCACTGGGCGCGTGATGAAGAATTTGGTAGGAATTCCCTGAAGATGTTCTCTTAAATTGCTCACCATTGAAAGAATACGATGGCACAGCTTTTAAACGAGTTTTAAGTATCTTAAAGGCAGCACTTTGCTGCATAATGGTATACATTTAAAAGAGTCAATATAAACACCAAACCATATATATGTATATATAACCTAGCTTTCCCAGAGTTATTACAACATAAATTTGCATAAGTTGCACATTGAGCAAGTTGATATATTCAACAATTGAGTAAATGCAGTTTTTGTTAGCCAAGAGTAAATGCTGCTAGTATCACAAACTTTTTGACGGGCTAAACAGAATAACCCCCCTCTAAACAAAGAAAACAAATGTTGATACAATGTTAAGGAGAAACTAGCCAGTACAAGCACAAATATAAATAGAAAGGATATAAAGATGTCAACAATCATGGATAATCCTCCACTACCACAAAACAAAGAGTCCAAAAAATTTCCAACAGCAGGTTCTGAATGACAACTTAAAAACTAACAGTAAAATTTTCTCCCAGAACTTTCGTTTCTGAGATAACATCTGGTCTGAAAGACCTACGAACAATGATCAGATATTAGATCTTTATTTCTCTAGGGTATTCTCAATCATATCATGTCCCTCACGTGCATTTCATTCCAAATATTTATCCAAATCAACTCAAGCATGTCAGTGGAACATCCAGATTGACTAGTTTTAGAACTCTTCATTTCATTAATAGATTAGGAATATTACATCCCAATGAAAAATGACTAATAGAGAAAGCACTTCAAAGGGGGCAAGGAACATAAAAACATAAAGCACATTCTCTTTTGGAATAACTAATAAATAGCTCAATTAAAAATGTTTTAATCTCACCAGTAAACAGGATCCATACAACGCAATATATGACTTCTAATCTAGATGCTGAGAAAAGAAAAATACGAAAGTACAACAACAACAACTAAGTCTTTTTCCATTAGGTGGAATCGGCTATATGGATTAAACGGCGCTACAGTAACCTATCATGAATGAAATCAATAGATAGAAAAATACAAAAATAAAGAGTAAAAATTCTAAAAAGCTTCCTCCCACTAAGGATGTGCCACTCTGGCTACAGCACATTAATTAAAAAAAGAAGTTAATTCCTCAATATTTCCTGAGGTTAAAGGAAATAGTTAAATATGCATATACCTGAGGAAGCAACATCAGAAGACCATACAATGCTTTAAATAACCACACATATCTTCCAGGTTCCAGAAGCTGCAATATTAAACAACGGTTCAGGCAGATAAGAGAACAGAAATAAAGAATATAAAATATCCATTAACACACCATAAAACACAAGGACTGATTATTACTTTATTCATCTTGCAGAAGAGAAAGTTAAACAACTAAATACAATGAGACAAGTATAAAAACTACATGCAGAACAAGCATATTTATAGAACAAGATGTGAAAGAAAAATTAATGATATTGAAGTTCATCATTACAGCAAAGTCAATAGTTTCTGTTCATGCAAAAGGGTTCATTATGAAGGAAATTTGAGAGCAATAATAAGCTACATAAGTTCTCCATACAGTAGCAGCATAAACATGAAGCACTCAAATTTTAACATCAACTTTTTTTTCTTTTTTCTTTTTTGGAAATGAAAAGAAACTTTATTAGAGAGAAAAATACAAGAAAGGATGACAAGACAGCCTCCTAAAATAACATACAACAAAGAAATCAGAAAGAAGGAAAAAAAAACAAAAATTAGATAAATAACAAAGCCATCCAGTCCACTACTTAAATATGACAAACAACTTCCCATTTAACATCATCTATTATTGCCCCCATCATATTCAATGCAGTGCTTCTACATGCTGTCCTTTGTAATTTGTAATGAAAAATCTTCTTTATCCGAAAACAAGAAAGTTACCAAAAAAGAAAAACAACAAGTGATGTCTGACCTTTAGCACTAATCATCACAAATACAACATGCATTACTGAACATATTTTACCAGACTAAGTACTAAATTACATACTATAGCAAGACCCAAAAGATAAGGGTAGATGAAACATGGGATTCCCATTAAGTACCTGCAATCTTAAATATGCAAAGATTGGAGTTTCCAGCAAGCGAATCAACTTATCCAGTTGGACCAAAAACTTTACGTTAATATCCTCTTCAACTAGAGACTGAATCACGGAACTTGCATGTTGGTAGGTCTGTCCAGAAAGATACATAATTAAATCACAAAATGAAAGGGCAACTGGTCAAACTAGGGCTAAGCAAACAACCACAAATGCACATTGTTTACAAAGAATGTGAGTGTACATGTGCAAGAAAAGAGAGAATTAAAATAAAAACAGATGAACATAACCAAGTTGTTGATACGTACCTGAGCTAGGAAGCAAAGACTTATAATTGCCATTGAAGAATGACACCATGAGGCATACAAAGCAACGTACAAGTCCTTCCCAGCAGGATTTACCAATGATTGTTTCAAAAGATCTCTAAGCTCAGATAATTCTGATGATGTAAGTAAGATCAAATTCAAAGCCTGAAAAATTTTAGAACAGATGCTGATGAATACTGTTTGAGCTCATTATATTAGCTAAATGTCAGATTAAGGAGAAAGGTTAAAATAACCTTAATAGAGGAAAAGATATATATATATATATATATATATATATATATATATATATATATATATATATATATATATATATATATATATAAATACACACACATATAGTGGGCCAGAACTGGCACATCCCAGTAATATTTAGGCTAGTTATACACCGGTCATTAATATAAAAATCCCTGTCCGACAATAGTCCTTCTCATACTTAATTTGCACAATTTTATAGTAATTGGATATTGTCAACTTCAATCAGCTTCTACACAGACGGACACTTGTGAGATTTCCAACAAGAGATAATTGGTTTAAGTAAGGAGACATAAACATATAATTGGCATATAGTTAAGAGCTATAAAGCACAAATACTTAGCATGACATAGATACGGATATGGCAATACCTAATTTTTTTAAAAATACAAGATACAGTACTTCTAGGATACCATACTAAAATTTATTAATAAATATATATTTTTAATATCTAAAATATCTTTATCTTATGCATTAATTAACCAATTTTAGGATATAATGTTTCATTTCTAAATTTGAAGCTCTAAGTGTAGGCATCATGGCCTTCATCAAGTTGACACATATTAAGATTACAAAGTTAAACAATAAATATCTAAAAATAAATCCAAATAAAATAGAATCACTATAATATTATGTGAGAAGAAATACCAGAGAAGGAAAGAAAGAAACACTGCTCAAAATATTTATTTTATTCTATGTATTTGATACAAGAGAGCAACTAGAATTTATAGTCATTCTGGATTATAGGAATCCCTGTACTATTGGGATAATAAACAGCATAAGAAAAGCAAGATAAGGCCGAGGAATCAAGCCCAAATTACAAGTCAAATAAAAATAGGAAACAAAGCATAATAATAGGAAACAAATCATAACTGATATCCTAAAACATAATAAACCATTTTTCGGAAATCATCTGCTGAGATAAAATTATATATCTAACACTCCCCCTCAAGTTGGGTTGTATAGATCAAACAATCCAAGTTTGCTCATCATCTTCTCGAACAAGGGTCTAGACAATCCTTTTGTAAGGATATCTGCTGTCTCATTAGATGAAGTAACATAAGGAATGCATATAGTATCATCATCAACCTTTTCTTTGATGAAGTGCCTATCAACCTCCACATGTTTAGTACAATCACGATGTACAGGATTATGAGTTATACTAATGGCAGTTTTGTTATCACAATATAACTATAACTTCATAGGACCTTCATTTTCAACTTTAGGTTCTTTAAAAGTAGTTTCAACCAAATTAATTCACAAAGTTTCTCCATACATATGAGCAGTACCCAAAAATGGACCTTCTATCAGTCACAGAACCTACTCAATTTGCATCAGCATAGACTTTAATGTCTCGTGACACTCCTTTCTTGAAAAAAAACCTTTTCCTAGGCATCCTTTGAGATATTTTAAAATACGGGTGACAACCTCTAAGTGTTCCTCAAGAGAATTATGCATAAATTGACTAACCATATTCATAGCATAAGCAATATCAAGTCTAGTATGAGACAGATAAATAAGATTTCCAACTAGCATCTGATACCTACCTTTTTCTACTGGTATACTAGTTTTATGGTCTCCAAGTTTGATGTTTGGATCAAAAGGAGTATTTATAGGTTTGCATCCAAGTAATCATGTTTCCTTTAAAAGGTCTATGGTATCTTTCCTTTGGAAAAGGGAAATCCCATAATTGTTCTAGGCAATTTCCATTCCCAAAAAAATACCTCGTACCCAAATTTTTGACTTCAAATTCATCAGCTAGTTTCCTCTTAAACATTATCTCCTGTTAATATAATATCATCAACATACACACTAAGAATAGTCGATTTAGCTCCTTCATGTTTGAAAAGAAGAGTATGATATGTATGAGCTTGCTTATATCCTAGGTAAAGGATAGCCTTTGTAAATCTTTCAAACTAAACTTTTGGTGATTGTTTCAACCCATAGAGAAACTTTTTAAATTTACACACTTGTCCTGCTTGTATTGAATTCTTGTTCCATATAAACTTCCTCAATTAATTCACCATTAAGAAAAACATTCTTGATATCAAGTTAATGAAGAGGCCAATCAAGATTAACTGCTAGAGAAAGAGAAACTCGAATGTTATTTAATTTGGCCATAGGAGCAAAAATTTCTTGATAGTCTATCCCATAAATTCAAGTGAATCCTTTAACAACCAAACGTGCTTTGTATATTTCAATTTCACCATTAGATTTATATTTAATTGTGAATACCCATTTGCAATCCACTGGTATAGCTTCTTTGGAATTTTCAACAGGTTCCCATGTCCCATTTTTTTCAAGGGCTAATATTTCTTCCTCTACATTTCTTTTCATTCTAATTTTTGGAGGACTTCTTCGATGGTCTTGGAATTTCAGCTTCTAGGTTGGACACAAAGACCTTCGTAGAAGTAGACAAATGATCATAGTACACAAATTGGGCTAAAATATATTGAGTATAGGAACGAGTCCCTTTCCTTAAAGCTATAGGTAAATCTTGAGAGTTTTCAACCAAAACAAGATCAGTAATCTTACCTAGGTTAGGCTCAAAGGTGAAATGAAAAAAAAAAACCCTTCATCTATTTTCTCCCTCTGAAGAGAATTTTCGGTGAAGTAGGGGTTATTTTCAAAGGTGGTGGTGTCCATAGTTACAAGGATTTTTTTTTCTAGTACATAACATTTTTATCCCTTTTGATTTGTGGCATAACTGATGAATATGCATTCGATGACTTTTGGGTCAAGTTTATTATGGTTTGATTCATGATTGTGAATAAATGCAATACATCCAAATACTCTTAAGGGAAGGTTGCAAGTGGTTCTGTTTTCGGGAAAGTGTTTTGATAGGACATCCAAAGGAGTTTGAAATTAGTGCAAATTCGTGGGCATTTTGTTTAAGTAGCAGATAGTTAGAATAGCATCTCCCAAAAAAATTTGGGAGTATTAGTTGTAAACATAATGGACCTAGCTACTTCCAAAAGTTGTTTTTCTTTACTCTCAAGAATGCCATTTTGTTGGGGAGTGTAGGTACAAGTCTTTTGATGAATAATGCCATTTTCCTTGAGATACTTACCTAAGACATGGTTGAAGTATTCCTTGCCATTATCAGTGTGTAACATTTGAATGTGGAGAATTGGGATTTTACCATATTATGAAAGTTTATGAAGGTTTGTTCGACATTTGATTTGTCTTTAAACAAGTATAACCAACATACATAGGTGTGATCATCAATTCAGGTTATAAACCAATGTTTTAAATATATATTGTGAGATTGTGATGATCCCAAATGTCACTGTGAATCATTGCAAAAGATTTAGTGGCTTTGTAAGGTTTAGGTTTGTAAACAAATCTTTGACATGTCTCACATTGGAAATTGTCATTATTCTTGAACAATGAAGGAAACAAATGTTTTGAGTATGCAAAACTAGGATTTCCTAATTTAAAATGCCACAACATAACCTGATCTGGCCTTGAGGAAGGATCCCAACTAGCAATTAGAACTTGCTTATCATCGTCAGAGTTGAAGCAGTATAGCCCATGATGCTCTTTAGGATTGCCAATCCTCCTCCCTGAACTCAAGTCCTCAAATTCACACCCTTCTTGTGAGAAAATAACTTTACAATCACAATCCTTACAAATTTTGCTAGCAAATAGAAGATTACAAGATAGTTTTAGGACATGTAAAACTGATTTAAGGGTTAGAGTAGAACCAATTTTAATAGTTTCAATTCTAACAATTAGAGATAAAATCCCATTAGCAATTTTTACTGGCTAAAATTTGGAGTATATGTAGAAAATAATTTGGCACTACATGTCGTGGTCTGAGGCCCCAAAATCGATAATCCATGATTCTTTCTTCTTTAGTGCAGTTAAGGGCAAAAGAGAGTTTATCTTGTTGGGCTATAATAGATGTACCAAAAAATTTTTTTGGTGTAATCAACTTGTAGTGGCATTCAAGTTGATCTTTGTTGAGATTGAGATTGTCCAAATTTTCCACATTTTTCTAATCATTGGGCGCACTATAGGACTGATAGGCATGGTTTTCTCTTTAAGATTGCCCGGTTTGCCTTTCATGGTTGGATAAGTTTGACAGTTTCCCATGTAGTTTCCAACATGTCTATCGAGTGTGATTAGTCTTGTAGCAAAAATCACACCAAAGATTTCTTTTCTTTGAGTGCCTAGTTTCATTTAATCCTTTAGGTTTCAGTTCTGTTCATGGAGACTAATGCAAAAGCATCAATTTGGCTATTGCTTTGAAAGTTTCCCAACATCATCTTCCTTTTACTTTTCTCCCTTCGAACAGCAGAAAAAACTTCTTTAATCCGAGATAAAGGCTGGATGCCAATTATCCTCCCACGGACTTCATCTAATTCTTTATTTAACCCTGTAAGAAAATCATATGTGCGTGTTTTCTTTACCAACTTAATGTACTTTTCTTGGCATTTATGACACCAGTCATGTGGTTCAAAAAGGTCTAGTTCCTGCCATATCTTAGTGAGATTTGTAAAATATTCAATGACTATTTTTCCTCTCCCTCGAATCACCATCTGGACGGACCGAGACCACTGAAGGAAGTTTTTTCCATTGAGTCTATAGGATGTTATTCAATGGGGATAATTGTCAAAGGAGGCAAGAGATTGTATAGGAGCAATGGGGTTAATTGTAAGCCTTAGTGTAGGGGTAGATTCAGCCGCAGCTTTCTCTTGCCCATCTTTGCTTAACCCAGTGAGAGCCTGTTTGAAGCTGGCCATAATTTCCCCCTTTTAATGGTATTCTGGCTCTGATACCATGTGAGAAGAAATACCGGGGAGGGAAAAAAAGAAACACTGCTCAGAATATTGATTTTATTCTATGTATTTGATACAAGAGAGCAACTAGAATTTATAGCCATTCTAGATGATAGGAATCCCTATACTGTTGGGATAATGAACAGCATAATAAAAGCACGATAAGGCCAAGTAATCAGGCCTAGAATACAAGCCAAATAAAAATAGGAAACAAATCATAACCGATATCCTAAAACATAATAAACCATATCTCAGAAACCATGGGCCGAGATAAAATTATATCTCCAACATATTAGTACGACTTACAATATTAGAATGATTCCAAATAAATTTGACAAAATACTGTATCAGTGAACAAATTAAAACCCAAGGAATTTACAAACTAAAATAAAAATAGAACACAAGGAAATAAGGCACAAGATAAGCTTGAGGCTTCATCAAATGGAAATCAAAGAGGCAGCATGGCTTGGTCCATACCCTGATGTTAAACTCACAATAGCAGAGGATAAAGTCGAAGAGGCAAACCACAGGAACAATGACGAAATTGCAGGAGCAGAGGAGGAAAAATGATGAAATTACAAGAGCAGAAGAGGAACGGTGATGAATATGCAGGAAATTGCAAAAATGAAAAATGAAAATCACTAGCAAGAGGGGAAGATGATTTCAAAATCCACTTGCAGAAGAGCAGAGGATTTCAAATCCCAAATATCTCAAATCTCAAAATCCCTAACACAAAGGCCAGATTGTATAGGTAGAAGGATTTCTCGTTCAATCAAGTTGAGTTTCAGTCCAGCGTATCTGTATCAAGCTTTGGATAGCCATATTCTCTTGTATCCCTTGCTTAAAATAAACACACACAAAATGGTTGGATATGCTGCAGTACATATCCAGGCATATTGATGTAGGATATGCCTCCGACACCGATACTTCCACCCATTACATGTATTAGTGCTTCCTAGTTTAAGAGGATCCATGTCAATCCGATAATTAAGTAATAAACAGAGCCTGTGAATTTCATGGTTATTGTTAATAAGTTAAAAATCAACCAAAGTGTCAACAACAAATCAAATAACATCTTCCAAGATCCGTGGATAGAAAAAAAAAAAGACATATGAATCTACATGAATTGTCAATAACAAATCAAAGAACATCTTGCATGGTCAAATATTTCAATCTAAAAAAAGAAAATAAGATTTTTAATCATCCTTCAAATGATTCATGTAGATTTGTATTTGGGTTGCAATTCCAAGGATGGATCATGAAAGTGAAGGACTATTATAGCCAATTAAAACTGTTGTCAAGAGATCAGAACAAAAGTAGATTCATTATTCAACAAATATTGATATTGAAACTGTGCACAACCCGAAACAGAGACAAACAAAGAGAAGAAATCTTTTATTGTTATTCAGTGATTCTTACTGCTACAAGGATCAGACTATATTTAGGCAGTATTTGCAAGATTCTAGGAATAATTGTTTCCCTAATATAAGGAAATAATATCTCCTCAATCTTAGGAAACTAATAAGCTGATGAAGAATAAATCTTTCCATATTCAACACCCCCTCGAATTGATGCATAGAAATTAATCATGTCCAATTTGTTAATGAAGGATTCAAACCTTGGTTTGAAATGGCCTATAGTTAACACAGGCCGTTTGTTCTTTTGACGTAACAAATGGCAAGTAGATAACTTCCCTTTTTAGCTTCTTCTTAATTAAGCACATGTCAATCTCTATGTTCTTGGTACAGTCAAGCTTCACTGGATTATTTGCAATATTTATAGCTGATTTATTATCACTCTTTCGATCGATAGCACCTCACACACTCCATTTGCTATGATGCTTCAATATCACTCCATGCAACCACACTCTTCTTTTTATTTTGCCAAGTGACCAAATTTTCCCATAGAAATATACAATACCCAGATGTCGATCTTCCATCAAAAATTGACCCAGCCCAATCTACATCTGTGAAAACTTCTACACTTTTTTATCACACTTTTTAAATAGCAAACCTCTATTTGGTGAACTCTTCAAATATCTCAAGATCTTGTGCACTATCTCCATTCTTTATGTGGTGAGTGCATAAACCGACTTAGAACACTAACTACAAAAACGATATCTGGACTTGTATGACAAAAGTAAATAAGTTTACCTACAAGACAATATCCACCTTTATCATGCCATAACTCCATCTAAGACCTCACCCAAGTTATAATTGGGGTCCATAGCCATATCATTTAGTTTGCAGCTTTAACCGATCCTGAGGATACTTTCTTTGTGACATAGAAATTTCCTTCTTAAATTCAGAAACCTCTATGCCCAAGAAATAGTGTAAAGGACCCAAATCCTTAATGTCAAATTTTGCTTCGAGACACCTCTTCAATCTGCTTATCTCATCACTATTGCTTCATGTGACTATTATGTCATCGACATATACAATTATGACTGTTATATTTCGATCATATATTTTACAAACATTGGATGATTTGATTGTCCTTGACTATATCTTTTTCCCTTGACAAACCTAGTAAATCTTTCAAATCAAGCACGTGGATATTGTTTTAAGCAATATACAGATTTCTTCAACTAACACACATTTCCTCCAAGCTTCTCTTCAACTCCAGAAAATACGTCCATATAAACTTTCCCTTTCAACTCTCCATTGAAAAAGACATTTTTAATATCTAGTTGATCCAAAGGCCAATCTAAATGCATAACTCGTGAGAGTAATACTCGAATCATGTTCAATTTAGCCATTGTAGCAAACACAACTCTATAGATCTAGATGAATTCTTTTGCCATTAATCTTGCTTTATACTGTTCTAAGGATCCATCTAAATTGAATTCTATAGTGAACACCCAATTACAACCAACAACTAACTTCCATTCAAGAAGGTGTACTATCTCCCATGTCCCATTTTTTTCTAATGTCTCTATCTCTTCACAGAAAACCTTCTCCCATTCAGTAATTGCTAGTGCTTCCAATACATACTTATGTATTTCCACACTTAACAAATGTAAGACAAAAACGGAATAAGATAGAGACAAGCTTTGGTATGACACATTATTTGAAAGGAGATGTTAGGTACAAGATCTAATTCCTTTCCTAAGAGCAATGGGAAAGTTTGGAGACTTAGAATGTATGTCTATAGTGGGAGATGGTCTAGACTCAGAGATTTTACTTGGATTCTCAACTCTAACCTCAGATCATATGCTTGACACTATGGATGTATAGTTGCATCCCTATTACTTTGAGTTAGTCTATTCTTTACGTAGACAGTCCCAAATAGTTTCTCATTGTTGAAATGTGACTCACCTATTGTGCTAGTTTCCATATTATGCGCAGGCACCAAGGTTGGCTATTATTCTTTCATATCGAAAGTATTAAAATCAAAAGTAACCATGTCATCATTTTCCATTTCTATTTCGAAAAACAAATCTTCACAAACAATTCCCCCTTGAAGAGGAGTGCCAAAAACAACCTTGAGACTCAAAGAACATAACATCCATGGTCACAATTTTTTTTTTTTATCAAAATATCTATACCTATTTATGTATAGGAATATCCAAGAAATACACACTTCAATGCTTGTGGATTTAACTTATCTTTATTATGATCATGTATATGAACAAAAGCAACACACCCAAATACTTTGAGAGGTAAATATGAAGTAAGACATGACATTGAAAAGGTGTTTTTGAAAACAATCAGTGGTGTTTCAAACATCAAGACTCTAGATGGCATCCGATTAATGAGATGGGTAGCAGCAAGGATTGCCTCCCCTTATAAGTATTTAGGTACTTCAGTTGTGAACATTAAGGACCTAACTACTTTTAGGAGATATTTACTTTTCTTTTCTGCTACACAATTTTGTTGCAAAACCTCAATACAAAAGCTATGATGAACAATTCCTTTTTCCAAGAAATATGAACCCAAAATTTTATTAAAGTATTCATTTCTATTGTCACTTTGAAACACTTGAATTTCAGTTTGAAATTAGAATTCAACCATGTTATAAAAATTTTAAAAATACGTTCCATTTCAAATTTATCTTTAAGGAGGTATACCCAACTTAACATGTAGATCATCAATAAAAATTAAGAATCAACTTTTTCCATAAATAGTTGAGATTCTAGATGGTCCCTGTACATTACTATGAATGAGATTAAAAGATTTAGATGCTTTATATAGTTGCACAAGAAAATATACATAATGAACCTTAGCTATTTGACAAACATCACACTAAAAAGACAACAAATTTTTATTCAGAAATAAGTTCGAAAACAAATACTTTAAATATGAAAAACTAACCTAACTTAAAATGCCATAACATTATTTCATTGTCACTAGAACTAGAGCGCAATCCAAGACTAGAGAGCTGAGCTCGCTTACATAAAGTACTTTCATCATCAACATGATAGAGCCCACCGTACTCCTTAGCACTATCGATCATCCTCCCCATTTTCAACTCCTAAAAATCACAACAAGTTGATAAAAACTTGGCACAACATTTAATATCTCGGATTAGTGTATTAATAGATTATAGATTGCATGAAGAACATTATGAAGGACAAAATTATTTGACATAATTATTGACCCTTTCTTAACAATAGCCAAGAAAGCCGCATCAGCCAGCTGAAATTTTTTGTTTCCTACACAAGGACTATAGGAGGAAAAAAAATTTGAACAACCTATCATATGATCTGTGGCACCCGAATATATTATCCAAGGTTATTAGAAAATAGTTGACACATTAAAGGCAACAGATTGAAAGTAATTACCTGATTGGGCTAAGAAACAAGGAGGGACACAATGTTGAAAACTTTTGTTGACTGAAAAAGTCTATATAGTTGTTCTATATGTTCCGTAATGAAAGATAGTACCACTACTGGGACTTCAAATTTTCCATGCTCCTCACTGCTTGATTGGAATGCTTTTGGGTCTCCATTTAACTTATTAAAGGACTTTGACTTCTATAACATCCTGTAATTTTAGTTTTAAATAATAATATTTTGTTATAAACAAATATATTTTTATTTGTTTAAAAATGATTATATTACGCTAAAAGTAAGTATATTTTTAATTAAAATAATTATTGTTTTGTTGAAAATAATTATATTGGTCTTTAATAAATTTTTTTTGTATTTTTAAAAATATTCTTTCTTTTATTATGTATAAAGATATTTATTTTGTGATTTGTTTTATTGAGATTTTTATTAAGAAAAATTATGATTTAACAGTTCACTAAAGGTTTATGAGAATGAGAATTTTTAGAAATTTTTGAGAGGTTTTAGGATGAAAAACGGTATTTATATGACTTTATATGAAATAAAATGAAAATAAATCTAAATATTTAATTATTAAATTATTATTATTATTATAAAAAAAATAAAAGAGGAAAAGGGGAAGGGGGAAAAGAACGGATACGAAAAATGGAGTCGGCAGAATTTCGTGAATAGTGATAAATAGTAACATCTATTTTTCTCTTTAGATCTAAAGTACTTACTGACCTCTAATTTTAAAACTAAGGATATCACTGAATTCAGGACGAAAAATACTACGATTTTGACCGATCAAATTTTTCAAATCAGCAGTTGAATTGTCGTAGACCTGAAGTAAAAAATTTCAGAAAAAGGTAAATTCTTAAACTTTTATTTAAAGACCTCCTATTGAAATTTTAACACTGTAGATGGATTCAGGAGTTAGATAAACCTTAGGATATGTATATTTTCGGCCATCTAACAGCATTTTTGTTTGTCGTGAATAGTATTTTTCCAGCTGGGTGAATAGTGTTTTTCGGCGATAAATAGTGATCAAGTTCCCGAAATTGATTTCTTGATTTTTGGACCCTCCAAATACGTTTTTGAGGTCAATTTGATCAAATAGAGATTGAAAAAATACATTTTAGGGCTGTCCAATCTGGAGCCCTTACCCTATAAATAGATAATTCTTTCTATGACTTGCTCCGTGCTCTTCTTGAATTATAAATGTATTATTGTTTCTGTTTATAAATTATTTTTACTATTATAAGTTTCTGAAATGTGTTAAAATATCTGTTTTACTTATAAACTGGCACATAGTTCAAGAAGAGTATGGTTTTAGAAATGAATTTTGGAACTCATTGAATATGTGGCTCTAAATGTATTTATCATTATTTGATAAAGTGAATATTATGTGCATGATGCATTGATTTGTAAAGCTATATACTTGTGAAAATGATGCATGTCATATTATAAATGAGATTGAATGACAAGCGTAAAGCTCATGACGAGTTGCTTGATAATTTTACATGTATTTATATGTATGGATGAATATCGGCTGGTTGTATGGCTTGTGACGATACCGAATAGGGGATGCCCTATTAACCTGAGTGAGTCAGGGGAGGGCCGCTCCAACCGGGTGACAGTGGTAATGTGAGAGGACAGGAAGGTGATGTACTCACATTCCCTGATCACTTATTGTGACTATGGTCGAGGTCACTATGCGTATAGCAAATGAGTTATATTTTCATTACATTGACCAGATTGCCGAGTGAGGCAGGAGCATTAAATTAATGATTTTATCTCTAAATCATAATATTTTACTATAGTTTATACAGCTGAGCATAACAATATTTGTTTAATGATCATACCATGGTGCATATGGTTTTGGATATCTAAATATCCTTTGATTTGAGAATATTTGAAATACGGGTCCCATATAAATATACTTCTTAACTGTATTTATTATGTGACATATTTTAAAATATAAGTACATCCATATGCTGACCTAAGAGGTCATAGGAGGAATTATTTGCTCACTGAATTGTCAAACTCATTACACGATATTTTCACATTTTTCATATAAGAATATCAAAGTTTGATTCGGCAGATAGGTAATATATTCTCTGGGTGAGTCTACGTTGCTTCCACGACTCACGGTCTTTGAATTATACTGTGTTTATATTCTAGAGTGCTCTGAATGTTACAAGTAGGATCTCTGTTTCTACTGTACTTTGATGTTTATAGACTTGATCTGTATATTATGTATACATGAGATAAATGACAAAGAATTGAATTGTGTATATTTATGGAGATTATCTTATTGCGGGGAAAAAAATATTTATTTTACGTAACGTAAATTGAGAGCGTTACAAGTTGGTATTAAAGAAAAAGGTTTCCCTGTGGCTATCAGAGCAAAGAATTCTATAGTAGGACTTTGAGTATGGGTATGTAACCGCGGATATATTTATACTCACGGTGCTGTTGTGGAACTCTATAGGGTGTCGTCCTCTTCTTTCTTCTGACTCTTTTCTTTAGATATGCGATGTTTAAAAACCAATAAGTATGTCTTAGACAATGTTTCTTGAGTGTGGACTACTAGTTCAGCTTTTGAACTCGTATTGATGAACAATGATAAAGAAAACACTCTTTAGTATAAAGAAAAAGAATTAGCTGAAAATAAGAAAAATTCATCCAAATACAAAGGTAATGGCGTGTTCGGATGTCAATTAGATTTGAATTGATTGTTTAATTTGTTTATGTGAAACAATATAACGAATGATTAATACAATTTTGATAGTGGGTTATGATGTGATCAAGGTTGTTATCTCCAAGATAATGATTTGTAATAAAGTGAGTGTTTTGAAAATAGATTTAAATCTCTTTTCGGATGGATGAGTTGGAATCTATATATATATAAATGGATTTGGTAAGTTATGGGTTGGATTGAATTTGAGAGCAGAAAATCTATGAAGATAATATTTTTAATGATATATTTTGTTGATATAAAGAATTCGAAAACAATTTGGTTTTCAATAATATTATGTATGATCATTATGATAAAGAAATATGGATAACTATGACTATGCATAGATTATAGACAGTTGAATAAGGTGACAGTAAACACATTACTTCGTATAAATGATCTGTTTGATCAGTTACAAGGTGCTCAATGTTTTCAAAAATTGATTTGAGATATGAGAAACATTAATTGAGGATAAGAGAAAAGGATGTACGAAAATTTTCTTTTAGGACTCATTATAGGCATTATGAATTCTTGGTGATGTCATTTAGTTTTACAAATATCCTAGTTGCATTTATAGATTTAATAAATAGTAATTAGGTCATCCCTGGATCAACTTGTTATTATATTTATTGATGATATATCAGAATATTTCAAAAGTTCAGAAGATCATAAGCATTCAAAGATAGTTTTACTAACTCTAAGGGAGTATGGTTGGTAAAGATGGTATCCAAGTAGACTCTAAGAAAGTAAAAGTGGTACAATAATAGCTACGTTTTACTACATCTAAAGATGAAGATCTAAATCTAATTTGCACTTCCTGCAGTTGTCTGCCGTCCATTCTATTTGAGCCATAGTTGGATCAGGTACATGAACATATGCTTGTAAAACATCAATCAACTCCTCAGCATTTGAAGTCGAGATGAGAATTCGTCATGCTGAGTGTGAGATGAACCTTTGTTCCACAGCATGATCAAGAAAAGACAGCAGACCATCAAAAAAGTTGTTAACATTTAACAAACCTATCGGTTTGTGATGCATATTCAGTTGTGCTCAAGAAACTATTTGAAAAAAATCTCTTCTAAAGTACCAAAACCACCTGGTAAGGCAATGAAGACATCAGCATTGCTCATTATTCTAGCCATGCGCTCATGCATGGAAGCTATCATAAACTCTTCCCCAATTGTCTTTCCTATGATGTTAGATGCAGTTAGAGCTGTAGAAATAATACCCAGAACTTGGCATTCTCCTACATGGGCAGCTGTAGAGACACACCCTATTAATCTATGGTTACCTCAACCATAGATTAAATGAATTTTTCTCCTGGCCAATATCATACCCAGGTTTTGTGCAGCTTTCACATACTCTCCATCTTTTCCAGGACTGGAACCACAAAAAACACAAATATTTCGAAATTGACGAAATGTGATTCCCTCTATAGCTGTACACACCTTAACTTGGAGTATGAAAGTAAAGAAATTAACGTGTACATTTATAGAACTCAGAGAATGGCATACTTATGATAGCTATGTGAATAGGTCGGGAATAATTAAAATAGTATGTGAGTGATTGGTGGATATTAGTTAAATTGAAGGTGAAATTTACAAAAATGACGGCAAATATGTAGATGTACAGTAGTTGTGATAGTCGCTCATATTAGGCATATAAAGAGAATAAAATTAAGATATCACCAGAAATTTGTCTTTTTCTTGTTGTCCTTGATGAAACATTGATGTCTTGATTCTTGTAGGGAAGTTGCAGGAGATAGTAAAAAAAAAAAAGTGAAGATGCAAACCAGATAATTATTGAAGAGGGACAATTAAATGATTTTTCTTATTTTCTCAATGTTCTTGCCAGTCGACTATCGGTATTATTAAGTCGACTAGCTATTTTGAGAAATTTTAATTTGGACTGATTATTTTACAGTTGATTGATTACATCTATTTTAAAGCAATCAACTGCATCCTACCAGTTAACTACATATTCTTTGATTTTCACAGACTTTTATAAGTTCAGAAATGTATCTTTTCTATGTGATATTATTCCACCGAATGACAGTAGCTTTGAATTAAATTTTGGTATATATTTAAAATTTGCGGCCACCGATTTTAATTCTAGTTCAATGCTTTGTCCAAATTTCTAACTTCCTATTTTGGCACCATGCTCTATTAAGTATTCCACATTTTTTGCTGCATTGTCCTACATTAATATTTGGTATTGAATGCAAGATTCTTTTTCCATATTATAAGGAAAGTTAATTTCTTCTTTTTGAAACTCAGTTATTATGATGTCCAATTGATTAGTAGGTTAAAGTAATAGAGATTTTGAAAGGAGTGGACAGATGATGACCTTATGGTGTTTTGACAAATGTAACCAAGAGACTTAATGGTGTTGAAGTTTTTGAGGAATAAAATATGGGAAGTAGGATTTAAATTAATCTTTGAACTCTTAATTTGGAAATATAGAGAATACTATGAGAATCATATCTGAAAATAAAAATGTTTATATTATGCTAAATTGAGTCTAGTATCTAAGATGCGAATTAAGTTGAAATTGAGAATTCATGTATGAGTAATTGTTGGAAAAAAAAAATCTTCTTGAAATGATTGGGTGAATTAAATGAGATTGACATAAGTTAGAATGAGGTGCTTTTGGATATTATAGAGAAAGGCTTAAAATTTTTGATAATAAATTTATTGGTGTTAATAAGAGGGTACAGAATTACTATAATGAGGTAAGTAAATAGCAAAAGTTATAATATGAGGTTGAATTATATTTTGTATTTAAATTTTATACTATGTGTTGAGGTTATGTAATTTAAGTTATTGGTCACTTCTTTTCGTTGGAAATTGGTGAATTGGACGGTGTATGAATTTATGTGGGTGAAGCTAAACGTATGTGATTATAAGGTAAATTGTTTGAAAATAGGAAACATTAAAAAAATGTTTTAAAGAGAGGAATTGAGATATGTGGAATTTATGTGAGCATAGGCAAAATGAAACAAGAGAATTAGTGATCAAAATTTTTATTTGAAAGTGTTGATAGTGGAAATTTTGGTGGTACTTAGACATTAAATTTCTTACAATGTAATTAGTAATTTTAGCTACCGAAAGTATATCGAAAGGTTTATTTGAAAAGAATCAATTGAGAAATTTTTATGATAGTTTAAAAATGTACTAGAAGAATCAATGGTGCTAGAACTCCTTGATGATGGAATGTGGAAAGTAGAGTTTAAGTGAATTAGTTTAGCCTACCAAAGTGAGAGTGTGGAGAACATTTTAAAATAACGTCCGAACAGAGTATAAGTGATCTAGGTATATGTATTAATGGGTTAAGACATACTAAGATGAAGTCCTTTATGTAAAATTTGGGATAGTTCAAGATTAGAAATTTTATGTGTGTACATTTGTTATGAAACCCTTTAAGGTGTTAGGATTGGTAAAGTGGAATTGAAGAGGTTAGAATTTTATGTTGTTATATTGAAAGTATAAGAAAGATTTAAGTATAATGGTGACGATAGTGTTGTAACAACTTTTTTTTTATTATTATACAATATAAAGTTCACATACATATCATTAATCAAAACGTACGTACAATATTTCAAACACATAAATATCTACATCTTATTTATTCTGGTTGACCAATTCCGAAGATTCGGGTGCGGGTGGTTGCACCTTCACTGGGATCTGTGCCAACTCGCCCAAAAACATTTTATTTAGGATCCGCCAATCATAGAATAACTCGATCCAACGTGCACTAAAAGCCAAAGTTATAGAAAAATCTGCATAACTAATTTTCTGAACATGATATGGAAATATAGTGAGAATTAAATCTCAGTAAGTTCAACAATAACTAAATATCAATATAGATCATCACGTCATGTTCAGCTGTATAAACTATAGTAAATAACTTTGGTCACATGAATGCACTATATCTATGCACATGAGAATCGTACAGTAATGACATGTATGACAGGATTAATTATTTTTAGAATATCATATGATGACTATCAATTTATTCTCATAACAAGCTACCCCGGTCAGGGTGAGTATTTTCTACTCTCGGGTACGGGCTTTTATCGCTCCGTCCGACATGGCCCACTTTCTCTTTCTTTTCTCATTAACATGATCATAACCGTTGGTAGGGCGTCCCCTACTGGTGCACCACACGGATTGCCATATGACCGTGCCCATTTCTTTTCTTTTTACAATTATAGCCAAAAATATGCTTTCAATAACAAGTATGTTTATCAAAATATAACTATTACAAAAAATCATTGGTAATCATGCCATGAACATATCCATTTCAAATATCACTTTATAAAATATTTCCATATCAAAATTTCACACTTAAGATGGTAAGAAGTTCATACAATGGCAATGGCTATGGCTATACTAGTCATTTATTATTTTCATTTATAAGATTCATCTTCTTTTTTAAATATTAATTTTATTTCTTTATTTTCTTGATGCAGGTTTTCATCTTATCTAACCTTCTCTTACTAATCAGAGCATAACTCCCTCAATTTAACTCCGATGTAGATGATCTTGGTGTCAATTTCAAGATAAAACAATTATCTAAAACTATTACATTGAACATTGTAGCGAAATATTAAGAAATCAAAGTGATATTACTCCCTCAATGTACAGGTTATTTCTTCTCGGATAGGTTCTGACCTCTATCTACTAATCTGTCCATATCTCCTTCATAAGAATTCCAAATTAAGTGATTCCAGTGGCTAAAAATCTGTGACACATATATCTATAATTCATATTTTAACCATTTATTTTAATTCCTTATAGAATGTTCCCAGAAATTAAAATACCAAAGCTATCCTAACATATTCTTCCCTGATTAACCATTTTCTGACCTTTGTTTACTAATCGAAACATATCTACCTCATATGAACTCTAAATGGAATGATTCCAGTGGATAAAAATCCGTGACACATATATTTATAATTGATATGTTAACCATTTATTTTAATTCCTTATAGAATGTTCCCAGAAATTAAAACACCGAAGCTATCCTAACATATTCTTCCCTAATTAACCATTTTCTGGCCTTTGTCTACTAATCGGAACATATCTACCTTATATGAACTCTAAATTGAATGATTCTAGTGGCTAAAAATCCGTGAGATATAAATCTACATTTGTTATGTTAACCATTTATTTAGATTCCCTATAAAATGTTCCCAGAAATTAAAACACAGAAACTTAAAATTTTGTCACCCATAGCCATACTCATGCAGAACTATCTACACCAACCTAAGTATTCAAACATACATAATATGTAACATGATATAGCAACATCCATGACCAATCACCAAAATTCTAAGATCAAAATCCCATATGAATATTACAAGTTTCAAAACTTTTCTTCAAAAAAAATATTGTTAAACTTACCTGGAACACTTAATCTCCTAGACTTCTCCTTCCTCTTTCTTCCTTTCTTCCTCTCCTTTCCTCACTCTACCTTACTTCTATTTTTCCTCTCCCTCACTTGGACGAAATTCTAATGTTGTAAGGGTGGGTTTTCTTATATAGAACACCAAATAATTCACCTTTCATGCTCATGGGTCTACCTTATCACAATTAGGTTACACTTGGTTGAATTTTTGGAAAACAAATAACTTATATTCTTGTCTTCCTCTTCTTTAGTCAAGATATACATAGGAAAAGGAAATTTATATTTTGAAAATTATGATAATATGTTCTTAAGATATAGGACAAGATCCCTTTGATTTAGGAATTCATTTACTTTTTTTTTTGTCTTAATCAATTATGATGACAAATTTCTAACCCTTCAATCTCCATTATTTGATTGAAATTATTTTTGTGGGATAGAAATGTTTTGTCCTAATGCTATGTATTATCATACCACTTGCTAAAATTATGAGTATATGATATAAATGTTTTGTCCTAAAGCCTTGTATTATCATACCACTTGCTAAATTTTTGTCTTAATGCCATGTCACATAATCTTGATTACACCATTATTTTATCACTTTAATCTTATTTTTATTTTTATTTTTCCTCTTGGATTTGGGCTCATTCTTGCCCATTTTCTTTACTTTGGTTAAAATTCTAACTTTTATAATGGGTTTGGTCACATT
Organism: Gleditsia sinensis; assembly: GCA_037074535.1. NCBI lineage: Eukaryota > Viridiplantae > Streptophyta > Magnoliopsida > Fabales > Fabaceae > Gleditsia > Gleditsia sinensis. The sequence continues at coordinate 21,402,567 of CM073467.1, forward strand.
TTCATGATTTTTGGGCTACCGATCCAATTTCTATATCCTAGTCTAAGTTTATGTTTTATTTTTTCATTGGGCTATCATATTGGCTTGCTAAAAATTTATATGAAGTAGAAAAATTCTATATGAAGTGTCCATGGATAAAAGTCCAATTTATAGGTGGAGATACTAAATTTAGTAACTTTTGCTCTTAAATTAAAAAAAATTACCCTAATCCGATCTTCTTGAAATTTTAAGACATTTACTTACTTCACAAAAATTTATCTTCCTTACCTAATAATTTCACCTTTCTTTAGCATGTTTATTTCTAATATTTCCTCTTAGGTTTTCTTTCTTTACCTATTCTATTAATATTAGAACATTTCTATACAAACACGTAAGGTGAAAAATTTCTAAAGATTATATTTCCTTAGATATCTAAAAAATTATCTAATAAATTTTATTTTTTTAATTAAATATTAATGTAATTCTATCAATAAAAAAAATGAAATTATGGATGTTACTTTGAATACTTTTGTATTTTTATTAATACATGAAACGAAATTAGGGATGTTACAAGTGTAGCCTTAGAATAATGTTATAGAATCATCATGTCGAAATAAGTTAAAAGTTGTTAGATAAGTGTTAGTGACACATGGGAACTTAAAATACTTAATGGATGCTAGACTTAGATGATGAGATGTATAGTTTGAACTTGACATGTAAGATTTTAGAATGACTTAGTATAAATTTGGAATAAGAAAAGTTGGTTACCCTATATGGATGTGTATATATTATTTTATGTGTATTGTTCTTGATTATATCGACTTATGGATATAAATATGCAAATTTGAGGATAGTTCAGATACTAATAAAGATGTTATACAGAAAATATATCCCCAATTATTTGAGTCATAAGATTGGTAACTCCGAATTATGTCTTAATTTCGTTCCCTACATGTGGTAAGATGGACTAAATTTCGGGGACCGAAATTTTTTTAAGGGGGGAAAAATACAACATCCCATAATTTTTATTATTAAATAATAATATTTTGCTATAAACAAATATATTTTTATTTGTTTAAAAATGATTATGTTATGCTAAAAGCAAGTATATTTTTAATTAAAATAATTATTGTTTTGCTGGAAATAATTATATTGGTCTTTAATAAATTTTTGTTGTATTTTTAGAAATATTCTTTCTTTTATTATGTATAAAGATATTTATTTTGTAATTTGTTTTATTTTTAGGACGAAAAGCGGTATTTATATGACTTTATATGAAATAAAATGAAAATAAATCTAAATATTTAATTATTAAATAATTATTATTATTATTAAAAAAATAAAAGAGGAAAAAGGGAAGGGGGAAAGAACGGATACGAAAAATGGAGCCGACAGAATTTCGTGAATAGTGATAAATAGTAACATCTATTTTTCTCTTTAGATCTAAAGTGCCTACTAGTCTCTGATCTCAAAACTAAGGGTACCACTGGATTCAGGACGAAAAATATTACGATTTTGATCAATCAATTTTTCAAATCAGTCGTTAAATCACCGTAGATCTGAAGTAGAAAATCTCAGAAAAAAAAGTAAATTCTGAAACTTACTTAGAGACCTTCAATTGAAATTTTGACACCATAGATGGATTCAGAAGTTAGATAAACCTTAGAATATGTATATTTTCGGCCATCTAACAGCCTTTTTGTTCGTCGTGAATAGTATTTTTCCGGCTGGGTGAATAGTGTTTTCCGACGGTGAATAGTGGTTAAGTTCCCGAAGTTGCTTTCTTGATTTTTGGATCCTCTGGATACGTTTTTGAGATCAATTTAATCAAATAAAGATTGAAAAATTATATTTTAGGGCTGTCTAATCTGGAGCCCTTACCCTGTGAGTAGATAATTCTTTCTATGATTTGCCCCATGCTCTTCTTGAATTATAAATGTATTATTGTTTCTGTTTATAAATTATTTATACTATTATAAGTTTCTGAAATGTGTTAAAATATCTGTTTTACTTATAAACTGGCATATAGTTCAAGAAGAGTATGGTTTTAGAAATAAATTTTGGAACTCATTGAATATATGGTTCTAAATGTATTTATCATTATTTAATAAAGTGAATATTATGTGCACAATGCATTGATTTATAAAGTTATATACTTGTGAAAATGATGCATATCATATTATAAATGAGATTAAATGGCAAACGTAAAGCTCATGGCGAGTTGCTTGATAATTTTATATGTATTTATATGTATGGATGAATATCGGCTGGTTGTATGGCTTGTGATGATACCAAATAGGGGACGCCATATTAGCCTGAGTAAGCCGGGGGAGGGCCACTCCAACCGAGTGACAGTAGTAATGTGAGGGGTCAGGAGAGTGATGTACTCACATTCTCTGATCACTTATTGTGACTGTGGTTGAGGTCACTATGCGTATAGCAAATGAGTTATATTTTCATTGCATTGACCAGATTGCCGAGTGAGGCAGAAGTATTAAATTGATGATTGTATCTCTAAATCACAATATTTTACTATAGCTTATACAGCTGAGTATAACAATATTTGTTTGATCATACCATGGTGCATATGGTTTTGGATATCTGAATATCCTTTAATTTGAGAATATTTGAAATACGGGTCCCATATAAATGTACTTCTGAACTGTATTTATTATGTGACACATTTTAAAATATAAGTACATCTATATGCTGACCTAAGAGGTCATAGGAGAAATTATTTGCTCACTGAGTTGTCAAACTCACTACATGATATTTTCACATTTTTCAGATAAGAATATCAAAGTCTGATTCGGCAGATAGGTAATATATTCTCTGAGTGAGTCTACGTTGCTTCCACAACTCACGGTCTTTGAATTATATTGTATTTGTATTCTAGAGTGCTCTGAATGCTACAGGTAGGATCCCCGTTTCTGCTGTACTTTGATATTTATAGACTTGGTCTGTATATTATGTATACATAAGAGAAATGACAAAGAATTGAATTGTGCATATTTATGGAGATTATCTTATTGCAGGAAAAAAAAATATGTTTATTTTACGTAACGTAAATTGGGGACGTTACAGCTTCCAATTGGATGGCTTTCCATAAAAAACCCATAAAGTGTTCCTAGTATGTCATGGTTTGTGACAATAATCACACCACACTTTCTCACCATTTTTGTTTGGCCGAGATTAGGCCTGAGGGGGACCATGATTATTCCTAATAATCAAAGCAGAAACTTCAGCATTAGGCATAATTTTTTCACCCAACATTACCTTATGTTGGCCTTTTTCCATTCTGGCTCCTGCAAATACTTCTTGGATTGACAATAATGGTGTTCTCCTAATAATTCTGCCTTTGACTTTATCATAAATTTTATTCAAGCCTGCTAGGAACTCATACTACCTATCATTCTCCAATCATTCCAAATACCAAACATTGTCAACCTTGTAGGCCCAATCATCATCATAGCATAGATCTTATTCCTACCCAAATGCTTTCATCTCATTATAATACTAAGTGACCTCACAGTCACCCCGTTTGAGCTACCACAGTTCAATTTTTAATTTGAAAATTTGAGATAAATTTTCAAGATCAGAGTATGTTTCTCTCATCACATCCCACACATCTTTTGTAGAGGGAAGAAATAGATAAGTCTTACCAATTGGTGCCTCCATAGAGTTGACTAACCATGCTATCACAAAGGAATTTCTGGACTTCCAAACTCACCGTGAAGGGTCAGCCTTTTCCAGCTCTAAAACTTCACTAATGAAATAGCCCACCTTTCCCTTGCCGTCAATAATCAACATCACAAAATGTGACCACTCCAGGTAATTTTTACCGTTTAGTTTGTGAACAGTTAGCTGTATGGGAGAGCCCTCACCCCCACTGGGGTGTACAGACCCTAGCAACCAGCGCGTTCCAACGTTCACACCTGAAGCCATTGAGTTGGGTTCACTCAGTGCTCCAATCATGGTCGACTCTGCCATCACTACTTGTCTAGTTCTGCTCAAGCAGAGCTCTACCATGTGTGCACAACCCAAAACATAGATAGTGAAGAGAGCTCTATCATGTGCACAACCCAAAACAGAGATAGTGAAGAGAGAAATTTTTTATTGTTATTTAGTAATTCTTACTGTTACAAGGGTCAGATTATACATATAGGCAGTATTTACAAGATTCTAGGAATAATTGTTTCCCTAATCCAAGGAAATAATATCTCCTCAACCATGGGAGATAATATCTCCCTAATTATAGGACCTATGAGCACAATCAGTATGGAGAAAATACAAAACTACTAAATAGGAAACTAATAAGCCGATAAAGAATAAACCTTTCCATATTCAACAGAAATAATATTGTTAAGTAATTGGAGATAAAAAAAATTTAGATTAATTGGAGCCAACAAGCCAAAATTTATGCAAATAATGACTGCACCAAATATTGTCAGCTACTGTGTGGGAAACATTAGTTCAAACCAAAAACAATTTAGCTCTCTGAAGACCAAAACCAGTTAACTCTGCTGACAAATGCAAACAAACTAAGCCACATCAATCACAAGCATTACCGCTTCATTAAAATATTTTGGCATGGGTTTAGAACAGTGCAGACCATCATTTTAGTTGATCAGAAGGGCATTACATCTTTATTTCTCAAATAAGTTACAACCAACCTGAACCATTATTGATGCGAAATCCAGATCAGATTCTCCTTCTAGTATTGCCGAGAGTTCGCGGTAGACTCTTTCAGCATTTAAAAGCACACAAAGTCGACGAATTATCAACGCACCCCGCCTAGGATATATGATTAAAGATTAATAAAAATGAAATTATTACTGATAGCATATTTCAAAAAAAAAAATGTAACAAGAACACAGAGGATGAAAAAAAAGGGACCAAATCTTACTTCTCCAAAAGAGAATTATCCTCGCAAAAATTGTGCACTAGGAAAACAAGAAGTTGTCGGAAGTGCTGAGGATCTTTTGCAATGCATGCGTGTACTTCAAGAACCAGAAGCACAACCTATATTTAATTAAATAATTGTAATGAATTAGGGAAATTTTAAGTACATTGATTCCAAAAGGTCAATATGATAGAAAACAAGAATAGAAGGAACTTCAAAAATATCATTTTTTTTATATTTAGCTTGTACTAAAAAAATAAGAGATTTATCAGGCTGTAAAATTGCAGAAAGTCTACTAACAAAACTAAAACACATATTTCATTCAAATAATATTAAAAATCCCAACTCTAAACCCCTCAAAACCAACTACCCTGGTAAGTGAGACAGAGAAGAAAATTTAATACATGCAGCATACATAAGGCAGCTATTAATGAGACTACTGCCTAGGCCACTCCACTTTCTTGTCCAAATAGCTGAAGGTTGTGGAAACTTCTCTTTTAAGCATTTTATGATGAATTTATAAAATCAAGAAACTTGAATGTCATAGGTCAAAATAATGAAACAGGTAACTTATCCATGGGAAATATGAACAATGAAAAACGCAACTTGACCAGAAACATATGAACAGAAATATTAAGAAATAAATAATTTGATGAAACAAAAGAATACGTTGCCATTAAGACAACAAGACTACCTCATCGGATGGATCAGAAAGTGCTTTGAGCAGGGTATCAAATATGTCATTCAGAAATGTTAAAACCTGTCTCATAAATGAAAAGTCAACATGTGAGCATGGACATCAAAATCTTTCACTTATTGACATAAAAGAGATCTCAAGAAATCCTTCACAAAATATTTCAGATAAATTAAAAAAGAAAGCAACTACCTAGAGAAGAAGTTGAAATTAAGTTTAAAAAAATAACTTCTGCACAAACAAGTTCAAAGATAAAATTGAAGAGAATGGCAAACATATATTGGTAGAAAAAAATTTGTATATCTCATTGGCCAATGCATCATAACTTTTTTTTTAGTTTCTCAAAGTATCGCCCCAAGCTACTAGCAATGTAAGACTAATCCCTCTCGAACTTTGTTGCAACAAAAAGACTCTCCCAACAAATGCTTACCCCAAGAATCGAATTTGTGTCCTCACCTTAGGAGTGTAGCTCACTTACCACTACGCCTAACTCTTGTTGGTTCCAAAGCATCATAACTATTTGCTGGTTAAATGATCCTTTTATCCCCATCCCTAGTTTTCTTAACATAAATCACAAAGCAAGGGTACATCCATCTAATCTTTTCCTATTGGGACAGAGTATAGAAAAAGTGGTATTATGATGAATTAAACCAATCCAAATAATCATCATACTAGATCTCATTCAATACATAGGCAAACAGTACAAATGTACAAGCAGCAGAATGAGAATATCCAATAATTATAGCCAAGTAGCATCCATTAATAAAACCAGACCTTTCAGTGATTCAATTAAAAACCTATTATGTGATGTCAGAAACAAGAGAAAATTTCAGCACCTCCAGAAATATCAAAATATGGCATGTAAATGAGTTGTACAAATTAAAATGAACGGCATGTCAAGAAAGTAGATCAAGTCTAAAGATGCACAGGGGTCCCTTAAATATCAAAATGATCTGGGTTTCCACAGTCCAGTCACCTCAGTACGATGTCTGTTCAGAAGGGTTGATATCCAGTGCAAAGCTTCAATTCGAGTAGCCTCCCATTCACTAGATAGTTGCCTGACCAGTAAACCATCCCAAAGTCAGCAAAATCATTCTACATTATAATCTTTCCAGGATATAGGAGCCTAAACAAAAAGAGCCATCACATTCACTTCCCAATAGCTTGTCAGGTGCCCATAGTACTATCTAATTTATAATGTTTCAATTGCAAGTATTGCAAAATACAAATCTAGCCTCACTTCCAGGTCAGAAGAACTACACCTCCTAGCAATGGAGAGGATTGCTCCTACATCAAATGCTTCAGCTGGATCAGCTTTGATTGCACGTAGCTCTTCATTGGTTTCACGTGCAACCTTATACAGAAGCAGAAAAATATTTCAGATTTACTTATTTACATGGCAGGTAGCACTGTTATTGAATGACTAGAAAACAGAATAAAAGAAAATCAACCATACCATCAAAAATAAGGAAAAATAAAATTAAAAAAATGAAAAGAAACAAAGAAAGCTCAAGTAAACCTACCACTCTAATTTTCTCTTCTTTATCAGATATGCAAGGCAAAATAGCTCCAAGAATGTCAGCATAATATGGAACCAGCTGATCTCCACCAAGTTTAACAAACTCATTTATCTGTTCAAAGAAGAAAGCACAGGCATAATTTAAATAGAATAATGATGAATTATAGCAACATAATAATGGTAATAAATTTTTCCATGATTGCCAAGTGTTAACACAAAGCATCAACTAAAGATAACAGTAAAATTTGTCTGATAAGTTGAAGCATTGCATTACAACCTACCCATGTGACAGCTGTTAATCTAGTAAATTCATCTGGAGAACCTGCCCTCTGAACCAGTATTTCAGCCATACGACCATAATCTACAGACTTCAAGAGTAGCACTGCTCGAGTCAGAAAATGACAAATGAACAATATATTTTGCTTTTGTGTCAAATTACATGGTGAAAATGATGCACAGCACAGTTAAACAAGATACCAAACCAAAAGGAGGCAGCAAATAGATGAAATCTATAAATTGGAAAATAAACAAACTATAAAGCACTGACACACCTATCTTGAGGTGTGTCAACATGCCAAACACGTGCCTAACACCACAACATCATAACACATTGACGAAATGTTCCTGACATGCATGTGTGTGTGTGTATATAAATATTTGAAAATTAATAGTTTCATTTACCTAGAATATACGATAATGTCAGTCATGACTTTTTTTTCTTAATGAAATCACTAAATGGAAAGTCCAAAAAATTGGCATATGTTTCTTTTGTTAGTATATTTTCATTGGACATAGATCATTTTAATGGCTAACTCAAGTGGCCCCCGAACCGTGCAAAATAATCACCTATTACACAGCTCACTAACTCTGCCTAGAGTCTATCAATAGAAAGATACAGATAGCTAGCTGGCCATATCTATGTATGGAAGAACCAATACTTAAAGGCATAAGCAACAGAAGGTTCTCACCCTGTCCCTGACATTGTTCTCTGATGATGCCCCCAGGCAAAAGGGGTTACCATTTTCTTTCTTTCTTGAACCATTACACACAGTGTGTCATGTTTTATATTTTTTGGAAGTTTGCTCCTAAGTGTGTAAGTGCTTCATAGTATACAAAAGATATTGGGACCTAAAGTCCAGAGCAGTGGAAGAGCCCTAGCTAGTTAAACAACAACAACTAAGCCTTTTTCCACTAAGTGGGATCGACTACATGGATCAAATGGCGCCACATTGACCTATCATAAATGAGATCAAAAGATAAGTTATTAACTATTAAATCATTCTTAATAGTTTCACCTATTGTTTTCTTTGGTCTCCCTCTACCTCTGACTATCGGACTATTCTCTGTCTGATCTACTCTTCTCACTAGAGTTTCTGCAGGTCTTCGCCACACATGACCAAACCACTTTAAGCGAGATTCAACCATCTTTTCCACAATAGATGCTACCCCAACCTTCTTTCTAATGCATTCATTTTAAATCATATCTCTTCTGGTGTATCTACACATTCAACACAAAAAGAAAAAAATACATTTAGTAGAAGCCTTACTGGGGAGTTTTTAATCTCTTGAAGAAACTCTGAAAGAGCTGAATCAGCTTGTTGACGTATTTCATGACTTGAATCACTCAACATATTAAACAAACCTGAAAAGTATTACAAATAATTAGCAGGTTGACAAATGTTTAGACAATGTTCAAAAAAAATGTTCAATCTTAAAGTGTTAAGAGATACCGTCAAGAAAATCAGGAAGAAAACCCAGCATATCAATATCTGGGACACTGTCCAATACAGTAATCCATCCTACCAAAAACTGGCGAACATATGGATTCAGGACATTCATGCGCTCCCTCAACAATGGTATAAATTCTTCAATACTGAAGATCAATAAAAAAAAAGGAGGGGTATGAAGCAGTTTAATTACATTCAGAGACCCCTTATATTTGTAATTCTTTTGCAAATTTTAGATCAAAAATAAAGAAATACAAAATAGAATAAAAGTGAGAGGATGCTGCACCTGAACTGATCACTTTCAGTCACAATATCCTGTTTCAAGATAGCAAAGTTTAATCATCAGTTCATCTAAGAGGAACAACAATTCATAATTTCCTATGATTATTAGATCAACCCCCATATAGCAAATGTTTTCTGCATGCTTACAGATAAAGTCGGCACAAAGGCATATTGGATTTCGGGATAAGCTTATACCTTCACAAGCCGATCTAGGAGATGAGCAGCACTTTGTACGTTAGCATCTGAGTCTGCAGAAAGCTTGCATAAGGAATCAAAGATCTGGTTGAAGAATATAATAAAATCCCCTCTTACAACCTGACATCAGGAAAGGATAAGCATTAATGCCAGTAGATGATCAAAATGAAGTTTTAATCTGTAGGTCAGTCAAAACAAATAAATTCTCACCTTAGCAATGTTATACAATGCTTCACAAGCATAATAACGAACTCTGCTATCTTGATCAGAGAAAGAATTCAACACAGGGGGCACGATTTGCTGCCAGCATGCAAGAATCATATAGTAGAGGTAAGAAGATGGGATATAAAAAGAATATATAAGCCAAGGCATGTCAAACTCAGCTCTGTAACATAGCAAATGATAATATTAATGTATACTTGTGATAAATTTATACCAAAAGAATATATCACTGCTAAATATTAGATATAAAATAGCTTGATCAGTTACTGGCTTACTGCATGTTTCAATTTTGTCACATATGGTGAAATCATCTTAATTTCCTTACCCTGAAATTTGATGCCATCTTAGACTGAAGAGCGACTGGCATAAAACACAAATAAATCTAAAGTCCATGTAAGGTCAGGAAACTACACCTAACATTCCAAGCACTACCATGCTTGTATTATGTTAGCATATAAAAGCTACCATCTCTATCAAAAGTAATTGTTATATCTGTCAAAGCAAATTCTAATCAACAATATATCCACTTAAAAGTCAAACGTGTATTAAAAAGTTTATCTCCCTGCTATTTTCAGTTCCTTGGTCATCCTTCTACAAGGGAGAGGTTTGTTCTTGATAAGCCATTTGAAAATCTAAAGCTTCTTCAAAGGTCAAATCTTTGTTTGGACAGCAATACTCAAAAGGATTAACACTAATGACATGTTGCAAGTTTGATGGCCCCATATAGCTCTTCCTCCTAATATGTGCATAATGTGCAGAGTTAGAAACTTTGCCTCATCTATTTCTTCATTGTTCAGCTGTGAGCTACTGTTGGAATAAACTAAAGGAGACATACAAAATTGTTCCAACTATCGGGAGATTAAACTCATGAGCCACAGTATGAAGTTATGGGAGAAGATCATTGAGCAAAGATTAAAACAAGAGACTCAAGTTACTGAAAATCAATTTGGTTTTATGCCAGGAATGTCAACAATGGAAACAATTTATTTATCACGGAGATTAATGGAAAAGTATCAAAGAAGACAGAAAAATTTGCATATGGTTTTTATTGATTTAGAAAAGACATATGACAGAGTATTAAGAGAGATTTTATGGAAGGTTTTAGAGAAGAAAGGAGTACGTATTGCGTATATTCGAACAATTAAAGACATGTACGACAGGATAACAACTTGCGTGAGAACACAAAATGGGGACACAAAAGATTTTTCCACAACTATTGGACTACAACAAGGGTCTTCTTTGAGTCTGTATCTTTTTAATTTGATTTTGGATACAGTTACTGAACATATACAAGATTTGGGGCCTCAATCTATGATTTTTGCAAATGATATAATCTTAGTTGGTGAATCGAAAGAGGAAATAAATATGAAGTTAGAGTTATGGAGACAAGTTTTAGAATCACATAATTTTCGTATAAGTAGAAATAAAACAGAATAAATGGAATGTATTTTTAGTAAGAGACGAATAAATACGAATATAGATGTAAAACTTAGAGACTATATATTAAAACAAGTTACAAGTTTTAAATATCTTAGATCCATTATACAAAATGACGGCGAAATAAAGGAGGACGTAAACTATAAGATTTAAGCTGGATAAATGAAATGGAGGAAAATTTCAAGTGTCATTTGTGATAAAAAAAGTGTCGCTCAAAGTTAAAGGAAAATTCTATCGTACGACTATAAGACATGCTATATTGTATAGTACTGAATGTTGGACGGTCAAAAGATAACACGAGGATAAACTTAACGTTGCAGAGATGAGAATGTTGCGCTAGATGTGTGGACACATCAAAAGAGATATGATTAGAAATGAGTGTATTAGAGAAAAGGTTGGGGTAGCATCTATTGTGGAGAAGATGGTTGAATCTCGCTTAAGGTGGTTTGGTCATGTGTGGAGAAGACCTACAGAAACCCTAGTGAGAAGAGTAGATCAGATGGAGGATAATCTAATTATTAGAGGTAGAGGAAGGTCAAAGAAAACAATAAGTGAAACTATTAAGAATGATTTAATAGTTAATAACCTATCTTTTGATCTCATTCATGATAGGCCACTGTGGCGCCGTTTGATCCATATAGCCGACCCTACCTAGTGGGAAAAGGCTTAGTTGTTGTTGTTATTGTTGATTATATGAGTTAATGTGTGAGTAAAAGTAGCTATCATATTCCTTGAGTAGGGCTATAATTATTGGTCATTTATATCTATAATTAGTGTCTTGTCCATAATTCTTTCTATAAATATCAAATACTAGTGTAGGCCTCTCTCAAGAGAGTAAATTTCATTTTCTGGTTTTTGTCCTATCCTCTCTTATTTCACATGGTATAAGCACCTTGAGAAAAACTCTGTAGTCCCACATCTATTCCTCTATCCAGTTCTAAAAAAAATGCCATGCTGCAAAAGGTTAAGGATTACACAGCCATTGGCAAAGACAGTTGTTGATGGAACAAAGGCACCAAACCACCATAGACCGATCTGTCTAACCAAACCCCCCTGCAGGCCAACCTCCAACCACCATTTTGGCCGGTTAAAACAATTCTTCAACATCTTGTGCATTATCGTACTTTGTGCCATTTATTTCCAACAACCCAAATCGCACCTAGGGATGTTCCCAGTTGCTATTCATGGTGGCATGTTCCACATTGACCACTGTTCAAGTGCCCAATCAGCATTTGAGTCTGATTAACTCACATTTGTGGTGATTCTTTCTAAACCTATCCCTTGTTGAGCTATGTTGTTCACCCAGACACAATGGTTGCATTGTCTATTGTTCTAGAGACCAAAAGTTGGGTATTTTATCTCCTATCAATATCACTAAAAAAGCTGCTAGTTTTATTACTTCCATTGCTCAAACAGGTAATGTTGTTTGTCTTACACAGTCTTTCTCTTTTGCACCTTGGATTTTAGACTCTTGTGCTTGTGATCATATATCTCATAATTCCCTTTTTCTTCTCAAAACTTTCTATTTCATCTCTCTTCTCATTGTTAGTTCTAAAGTTGTTTAAAAGTATTAGTCAAGTTTGACCCCTTCCTGCCACTTAATTATGTTCTTTACATTCTCAATTATCTTTTTAATCTAATTTCTATTAGTAAACTCATGCAAACACTTAATTGCTCATTGATCTTTGATGGTTCTTGTACTTATACAAGATTGAAGTACTGGCAAAATGATTGAAACAGGACGCAAATCGCACGGGTTATATTGCCTTACTATCAGTATATCTCTAATTGTCTGCACTATCTCTGACTCTCCAACTATGCTTCACCATCGTTTGCAACATCCCAGCCTTGCAAAATTTCAAAAAATGGTACCAAGTCTTTTGTCTTTAAATTGTGAGTCATGTTAACTAGATAAATATTCCCATATATCTTTTCCTAAATAGAGTTAACATAAAGCTGAGTCTCCATTTTCCTTGGTTCATACTGATGTTTGGAGATTTAGTTGTAATCGTTCTACTCTTGATTTTAAGTATGATATTACCTTTATTAATGATTACTATGGGAGTATAAAGCCCAATACGGGGCCCGATACCATTAGCTATGCCTATCTATATCAATTCTTGATCTTTCTTCTTTTGTTTTTCTCGTTGCGATAGTTTAGGAGTTTCTCTTTATCTTTTACATTATCTGCTCCACAATTATAAGAGTTGTCCATGTATATATTCTCTTTTACGCTTTGAATAAAAACTAATTCTTGGTCATTCATTTGCTCTGTCTTCTTCTGGTTTAAGCTCGCATGGTATCAAAGCCGGGGTAAAGACCCGCTCATGTTTGTCTGGTTGTCTCCTCTATCACAGAGGACTCATATCTAAGCCAGATGCGAACCTAGACCCCGATGAACACAACCCAAAATTGAAAATACGAACTTGATGGCGGGAAGTCAAAACCCGATGGCAAGTCGCACCGCATAGAAGACTACCTTAATGAGAACAACCAGTCAAGACTCACCTGTACATGGCAAAATAGGCCAGGAATCACCAATATTTGGAGAAAGCACTATATCGCCCACGAGGAGAGGTGCTGTAGACGTTCAAAACCTAAGAAATAACTGGGGCAACGTTATACCAGTGAACCAAGGGAGCCACAGACTGGAATCATCTACAACCTCCCTCCAGGTAAATATCTACAAACTCAATGGTAGGAATTACGTAGAGTGGATCCAAACTGTAAAATTGATATTGGATAGTAAAAGAAAAATTAGGTATTTAACTGGAAAAATTTCCAAATCAGTAGAAGGCAATCAACAATAGAAAATATGGAAATCAGAAAACTCTTTAATTATTGCTTGGTTGATAAATGCAATGGAACCAACAATTAGAAAACCCTTTATAATTTTAACTATTGCTAGAGATGTTTGGGAAGCTGTCAAGGAAACATACTCAGACCTTGAAAATTTTTCACAAATATTTGAGCTGAAATCAAAATTGTAGCATGTAAAGCAAGGAAATCGGGATGTCACATCCTATTATAATAAGTTAATGACACTTTGGTAAGAGTTGAACTTATGTTATGACGATGATTGGAAATGTTCTACAGATAGTATCCGATTTATGAAACATCAAGAAAATGATCGGGTGTTTATGCTTTTAGCTGGATTGAACAAAGAGTTAGATGAAGTACGAGGTCGTATTTTAGAAAAAAATCATTTGCCCACTATCAGAAAAACATTCTCTGAAATTCGTCAGGAAAAAACTCGACAAAATGTTATGATAAACAGACATCCTCATGACTCAGGTGAAGAACTCTGCTCTTTTTACGAGAAGTACTCATGAGACAACTAAGAGAGATGGTAAACGACCATGGTTTGATTATAGCAAACGTCCTGGACACTCATGAGAGATTTGTTGGAAAATCCATGGTAAGCTACCGAATCAGAAGAAGAAACTTGGAGGAGATGGGCGCACATTTCAGGCTATTGTATCTGATTAAGAGCAGTAATCATCCTCGAGTTCATTTCCTTTCACAAAAGAACAAATAGACCAACTATACAAATTATTGAAATCTCAAAAGTCTTCCTCCTATTCTTTAGCTCAAAAAGGTGACTATTCTAAAATTGTCCTTCTAAGTGTTAACTTTAATCACACTTGGATCATAGATTCAGGTGCAACTGACTACATGACAGGTATATCTAGTCTTTTTTCGTCTTATAATCCATGTGCAGGAAATTAGAAAATAAAAATTGCCAATAGCTCTCTATCAGCTATTGCTAGAAGAGGTTCTACTATAGTTTTCCCTTCTCTTACCCTCCATAATGTCTTTCATGTTCCTAACCTGTCTTGTAATCTGCTATCTGTTAATAAACTTATCAGTGATCTAAATTGGCAAACTAATTTCTTTTCTACTCATTGTATTTTTTAGGAGTTAACCTCGGGGAAGATGATTGGCAGTGCTAAAGAAAATGGTGGACTATATCTCCTTAATTCAAAATAAAAACCGAGTCAACAATCACCAAGTACAAGTTCTAGTTCTTGTTTTAAATCTATTTCTATTTTTGAGAATAATGACATTATGTTATGGCATTTTAGGTTAGGGCATCCTAGTTTTCAATATCTTAAACATCTGTTTCCTCATTTATTTTATAATAAAGATGCATCTTCTTTTCAGTGTAAAATGTGTGAACTAGCAAAACATCACTAAACTTCGTTTCCATCACAACTATATAAACTTTCAAAACCATTTACAATCATGCATAGTGATATGTGGGGTCCTAATAAGATAAGTACACCTATTGGTAAGAGATGGTTCATCACCATTATAGATAACCATACTCGCCATACTCGCCTATATTGGGTATACTTATTAAAAGAGAAATCTGAACCTAAACAAATTTTCAAAAACTTTTATTTATATGGTGCAAACTCAGTTTCAAACCAATATACAAATTTTTAGAAGTGATAATGAAAAGAAATACTTTAATAGGATTTTGCGAAAAAAATTTCCTAGAAAAAAAAATTGTTCATCAAAGTACTTGCATCGAAAAACTCCAACAAAAAGACATTGTTGAACGAAAAAATAAACATTTGTTGGAAGTGGCTCGAGCATTTCTTTTTTCTACTAATATTCCCAAGTATCTATGGGGGGATGCAGTTCTAACAGCTACATATTTAATAAACAGAATGCCTTCCAAAGTTTTACAATTTAAAACTTATTTCCATACATTCATGCATTACTTTCCATCAGATAGACTTTCAACTAATTTGCCTCTAAAAATATGTGGGTGTACTGTTTTTACTCATGACCACAAAAGAGGTAGAAAACTTGAATCACGAACTATCAAGTGTGTCTTCATAGAGTACTGCCCAAGCCAAAAGGGCTACAAATACTTTGATCCTATTTCAAAGCGAACATATATCTCTATGGATGTCACTTTCTTTGAGTATCAATCATATTTTAAAAACATTCATCTTCAGGGGAAAAACTTGAAGAAAGATTAACTTGATTCCTCTAATAATTTTTTTGAAGTTTTTCTTTTGCCAGAACACTCAGAATCATCTACTCCTACAGCAAATGACCGAGACTCATTTTCTGGACATTCTCCTTCCATGAGCGAATGTCAAAATGAGCATCGACCTACATCTACTAAATTTTTTTAAAATCAATTTTTTGGAAGAGCATGAGGAAAAAAAATGAGAAACGACCCACTATAATGCCACAACATGAGAGGGACATGAAAAATGGAACTTGGAAAGGGCTTGTTTATTTAGAAAGAAAAAATAGAGATAGCCAATATAAGATTACACTTCAACACTATCATGACTCCAACTCAGGGGCAAATAAACGTAACTATAACTCATTGTCTGATAATCTATCTCTTGAATGTGACATACCTATTGCTCTTCGAAAAGGGGTTCGATCTTGCACTAACCATCTATTGTCTAATTTTGTCTCATACTCAAATCCATCACCTTTATTTGCTGCTTTTACATCTCACTTGTCTAGTATAGAGATTCCTAAAACTGTACAGAAGGCTCTCAATTTACCAAAGTAGAAGAAAACTGTACTTGAGGATATGAGAGATCTTGAAAAGAACAATACCTGGAGTGTTGAAGCCTTACCAACAAGAAAGAATACAGTAGATTGGAAATGGGTCTTCAATATGAAGTACAATTTAGACGGTTTCATAGAAAGATACAAAGTCAGATTTGTGGCTAAAAGATTCACTCGGACATATGGAGTAGACTACTCTAAAACTTTTGCACCTGTCACAAAATTGAATACAGTTAAAGTACTACTATCTATTGCTATTAATTTAAACTGGCCATTACAGGTACTGGATGTAAAAAATGCCTTCTTGAATGGTGACTCGGAGGAAAAAGCATATATAGTGTCCCCCAGGATTTGAGAAAAAATTTAACCACAAAGTGTGCAAATTAAAAAAATCCTTATATGGCCTCTAACAGTCCCCAAGGACTTGGTTTGAAAAATTTACTCAATCAGTAAAAAAAACAGGGATACACTTAAAGGCCAAACTGATCACACATTCTTTAAATTTTTTTCAAAAGTAAAAATTACTGTATTGATTGTTTATGTTGATGATATCATTCTAACAGAAGATGATATGCCTAAAATGAAATGGCTAAAAAGAAATCTTGCATTGGAATTTGAAATCAAGGAACTTAGAGCTCTTATATATTTTCTTGGCATGAAAGTTGCTCGCTCAAGAAAGGGAATAATAATTTCTCAACGAAAATATATCCTTGACCTTTTGAAGAAAACAGGAATGAGTGGATGTAAACCAGCTGAGACTCCTATTGACCCAAATATAAAACTATGAAAAAATGGAAGTACACCTGTAGACACTAGAAGATATCAGAAGTTGATTGGAAAGTTAATATATCTCTCACATACTATACCAAATATCGCCTATTCTGTTAGTTTGGTTAATTAATTCATGCATGCTCCATACAAAGAACACCTTGAAACAGTTTACAGAATCTTGAGATATCTAAAATCATCTCCTGAAAAGATTCTATTCTTCAAAAAAACCAATTACAGGAACATTGAAGTCTTCACAAATGCAAACTGGGCTGGATCAGTCATGGACAAGAAATCTACATTAGAATATTGTACTTTGTTTGGGGCAATCTTGTTATTTGGCAGAGCAAAAAACAAAATGTTGTTGACAGAAGCAGCGCAGAAGCCAAATTCAGAGCTATAACTCAGGGGATATATGAGGAACTATGGGTTTATAAGATTCTTCATGAACTTAGACAAACTATAGACCTTTCTTTAAAATTATACTGTGATAACAAAGCTGCCATTAGCATTGTACACAATTATGTCCAACATGATAGGATTAAACATATTAAAGTTGACGGACACTTCATTAAAGAAAAAATTGGAAGCTGGAACCATTTGCATGCCTTTTGTACTCTCAAATCAACAAACAGCTGACATCTTTTCTAAGGGGCTCTTACGATACAATTTGACCATTTAATTACCAAGTTGGACATGTTTGATATCTATGCTCCAACTTGAGGTGGAGTATAGGAGTATAAAGCCCAATACAAGGCCCAATACCATTAGCTATGCCTATCTATATCAATTCCTGATGTTTTTCCTTTTGTTTTTCCCGTTGTGGTAGTTTAAGAGTTTCTCTTTATCTTTTATGTTATCTGCTCCACAATTATAAGAGCTATTCATGTATATATTTTTTTTTACGCTTTGAATAAAAACTAATTTTGGGTCATGCATTTGCTCTGTCTTCTTCTAGCTTAAGCTCACAATTACTCTCATTGCACTTTGCTGTTTCTAACAAGGGGCCGATTTGAATTATTCTTTATTTTTTAAAATTTTTGCACTGAAATTCTTAGTCAATTTGATATGTCTATAAAAATTTTGCAAAAAAGTGATAATGTACGTGAATAATTTTTGTCTTTTTTCAAAATTTTATGACTACACAAGGTATGCTTCACCAATCTTCTCGTACTCATAAACCACAACAAAATGGCATGGCTAAACATAAAAATTACCACTTAATTCAGACATCATGTACTTTACTGCTCCATATCATCATGTTCCTCTTTCTTTTTGAAACAATGATATTCTTATAAAATATTATTTAATCAATTGCGTGCCTCCCACAATGCTCAAGAATCAATTTTCTTGTTCCCTCATATTTCTAATTCAACCAGTGTATCATCTCACTTCTTGTGTCTTTGGATGTATCTATTTTATTCATAACCTTACCCCAGTTTGTGATAAGCTTTCAACTAAATCTTTTAAATACATTTTCTTAGGATATTCTAGACTCTAAAAAGGGTACAAGTGTTACTCTTCCACATATCATCAGTTCTTCATGTCAGCAAATGTTATATTTTTCTAGCAAACTCCTTATTACTCACCATTTGTTAATTAGTATACTATCACTGATGCTCTTCCTATCCCATATCTCGATCCTTCCATTGTTCCATTGTCTGAGACACCAATTGACTCCATTTCACACTTGGCGCCACCTCTTCAAGTCTATCATCGCCATCCCTCCATGGATTCTGCAAACTCTATGATTTTCTTGCCGATTCACTGCCCGACTCGAACATCAAATCTTGCTTCAAACCTATCTCCTATTACTAGTTTTTCCATTTTCGTTCAAAAAAATATTCGTTCTTCTTATAATCCTCGTCCTATAGATAATTTTGTGAGTTATCATCGTTTATCGTCTCTCTATTATGCCTTTGTCTAATCTTTGTCTTCTGTTTTTCTTCTTTACACAACTCAGGTGGCTCTTACTCACCCTGGGTGAAGACAAATAATGGTTGATGAAATTACTACATTATAATCAAGTGGCACTTAAGAATTAACATGTCTACCTCCCAGCAAGTCTATCGTTGGATGTCACTAGTTTATATAGTTAAAGTTGACCTGATTGTACTATTGATCATCTTAAAACTCATCTAATTGCCAAAGGTTACACATAGATTTTGGGTTAGAGTATGATATTACCTTCTCTCTATCTCCCAAAGTTGCTTCCATTCGGCTTATTTTATCCGTTTTCTGCTCTGCGGCATTGGTCTTTCTATCAACTTGTCATAAAAAATGTCTTCCTTCAAGGTGATCTTAAGCAAGAAGTGTATATAGAGCGACCACCTAACTTTGCTACCCAGAGAGAGTCTGAACTAGTATGTAGGCTACAGCAATCTATTTATGGTTTAGAACAATCCCTCCAAGCTTGGTTTAGCATTGTGGTTCAACAATTTAGAATAACTTCTATCAACTTGACATAAAAAATGTCTTCCTTCATGGTGATCTTGAGCAATAAGTGTATATGGAGCGACTACCTAGCTTTGTTGCTCATAGGGAGTCTAAACTAATATGTATATTGCGACAATCTATCTATGGTTTATAACAATCTCTCTAGGCTTGGTTTAGCTGATTTAGCACTATGATTTAACAATTTAGAATGACTCGTAATGAGGCTAACCACTCAACTTTTTATGTACACTGGTTCTCCAACCGCTGCATTTATCTAATTATCTACGTGGATAACCTTGTTATCACAGAAAATAATCAAAACGGAATTTTTTAACTCAAGCAACATCTCCTCATGCATCTCTAGACTAAACACTTGAAAAAGTTGAAGTATTTCTTAAAAATTGAGATGGCACAATCTAATACTAGTATTACAATCTCTCAAAGAAAGTATGTCTAAAATCGTCTTGAAGAGATAAGTGTGATGGAATGTAAACTAATTAAAAGTCCCATGGACCTAAATGTTAAATTTCTACTTGGATAGGGGGAGCCTTTACCAAATCCTGTAGATCTGAAGGCTTGTGGAGAAATTGAACTATCCTATGATTACGATTGAGCAAGATCTTTATCAGATCGACAATCCACCACAGGTTATTGTGTGTTTGTTGAAAGAAACCTTGTTTCTTGAAAAATAATTAAGAAATGATGACTAGATCTGGTGGGAAGGTTAAATATCATGCTATGACCCTAACTACATGTGAGTTGGTATAAATCAAGCCATTGCTTCAAGAGTTATGGTGGAAAAATTGATAAAATGACACTCATCTGTGATAATCAAGCTACACTACATATTGCCTCCAATCCCGTATTCTTGAACAAACCAAGCACATAGAAGTTACTTGGCATTATATTAGAGACAAGATTTTGTCAAAAACCCTTACTACAAACTTTGTCAACTCTAATGATCACTTGGCTAATATTTTTACTAAAGCCCCGTTTGGTACACAGAATTAAGTTGATGGAATAAAAATCTAGATTCCATTCCATCAATTAATTATGTTTGGTTGGCAGAAAGAAATTTCCATAGAATGTGCATTCCCTTCTATGGTAATATAGTTTAGTTTCAAAAAGTGATGAAAATGGAAGGGAAGGAATAGAATGAAAGTGAAAAAGACTAAAAGATTTTATTTATTATTGATAAATAAGATAAAACAAATAATATTTAAACTATTTGCTAATATTATTAATAT
Organism: Gleditsia sinensis; assembly: GCA_037074535.1. Lineage (NCBI taxonomy): Eukaryota > Viridiplantae > Streptophyta > Magnoliopsida > Fabales > Fabaceae > Gleditsia > Gleditsia sinensis. The sequence continues at coordinate 21,423,523 of CM073467.1, forward strand.
TTTAAATAAAATTTTGTTCAAATTATTATATTACCAATTATTTATTTTATTTTTTATTTATTTTTTAAAATAATTTTTCATGTAAAAATAATATTATTTTAATAATTTTATTCTTCAAAGATAGTTTTGTCCTTTTATCATTTTTTTTATTTTATTTTTGCATTATTTAAAACATACTAAACGTAGAAAAGTAAAGAAAATTCTATTCTATTTTAAATCATACCAAACAAAATTTGAATAACAACATTATATTCTATTTCATTCCATTCCCAGTCATTCCTTTGTCAGCAACCAAACGATACTAAGTCTTTAAGAAGTCCACACATAAATTATATTTGAAACAAACTTGGTGCATGTGACACATATCTTCCAACTTGAGAGTGAGCGTCAAAATTAATATAAATTGATTATATGAGTTAATGTGTGATTAGGAGTGTCTATCATATTCCTTGATTAGGGCTGTAATTACGGGTCATTCATATATCTAATTAGTGTTTTGTCTATAATTTTTCCTATAAATATCAAGGACTAATATAGGTATCTCTCAAGAGACTACATTTCATAGGTCTCTCTCAAGAGACTACATTTCATTTTTTGGATTTTCTCTTTTTCTCCCTGATTTCACAATTTATATGGCTTCTCTTTGGTATTCTGTACATGATTTACTAAAGGAAATCGCTATTTCAATCATGCAAAGAGATTGTTGGATAGCTCAGTTGCACTAAGCAGTTTTATAGGCCATTTTTTTCTCTGTTTTTGTTTTGGTTTTTTTATTTGTTTTCTGGATGGAGGATTTATTATCCTCCACCATTTTGTATTTTCATCTCTTTCTATTTCTAATACAATTTATACTTTAATAAATAAAAAATGTGTTGCTCCTGGACAAGAAGATCAAGGTATCCAATGCAACAAGAATAAAAGAAACATTTCTTACTTTGACACTAATCACACCTCCCTGGCATTTCAACATAAGAATGTTATGTAGTAAGTGAAACTCAAAAAAATATACTTAGTTCCTTGGACCAGGAAACATCAAAGTTAAAATAAATGAATCATTAGGCATTACTCTCAATAACAATCAGAGAGTGATCCACAAGACCAATATTATTTATTGATCCATTGTAATTGACAATAACAACAACAACAACAACAACTAAGTCTTTTCCCACTAGGTGGGGTCGGTTACATAGATCAAATGGCGCCATAGTGGCCTATCATGAATGAAATCAATAGATAAGTTATTAACTTTTAAATCATTTTTAATAGTTTCACTTAGGGCCCGTTTGGTACGCTGGAATAAATTTCAGTGGAATGGAAAGAAGAAAGGAAGAGAGAATGAAAAAGAGAATAGAATGCCATTACCTTGTTTGGTATGCGATAGAAAAAATTAGGTAATGTGATATTTTATTGTTTAATTAATATAGAAAGATAAGATAAATAAAATGATTAAATTAATTTTAATATAAATTAATTTTTTTAAATAAAAAAATTTTAAAAAAAATAAATTTTCTTTAAAAAAAATTCTTACAAATTAACTTTTACAAAATATAATCAAATTAATTTTTTTAATAATTAAATTAAATTATTTTAATACAAAAAATTTGAAGTTAGCATTATTTTATGATGGAATCATGGATTCCATCCATTATTGGAAGGAATCCATTTTCCATCATATAATGGAATGGAGCATTCCATGGAATGCTTCATTCCATCCATTCCATCAAATCAAATAGTGTCAGTTTGGTACGCTGAAATAAATTTCAGTGGAATAGAAAGAAGAAAAGAAGATGGAATGAAAAAGAGAATAGAATGTCATTACCTTGTTTGGTATGCAATGAAATGAATTAGGTAATGTAATATTTTATTATTTGATTAATAGAAATTTAAAAAATAGAAAGATAAGATAAACAAAATGATTAAATTAATTTTAATATAAAATAATTAAATTAATTTTTTTAAATAAAAAAATTTAAAAAAAATAAATTTTTTTAAAAAAAATTTTTTTACAAATTAATTTTTACAAAATATATTTAAATTAATTTTTTTAATAATTAAATTAAATTATTTTAATACAAAAAAATTTAAAGTTAGTCTTATTTTATGATGGAATCATGGATTCCATCCATTATTGGAAGGAGTTCACTTTCCATCATATGATGGAATGGAGCATTCCATGGAATGCTCCATTCCATCCATTCCATCATACCAAACACTGGAATCCTGCTTTCCATCTCAGATTCCTTTTCATTCCAGCGTACCAAACAGGCACATAGTGGAATCCTACTTTCCATCTCAGATTCCTTTCCATTCCAGCGTACCAAACGGGTCCTTATTGTTTTCTTTGGCCTCCCTCTACCTCTAATTATTGGACTATTCTCCATCCGATCTACTCTTCTCATTAGGGCTTCTGCAGGTCTTCTCCACACATGACCAAACCACCTTAAGCGAGATTCAACCATCTTCTCCACAATAGGTGTTATCCCAACTTTCTCTCTAATGCACTCATTTCTAACCATATCTCTTCTGGTGTGTCCACACATCCAACACAACATTCTCATCTCTGCAACGTTGAGTTTATCTTCATGTTGTCTTTTAACCACCCAACATTCAGTACCATATAATATAGCCATTGTAATTGACAGGCAAGATTTTATTCATCAAGTAGCAAATTACAATAAGGAGTATGCACATATACAACTTAATTGAAGATAATTGGGAAGGTGAAAAAGCTTACAACAGAAAGAGGAAGGATTGAAATTTCCAGCTAAAAGTTAATTTTTCAATCCCCGACCCCAGATCCCTTCTCTTCTGATAGTTTCAAAGTCAGCCATACAAAAGGCAAAGTAAATTGCTATTCAACAGCCTTAGTGGTTTCCTTATTAATTCAATCGAAGCAGCTAGGCAAACACAAATTACAAGGGGACTAACTCTAAACATTTAAACCTATATCATAGAGTTGACAGGAAAGAGAAAAGGATGCCAAAAGCATGAACATAGATACTGTATAATATTACTATTTTCTAAAGGTTTTATGCATCCTTTTTTTTTTCCTTTTTCCCCGATGAAAACAGGATATCTCAGAATAATTCATCAACCTCTTTCAGTAACTCATCCCTAACCCCAAAATAAAATAAATTGCTCTCAATTTTGACAGAACGCTGCAATGGATTGGAAGGCTGCTTGAGAACCCAGCATTCTTTAGTCTCTCTCTCTCTCTCAATTATTTCCTCCACCTTGTTCTTAAAGGGGATGGTGATGCCACTAGACCCAGCAACCACTAGCAAGCTTCTTCCTTCCACTTAAAAAGATTTAGAATCATTTCTAATGGGGAAAGAGTTCAAATTGTTAGCCCAGATAATCGAACTCAGACGAAAGGACAATAATGCTCTCTCTCTCTCTCTCTACACCTATAGCAATTATTTCCTCCACCTTGTTCTTAAAGGGGATGGTGATGCCACTAGACCCAGCAACCACTAGCAAGCTTCTTCCTTCCACTTAAAAAGATTCAGAATCATTTCTAATGGGGAAAGAGTTCAAATTGTAAGCCCAGATAATCGAACTCAGACGAAAGGACAATAATGCAAACTTGCATATATTTTAGCATAATTTTTGTTCAACTCCTCACCTCAAGATGCTGAGCCGCTTCGGTAGTCAACCCAACAGTCGCAGCAGCTAATCCTATCAATCCTCCCTTCATTAAAATTGAAAAGAAGAATTCAATCAACATAAACATGAACATAAATTGAAACCAAAACTACAATCATTTTTCAATTATACTACAACACCAAATTAAAAAAATTACATAAATAACCATGTTAATTAAGTTAAAAAAAATGAAAGAAATTAAGTTAAAAAAAATGAAAGAAAGAAAAAATATCTTTCCTACCTTACGGTGATTTGCTTGTGGCGAATAAGTGAATTCCGTAGTCAACAAGTTGATCACAGCAGTTATCTTATCATGATCCCCAGCAGCAGCAAGCTGCTTCACTATCCCCTCAACCTATAAACACAGCAAACCGCTATAAACCCATGATCAAGTAAAGCCCAATAAAACCACTCAAAACCCTGAAACACCAAATTTATCAAGCTTCAAAATGAAAATTGAGAGAGATAAACAGATTGAGGAGAAACCTCAAGAGCAGCATTCTTGCGCTTCTCGTAGAGCTTGTCAGCAAGGTTGCGAAGCACGGCAGCAGGAATCACTGAGAGAGCGTCCGCCATTGGAATAGCCTCAGTGAATTTTACTTCGGTTAGGGAAAGAGAAAACGGAAAATCAATTTCATTTTCATTTTCGGATCATTTACTGCTCGAAACGAAACATTTTTCTCTTTTAGGGATTTTTTCCGCTTTTTTAATTGGGATCAGAATTAAATCGAAATTCAATTTTGGGAATTGACGTGGAATATGAATTGGTTGGGGAAAAACTCAGATCTGATAAAATCTGTGCTTTGGAAAATGAATGAGAGGGTAATTGAAATTGAATCCTAATTTTCCACGAAAGAGCAAGAATTTTTCGCTTTATTATGTTTTCTTTTTTCAAGTTTTATTTTGAAATAAAATGTCTGTTCTGTTTGTGCCCTGCGCCAGTGGGAAGTTTGGGACATTCATAATAACCCCTTTAAAATATATTTCTATTTTTTTTTTTGAGGGAGTGAGAGTATATATACTCTCACTCCCTCAAAAAAAAAAAAAAATAGAAATATATATATATATATATATATATATATATATATATATATATATATATATATATAAAACATATTATAAAAGTAATTCATAAATATAATTTAATAAATATCTAAATTAATATACTTTTGTTATAATTTTAATATACTTATAACAAAATTAAAATGATAAAATTATTGTAATACATTAATACATAAATTACATTAAATTTAATCTTCATATAAATCTTAGTAATATATATTAAAATAAAATATTTGATATATATCAACATAATATAATGAATCAATATAAAAAAAAAATAAAGAAAATAAATTATTTGCACCTTTTGGTCAACTACACAAAGATTCAGGTTATGTATATTGATTGGTTAAAAAAATTTACAATAATTTTCTTGTAACTAATATTTTTATTAAATAGCACTTTTTGGTTATAAAAATATATAAAAAATTTTCTTAAAAATAAAAATATATTATCTTATTAATATTATTATTATATCGACATCCTTTATTAAAAAAATATACATAAATCTCCTTTAAAAATAAGAATAAAATATTCTTTCCTCTTTGAATTAATATTTTTATCATACAACATCCTTTTTATTATGAAAATATACCACAACTTAACTTAAATATTTTATATGTTTTTTTATAAAAGAAAAATAGACAAACAATAAATAAATAAAAGATCATTATCTCATATTTTTCTTTTTTCTTTTTATCAATTTTTAGCTAAGTTTTTAAGTCAACAAAATTGATTTATTGATAGTCTAAACTATTTTACAATTATTTTGAGAACGAATAATTGATATTAGAAGATAATAAATAAGAAACAAATTTAAAGAGGTACTATTTTATTTTATTTTATTATTTTTCTCTTTCATAAAAAATTTTTGAAATATTTAGATTAAGTTGTAACATATTTTTTATTTATATATATATTTTTTATAATATGAGAAATAATAGTATAATAAACGTACTAATTAAGAGAAGTAAGAATTTTTTATTTTTTATTTTTAGTTTACTTTTAAAATTTAAAAATAATTATGTAATAAATATATTAATTAATTAAAAAAAAATTTACTCAAAAATTTAATATAAAACTATCAGCTAGACAAAAAATAAAATAAGAAAAAGAAAGAAAATATACTTGAGAATATACAAGTTCTACAACGGATGAACAGCTTCTGAAAAACAAAAAAGGATTGTCAAATATCGTTGAATATTCATCGTTTTCTTGGACTTCAAGTGATCTTAAGTCCGCATGGCTCAATGAAAGCTCAAACTCAGATTGTTTTAGCAAGTTTCTACTTGAGAGAAAATTAGAGTGAGATATAGAGAGCCTTCTCTATCCTTATTGTAATATTTATCTTTCAAATTTTAAAGCTCTGTATAAAAATCTGATCTTTTAAACTTTTGTAAGCTTTTTCTATTAATAAAGTTTTTGTACTTTATCAATATTTTCTGCATTAATACTTCAATTGATTTTTGCATCCATTGCATCTACTTGCATACTGCACCGATTCTGCCCCTTTTTTATATCAAAACCTTATTTGTGGGTTTTGGTTACTGTAGAAACCTTGATACTTTTGAAGTTTAGGTTAAACTTGTGTTGAAATTAGGCGAACTCGACTGGAAGACCTGGAGATAAGTTGTAAGACTATTGGATTATCTACTACCCTTTTATTATGAAAATATACCACAACTTAACTTAAATATCTTATATGTTTTTTATAAAAGAAAAATAGACAAACAATAAATAAATAAATAAAAGATCATTATCTCATATTTTTCTTCTTTTTATCAATTTTTAGCTAAGTTTTTAAGTCAACAAAATTGATTTATTGATAGTCTAAACTATTTTACAATTATTTTGAGAACGAATAATTGATATTAGAAGATAATGAATAAGAAAAAAAATTTAGAGAGGTACTATTTTATTTTATTTTATTATTTTTCTCTTTCATGAAAAAATTTTGAAATATTTAGATTAAGTTGTAACATATTTTTTATTTTTATATATATTTTTTATAATATGAGAAATAATAGTATAATAAACGTACTAATTAAGAGAAGTAAGAATTTTTTATTTTTAGTTTACTTTTAAAATTTAAAAATAATTATGTAATAAATATATTAATTAATTAAAAATAATAATTTACTCAAAAATTTAATATAAAACTATCAGCTAGACAAAAAATAAAATAAGAAAAAGAAAGAAAATATACTTGAGAATATACAAGTTCTACAACGGATGAATAGCTTTTGACAACAAAAAAAGAAGGATTGTATCAAATATCGTTGAATATTCATCGTTTTCTTGGACTTCAAGTGATCTCAAGTCCGCATGGCTCAATGAAAGCTCAGACTCAGATTGTTTTAGCAAGTTTCTACTTTGAGAGAAAATTAGAGTGAGATATAGAGAGCCTTCTTTATCCTTATTGTAATATTTATCTTTCAAATTTTAAAGCTCTGTATAAAAATTTGATCGATCTTTTAAACTTTTGTAAGCTTTTTCTATTAATAAAGTTTTTGTACTTTATCAATATCTTCTGCATTAATACTTCAATTGATTTATGCATCCATTGCATCTACTTGCATACTGCACCGATCCTGCCCCCTTTTTTATATCAAAACCTTGTTTGTGGGTTTTGGTTACTGTAGAAACCTTGATACTTTTGAAGTTTAGGTTAAACTTGCGTTGAAACTAGGCGAACCCGACTGTAAGACCTGGAGATAAGTTGTAAGATTATTGGATTATCTACTGCCAGTAGATAAACCTAAATCTTAGGAAGATTAATACCCATATAGAAACCATGGCCAATAGACTAGTTCGAATGCTATCAAGGAGAAGTGATCGTACTTCTTCAAGTTATTTAATGGAAATGGAAAGATCCATTGATACAAGTAATGCAGTCAATATGCATGAAGAAGAAATTGCCTGCATAGAAAGAGACTTAGAAAACTAGTACATGCTTAGATTTTAGGAATCCTAGGTATACTATAGGTCTACCTTTGATTTCAACTTTAAAAGGGTTGTCAAAACTATAGAAATTGATGAAAGAATCAGTGAAGAATGTTAGAGTGTGTCTTTGGTCACACAAGAAATAATTCAAAAAAAAAAAGAGATTATAATTATCTCAACATAGGATTAGTTCAAGGTGCTGCCAAATCTTTACATATGATAGGTATCAACACTCATATTCTTTTAACAATAAGAGATAAGAGAAGAACTAATTTTGAAGAGTCAATAGTTGCAGTAACCTTTTGCAGTGGTTGTAATATCTCTAATTTTGTTTCTTTTATTAATAAAGGTATATAAATATTTAGTTAAAGAAATAAAATTTATTAGATAGTTTTTAGATATATAAGGAAATATAATCTTTAGAAATTTTTCACTTTATGTGTATGAATAGAAAATATTTCTAGCATTAAGGGAATAAGTAAAGAGAAAAAAACCTAATAGAAATTTTTTTTGAAATAACATACTAAAAAGAGGCAAAAGTCTTGGGTAAGTAAGATAAATTTTTGGAAAAGTAAGTAAAGGTCTTAAAATTTCAAGAAGATTGGATTAGGGTAATTTTTTCTAATTCAAGAGTTATAGTTCTAAGTTTAACATTTTCACCCAAACTTTGGGTTTTCACCTATGGACACTTCATATAGAGTTTTTTCACTTTACATGAGTTTCTAACAAGCCAATAGGATAACCCAAATAAGAAATAAAATATAGACTTGGACTAGGATATAGAAATTGGATCGATAACCCACAAACCATGAAAATGTGACCAAACCTTTCATGAAAGGTAGAATTTTAGCCAAAGCAAAGAAAATAGATAAGAATGAGCCTAAATCCAAGAGGAAAAAATAAAAATCATGTGAGAAAATAGTAGTATAATAATAATCAAAATTATGTCACATGGAATTAGGATAAAACATCTATATCCTACATTTATAATTTCAACAAGTAGGTAATAATACATGGCATTAGGATAAAACATTTATATCCTACATTCATAATTTCAACAAGTAGATAATAATACATGGCATTATGACAAAACATCATTATCATACACAAATAATTTCAGCCAAGTAAGGGATATTCAAAGGCTAAAAATTTGCCACCTAGAAAGGCAAACCTATCAAATTTGAGTGAGACAAAAGAAAAAGAAAAAGAATACCTAAATCAAAGGGACCTTGTCCCTTGTCTTAAAAATATTTTATCATAATTTTCAAAATACAAATATCCTTTTGTTATGCATATCTTGACTAAGGGAGAGGAAGACAAGAACATGAGTTGTCTTTCCCTAAAGAACAACCAAGTGCATTCTAATTGTGATAAGATAGACTCACGATTATGAAAGGTGAACCACTTGATAATTTATTTAAGCAAAATTCACCCTTATAACATTATAATTTCATCTAAGTGAGGGAGAGGAAAAACATAAGTAAGGTAGAGTGAGAAAAAGAGAGAAAGAGATGAGATGAGATGAAGGAAAAGTCTAGAGGACTAAATACTCAAGGTAAGTTAGCTTAATCTTTACTTAAATCCATCTTTTCTCTTCATCCTTAAAGTTCAAAACTCACCCTCCTTCTCTTATTTAAGCTGCTAGAAAAGTTAAGGGAAGGGAGGAATCTTGCTACTTTCTTCAAGAGGAAATAAGAAAAAGAATTCACTAAGTGAGGTTAGAAAATCTTTAGGTAGGTTTAACAATATCTCTTTTTAAAGAAAAGTTTTGAAATTTGTAACATTTATATGAGATTTTGATCTTAAAACTTTGATGAAATTTACAATATTTGCTACTTTGATGATTGGTCATGGATGTTGCTATATCATGTTACATGTTATCTTGCATATGACGAATGTTTTGAATATTTTGGTTGGTGTGGAAAGTTCTACATAAGTATGGCTATGGGTGGCAAAATTTTAAGATTTTTATGCTGCTATTTTGTATATTTAAATGTAGTGAAAAATTGATTGAATATGATTAGATGTAAATTACGAAGAAAATGGAAGAGGACATAATATAATGATGAACTAAAACTTTAAGAAAGGTTTGGTTAGAAAACTGGATTTCGGAGTAACTAGAGAATCTTCTGTTTTTTAAATTTTTAGAAGAATCAGTTAGAAATTAAAAGAAATGGTTAACATGAAAAATATAGATCTATGTCTCACAGCTTTTTAGCCACTAGAATCACTTAATTTGGAGTTCAGATGAGGGAGATATTGTTCAATTAGTAAGCAATGGTTAGAAAATGGTTAACCAGGGAAGAATCTGTTAGGTATACTTCTGTGTTTAAATTTTGGGGATAAATATGTAAGAAATTAAAAGAAATGTTTAATATGATAAATATAAATATATGTCTCATAAATGTTATCCACTGGATTCATTTAAATTAGAATCAATATGAGGGATATATTGTTCGATTAGTATACAGATGTTAGAAACTAACTAACTAGTGAAGAATCTGTTAAGTATGCTTTTGTGTTTGAATTTCTGGATAAAATTTGTAGGGAATTAAAGGAAATTAGTAACACAGTAAATATATATATATATATATATAATATGTATGTATGTATGTATCACGGATTTATAGGCTCTAAAATCACTTAATTTAGAGTCCATATGAGGGAGATATGACTGATTAATGAGTAGATGTCAGAATCAGTCTAGAATTCAGGATAGTAAATGTAAGCATTTTTGTTTTCAATTTTATTGGTATAATTAGTAAAGAATCTGAGGAAATGATAAAAATGAAAGTTGTATATAAGTGTCTTACCTTTTTATATGCTTTGGAATAATCTCAATTGGAGTTTGTATGAGAGAGTTAGGGTCAGATAAGTAAGTAGATGTTTGAACCTACCTGAGAAGAAATAACATTGAATTTGAAGGAGTAATAACACCATGATTACTTAAGATTTCATTAAGATGTTCAACATAAGTATTTTAGAGGATTATCTTATCTTTTAATTGACACCAAGATCACCTCAATCAGATTTAAAATGAGGGTGTTATGCTCTGTTTAGTAAGAGAGAAAAATAATATTTTTTTAAAAAGAAGAATCTTATAAATAAAAATAATAAATTACTAGTGTATGCCATAACCATTGCCATTACTTGAACTCCTTACCATCTTAAGTGTGTAATTTTAGCATGGAAACATTTTATAAAGTGATATTTGAAAATGATTATGTTCATGGCAAGATTGTATTTTACCAATGATTTTTGGTAATGATTATGCTTTGATAATAAATTATGGCATGTGAGAATAATGAACATACTTGTTATTGAAATCATATTTTTGGCTGTTAACGTGAAAAGAAAAGAAAAGAGACGAGCACAGTCACATGGCAGTTCGTGTGGTGCACTAGTAGGGGACGCTCTACTCACGGCTATGATTATGTTAATGAGAAAAAAAAAAGAGAAAGTGTGCCATGTCAGACGGGGCGAGAAAATCCCGTACCGGAGAGTAAAAAATACTCACTCTGACTATGGTAGCTTGATATGAAAATAAGTTGATAGTCATCATATGATATTCTGAAAATAGTTATTCATGCCATACATGTCATTTATGTATAATTTTCATGTGCATAGATAAAGTGCATTTATGTGACTTAAGATATTTGCTATAACTTATACAGATGAACATGACATGATGATCTATATTAATGATAATTATGATTTATTGTTGAACCTATTGAGATTTAATTCTCACTATATTTTCATATAATTTTCAGATGATTAGATATGCATATATTTTCTATGACTGGCATTTAGAATATGTTGGGTTAAGTTGACTAAGATCCCGGTGAAGGTGCAACCACCTGCACCCGTATACCTGAAATTGGTCAATATGGACGAATAAGATGTAGACATATATGTGTTTGATTTGTGTACAAATGTTGTTAATTAATGATGTGTAAACCTTAATTATATTTGGTTAAATTAATTGAATGTTATTATGAGTTAAATAGTTAGAAGTAAAGAGATAATGACTTCATTAAATTTTTAATATATATATATATATATATATATATATATATATATATATATATATATATATATATATATATATATATATATATATATGTAAAAAGAAATGGAGTTGTTACAATGGTCCTGCATACTTCAATTATTTTCCTAATTATACAATAAAGATAAAAGACGCGGAAACATATGATTGTTTAGCCTTAGACATTAGTCAAGCTAATTGAAATGTTAGACTTCGAGTCTCAACGGTTAATATCCTTTATAGACTATGTTTTAGGTTTTTTAAAATAAATCAACATATCTATGCCCTTAGGAAATCCCTTAGAAACGAAACAATAATATTTGAAGCCAATTCTAGGCATGCAAATATTACTACACCACAAAAGACTTAAACATGATCAAGTAACCTTTCTGAAACAAAGAAAACTGCTTCATGCAGTACTTCCTTCTCCTTAAGAAACCATGACCATATAATATACATACATAATTCAAGTGGTGATGCCTTTCTGAGACCTCTTAGAGCTAATTCAGTTAGAATAACTGAATTACTTGAAAGTGTAAGGACAAAATTTGCTAAAAGATTCGTAGATTCTAGGAGAACTACCACAACAGTACCTCATGTAGATTTAAGAGGAGTATATTTTAAACCTACAATACCTAGACCTTTATATGAGATACTAGACCTCCCAATCAATATTCTTAAGAAGAACCTTAATACCAAGAAACCAAATCAGAAGAGTCTTTAGAAGAAGCTCAATCCAATCGAGAAAGTAGATTTGGAAACCAAGGTTCCCTTACCAAGAATCAAATAATGATGATCAAAAGGGAAGTTTATACCATAGATAAAGATTTCCTTAGGGAAAATTTTATGTCCCCAGAACATAGACCAAAAAAGAGATTTGTTTTTTTAGAACTTTCTCTGAAAAATAATATATTAAGATTAAAGAAGAATGGGATAATGATATGAATCAATTAAAGATTGATATTCCGTTCTTTAAATGGTTAAATCAATATACCTTTAATAATAAAATCTTTAATCTTTTCTAGAAAAACCATCCGAGTCTTAATGTTACCCAAAAGGTATCACAAACTTAGACACCAATAAATAAAAAAAGTGAACCACTAGGGTCGATACATCCTCCTCTCACTAAGTTCAAATTTAAAGTAGGAAGCTATGATATGATAGCCTCACCTTTCAAAACTATAGGTTTAGTTAACATAGATGAACTTATTACAAAACAAAATATTGTAAAAATTCAACAACAAAATAATTTCACAAATCAAATGCTAGCCACCATGAGCTAGCAATTAGAAAGAATAGAAAAAAGTAGCATAATAAAGAAAATGAAAGAAGTCTACTTTCAACTTCATCAAGTCCTGTTAACCTTCTTACCCCTTTACAAAAACAAGAAAACCAAAATATTGACCCAACTAGGCCAGTATACAAACATGAGCCAATTTCCCGAGAACATGCACAAGAAATAAAATTCTTAGGAATTGAAGACTCAATTAAAGACCTAACCCAAAAAATAAAAAGGTTAGTGGTAAAAGAAAAAAATATTAGTACAATAACAAAAGAAAATTCTTCGTTAGAAAACCTGATAGAAAGAATTAAACACGCAAAAATACCAACAAGAGCATATACATCAATAACAAAAAAATATTATCAAAGGCCTTTAATTCCAAACCTTCAGTTTGAATAAAAAGGTTAGTACACCTATACCATCTATACCGGAGTAGGAGTTAGTGTGTGGAATATAGATGGAATGAGTGAACACAAAATTTTCAATACCATCCAACATAAGTGTATGGCTATCACTGCCTATAGGGTAAGAGGAAATAACAAATAGAGAATCCTTTAATTACTAACAAAAGGGTTTTCAAGAACCTTAAAAGGATGGTGGGATAACATCCTGATAAATAAAGATGAGATTATTAATGCAACAAAACTTGAGGTAGATGCTTTAGGTAATGTAACAACTACATCAGATTGCTATACAGTCTTGTTGTATAGTATAATTCAATATTTCATAGGACATCCCCATGAATACAGAGAAAAGCAATTAACAATATTGTCTAACCTAAGATGTCCAAAAGTTTCAGACTTTAGATGGTACAAAGACAATTTCATCCCTTTGGTTTGTCAAAGACTGGACGATCATGCTCAATTTTGGAAGGAAAAGTACATAGCTGAACTTCCAAAATTATTTTTTGAAAGAGTTAGAACAGCTCTTAGAAAACAATATCAAGGAACCATTATTTTCTATGGAGACCTAACTTTTGGTCAGCTCAATAATATTATTACTACAAAAGAATTAAGCTTTTGTAACGAAACAAAAATGCAAAATAAATATAGTAATGAGTTTTAAAATGGGTAAAAGGAATTAAGAGAATTCTATGAACAATATGGTTGTTCACTAAATGCCCCATCTTTAGAAACCAAGAAAGCCCATAAGAAGTAAAAAAAAAAGTGAAATATTTTAAAAACTTCAATACCTATAGGAGTTCCTCTAAGAATGAAAAGAAACCTAAAAGGAAAAACTATAGAAATACTTCAAAAAAGAATGTAGTTTGCTACAAGTGTGGAAAACTAGGACACTTTTCTAATAAATTTAAAATAGCTAAAAAAATACAAAGTCTTCAAATAGATGAAGATACTAATAAATAGTTTGTCAAAATCAGAAGAAGAATCTTCTAAATAGGAATATCTAACCAATGAAAAATATATTCATCAAATACAAGAATCTAATTCAAAATAAACTAAATCAGATGATATATTATGTTTTCAAGGAATTTTCGATCCATGTGAATGGAAAAAATGTTAGAAGAAGAAGAAGGAATATGTTGTAATTATTCTTCTATCCTTTGATAGTGAACTTTTTATAAATAGTTAATCTAACTCATTTTTTTGGTAATCAAATTAATTGTGATGGAATCTTGTTGCAAAGAGATAATTTCTCTTAGCTTAGGTGGAAGTAACCAATCAAACATAAATGGTTGATCCTAAAACATAAGAAACAATTCCTTTTTCATTTACCTTAAAAGGCATTATTTGTTGTAAAAATGGGGTTCTTAGGATAACTGGTTCTCATAAGTTTTTGGCAAGCATAAATATGTTATGAAAACATATTCCTCGATTACCAATATAAAAATTTGTTAATTTATAATTAACATTGAGCTTATGTTTGCTAGCGCTGTAAAATGATTCCGTAATTTTTTCATAATATTTAGTAGGAATTAATCATTCTTGAATACAATTCATATATGCTCTATAATCAATTAATACCACTAAATCTTTATGAAGTTCTTTGTTAACTACTAGATTTAATTGATAGTACCATTTTTGAAAGATTGTTCTCTAGACAGTGTTGAGAAATCTTTCCCTATTTGGTTCTTTGGGTATTTCCATAGAACTGGCTGAGGGAGGATTAAATTGTCATTTTATTTCTAACTGTAATATTCTTAAATCTTGAGCTAAGTCCTTGGTTTTGAAATTTTGAATTTTTTCTTAAAGAATTTTAATCTCTTGTTGAAGATCTTAAAGAGTCGTTGGTCTAGATTCTTGTCACGCCCTCATTTGAGAAAATGTGAATAACAGGATGATGCAGCTAAACATAATCCAAACATAAACCATATCATAATGCTATATGTAAATTTCAATGTAAATGAAATCATATGCATATAGGTTTCTCAAATACAATCAAATATACAAATCCACATATAAGTCAATACTACAATAGAAGCAAGGATCTTACCTATGGCATTCAGAGCATATTCTAAAGTATAAGCCAAAATCTATGAACCCTCGATACAAGGTGCGCTCACACAAAGAATAAATAGCCTAACCATTTACTGACCCGCTGGAGGAGAATCTCACTCTGTATCTTTATCTAAAAAGCATAGAGATATCATGTAGTGAGTTTTACAACTCAGTGAGCAAATAAAACATACTATAATCTTATAAGTCAACATACGGATGTACTTGTATTATAAAATATTGCTTTCCTCCAAATTAAAATTTAGATAAAAAATACATCCATAAGTGACCCATATTTTTAATACTCTCAATTTAAAAGATAATCAAAGGTTAAAGCTAAATACAGTGCAGCATGATCATAAAATAAATATCGTTATGCAACAAAATATTTCTAATGTCTTTTAAGATACACACTTTAATGTTTAGGAGGATTCTATATCAGAACCACTATATCAAAGTTTGAGATCCTTTCATACTTTGCCGATGTGAGATTTGCCTAAATTTCACATCCAAGCTGAGGTTTGCCCTACCACTGCCCAAGAGGACATGCAGATGGACTCCAATATGAGTATTTTCCAAACACATAGCAAGGGATGGGCAATCACAATCACATGGCATTCCGCCTCTTTTACAAAATTCACATAACGTATGTTGGCTGACACACATGTGGCTAGTAACACCCCTACTAACTGAGGTCTCATGGTGCACTACGGCTAACATCACGTACTACTAACAAGACAATGTTTCCAATATGAGTCCTCCACATAAAATAATTTCCTAAAAAAAGGTGTTATTCAAGTAAGAATTATTTCCATGTTGAATTCTCTTTTCCACAAATTTCCATAAATTCAATATGGGTTCTCAATTCCAATTACCCCTAAATCATTCTTCTCAAATAGTTAAATGTATATGTATGCAACATATATTCCAAGGGTCCCAATTTCAAGGAAGTTGAACATATAAAATTTCCATCATAGCCATAACATGCCATATTTAAAGGAAATAACATCTAATAGATAAATATGATTATTCATCAAACTTTTAAAATATAAACATATAGGAATTGTATGCTGCACCAATATCACAAACAAAGTAAAAGAAAAGTGCAAAATAGATCATAGCAAGCATTATCTACTCACAAAGCAAGGGTTCCAAGTTGGACAGCCCTAAAATGCATGTTTCCAAACCAAATTTGACAAAATATACCTTAAAATTGAGTTCAGAGGGTCTAAAAACCTATGAAATGACTCCAGATTCGTGAAATTTAGCCTCCAGAAGATCGGTTAATGTTGGTCAACGCAATAAGGTGCATGTAAACACACTGCACGCGCCACTTGCACAGGCTGTGCGCAGGCTTCACATGCCAGGAGATAAAAAGCGCATGGCAGCGCATGAGGCTTGTTAAGAGGTGATCTAAGTCCGAAATTTGAGATCCCAAGGTTTTTCCACCTCCTGAATCCATCTATAGTGTTATTTTTGTATTTTGAGAACTCTAATTAGGAGTTTCGAAACTTACCTCTTTGAGATATTTTCTCCTCCACTTTTCATCCAATTTCTAGCCATTTTTCTAGAAACCAATTATATAGATTTGTATATCTCATCATTTTGAATCCGTTTATGGTGGTGGTATCGAAATTTGAGGTCTAGAAGTGCTAGAAATCTAGAAAGAAGTTTTAGAGTTTTCTAGAGAAAGAAAATGGGATTTTGAGGGAGACTCCCAGCTGTTTCACGCCACTTCTGCTACAAATAGGATAGAAATATCTGAGGGACCTATTGGAAAAATTTCAATTATTGGGGGATATCCTTACAATTTTTATTATTTATATTTTGGCCGCTAAATTTGTGGAAAATTACACTTTGGCCCTTAAAAATTAAATCCTCATTTTTTCTCATAAATATCCATAAATAGGTGATAGATAAATAAAATTCTCTAATCCAATTTTATTCTTTCTTAATTCTTTCCCTGAGTTATAATTTTTCTTTTAATTAGGGTTTTTCATTTATTTAGGACTTTTCCTTATTTTAGGGCATTACATTTTCTATCCACTTAAGAAATTCAGTCCTTAAATTTTATCATCATAATTGCAAATAAATATTAATCTTATCGTTCAAACAGATATGGGTATTTGGTGCGCATGTCATCCTTTTTTTTTTCTAAATAGTCTCATCTGAAGAATGATTCTGCCAAATCATTTTCACCATAGGTATTTCTTTTAAACGCAATTTCTTTACTTGTTTGTCCACTATTGCCACTAGTTGTTCCTCATAGGTTAAATCTTCATTTAACTGAATTTGTGGGCACTGAATTACATGTGTGAGATTTGGTAAATACTTTTGTAGTATAAAAACTTGAAAGACTAGATGGACATTACTCAATTCAGGTAGCAAGGCCAAATGATAGGCTACTAGACCGATCTTATTAATAACTTCAAATAAACCTATGTATTGTGGACTTAATTTTCCTTTTTTTTCCAAATTTCACTACTCCTTTCATAGGAAAAATCTTCAAGAAGACATGTTTACCCACGACGAGTTCTAAGGGTCAGCATCGGTTATCAACATAAGCTTTCTGTCTACTCTAAGCTGCCAATAATCTTTTCTTAATCAACTTTACCGTATCAAGTGCATCTTGTACTAAATCAGGCCCTAAAATCTTAGCTTCTCCTAGTACAAGCCATTTAATTGGAGAACGACAATGCCTTCCATATAATACCTCGAAGGGGACCATGTAGATACTGTCTTGATAGCTATTATTATAAGTAATCTCAGCTAAAGGTAAGAATATTTCTTGACTTCCTTTAAAATCAAGCACACATGCACGAAACATATCTTTTAATATTTGAATAGTTTGGTCAGATTGTCCATCTGTTTGAGGATGGAAAGCAGTACTAAGGTTTAACCTTATGCCTATAGCTTTTTGGAAGGCTTTCTAGAAACGAGCTGTGAACTATGGTCCTTGATCAGAGATAATCAAAATTCCCATGAAGTCTTACTATCTTGTTCAAATACAAATTTGTGTATTGAGCTACGTTATAGGTAGTTTTCACTAACAGAAAATGTGCTAATTCAGTCAGCCTATCAATGACCACCCATATAGAATCAAACCCTTTTGGTGTCCACAGTAACCCTGTAACAAAGTCAATGGTTATTCTCTCCCATTTCCATTCAGGTATTTCTATTTGTTGATGTAACCTCACAAACCTTTAATGTTCTGCCTTCACTTGTTGACATGTTAAACATCAAGAAACATAATCAACTTTATCTTTCTTCATACCATCCCACTAATAATTTTTTTAGATCTTGATATATTTTAGTTGCCCCAAGATGAATAGTATATGTGGATTTATGAGCTTCCTCTAGAATCTTCTTTTTGAGTTTTTCTTTGTTAGGCACGTATAGCCGCTTACCTAATCTCAATACTCCTTCAGAATCTATAGTAAATTTAGCATTACTGCCATTTTTCACCACTTTAATTTTCTTGGATGAATGAAAATATTCTTTTTTGTGCTATTTTAATTTGTTCCATCAAGGACAATCGAAGTTGAATATGGGCTAATAGTATCCCAAGATCCTTTACTTTTAGCATTGCTTCATGACTTTGTAGCTCATGCATTTCTTTAGTCAATGACCTCCTTAATTCTGTTATATGAGCTAAACTACTCATAGACTTCCTACTTAATACATCTGTCACTACATTAGCCTTATCTGGATGATACAAAATAGTGCAATCATAATCTTTAAGTAGCTACATTCATCTCCTTTATCTCAAGTTAAGATCTTTTTGCTGAAATATATATTTGAGGCTTTTGTGATCCGTATAAATCTCATATGACTTACTATACAGATAATGCCTCTAAATTTTGAGAGCAAAAATCACTACTGCCATTTCTAAATTATGAGTTGGATAATTTTTCTCATATTGTTTAAGCTGCTTGGATGCATATGCAATAACTCGACCGTGTTGCATCAACACACCCTAATTCAATTCTCGATGATCGCAGTATACTCTATATCATTCGATACCTGAAGGAATAGATAAGATCGATGTCATGGTAAAAAATTTCTTTAATTTATGGAAACTTCTCTCACAATCATCTGACCACTCAAACTTTACTCCTTTTTTAATCAATCTCGTCAAAAGAGCAATAATTTTTGAAAAATCTTTAACAAATATGCAGTAATAGCCTGCTAGACCAAGAAAAATATGGATCTTTGTAACTGTGGTAGGGCATGGCCACTGTTGCACCGCTTTCACCTACTTAGAGTCAACTTGAATACCATCCTTGGTAACTACATGTCCAAGGAAAGTAAAACTACTAAACTAAAATTCACATTTTGAAAACTTAGTGATTAGTGAGTTTTATACTCATAAATTAAATATTTTTATCTTATCTTTTTGTCTTAATTAAGCATTTATCTCCCTTATTTATCTTTAGTTTTGTGTTTTTTTATAGATGGAGAGAAGAATAGAAAATGGACTCAATTGGAGGAAACAAAGCTAAATTGTGGTTCTTTGAAAATGATGTCTATAAATCAAGCAGACATAATAAATTCATTAAGGATGGCTAAGTAAGGAGCATTATCTTTTTGACTCCTAAGACGCATCCTAATGGATATATGCATACATTCAATCTTAATGTATGGCCATATTTCTAAAAGAATTGAAACATAAAGATTCAAGGCAAAACACCCAATGTTAAAAATTTGTTTGCTACTTGCTTTTCAACTTAATCTTACTACAGTATTTTGGACGTATATCAAAAAATACGTATATATTATATACAAAATTTGGTATATGAATAGCTGACATAATTTCATACAACTTTTATGTTTATGTGATCAGCAAATTTAGACATCTAAAGGGTCAAAATTGGGTTAGAACAAAATATGTTTACTGTTGCAGTTCAGCCCAACCTTATTGTAGTATTTGGGCCATATTTTGGAAAATACAAATTCAATGTATACAAAGTTTGGTAGGTGAATAGAAGATATAATTTTTCTACAACTTTCATGTCCAAGTGGTTAGCAAATTTAGACATTAAAATGGCAAAAATTGGGTTAGAAGAGATCACGTTTCTTGTTGTAGTCTAGCCTGACCTTGCTCTAGTGTTTTGGCCATAAATCACAAAATACATGGCCAATTTTTCTTCACCTTATATGGCTGGAAATATAATAAAAATATATACAACTTTTATGTTGATGGGATCAATAGCATCGATGGCTATCAAGGAGATATATCACGATGACTTTCAAGGTACATAATGCAACACAACTTGTCAACTTTAGTGTAATTTACTATCCACCATTTTTGTCACGTACTCCCCTTATTTTGTCTATAAATAGAGACATATTGTGAGCTAGTGAGAGAGGAGAAAGGTTGAAAAGTGAGTTTGGGAAAGTTTTGTTGGAGTTCTAAGTATTTGTAATATTTTTCTCTCTTTATACATTTTGTATCTTTATTTTTGTTCATAAATTTTATCATGCTTCTTCATCTTTCATTTTGCTTTCTTACTTTGATTATGGAGAACTAATCTCCTAATGCTAAGGTGAAAGGGTGAAACTCTTGGTATGAAAATATTAATTCATATAACTTTTAATCTCAATGTTTATATTTGATGTTGTATTTATTTTCTTGTTATTTTCTTTCTTAAAGGATGATTTTGTTATCCCTCTGTTATTTTTTTAAAGGATGGCTTTGTTGCCCCTCTATTATTTATTTTCTGCATCTCTGTTATTTATTTTTTTAGAGGATGGCTTTGTTGTCCCTCTGTTATTTATTTTCTTTGTTATTATTTTTTTGTTATTTTTCTTCTGAGAGGATGGCTATGCCACCTCTCTGTTATTTTTTTTTTGTTATTTACTTTCTTAGAAAATAGCTTTGTTGCTCCTCTGTTATTTATTTTTTGCCATTTTATTATTTATTTTATTGTTATTTACTTTTTTAGTGGATGGCTTTGTTGCCCCTCTGTTATTTATTTTCTGCCCTTCTATTATTTATTTTCTTATTATTTTCTTTCTTAAAGGATGATTTTATCGCCCCTCAGTTATTTTTTTCCCTCAGTTATTTATTTTCTTGTTATTTTATTTCTTAATGGCTGATTTTACTGCCTACTTTATATTATTATTAATAACTCTGTTGTTATATTTTTTCTTCCTTTTACATCTTTTCATTTTTAAGTTTATAAAGTGTGAATCTTGATACATTGTAGACAATTTTTGGCATAATAAATGTTTGAATCATTCTTGATTTATTGTAGACAATATAATGATTGTCATGATGTATACTAGAACCTATTTTACAAGAGTTATTTATTATTAGTAATACAATAAAAAGAAGGCAAATACACTTCATTTGTAAATCAAACCGCGTTTAATGTAACATATCTTCCGAAGGGAATCTCATTTATGTGAGGATTCCATTTGAGTAATAAAAGAGTTAAAATTTATTATTATTTGATGTACCAAGAGTATATCCCCTAACCTTAGCATATTTCTTTACTTTAAATACATTCCTATTTAATTTCAATATTTTAGTTCTTTGCATACTCTGTTCAGTACTCTTTTCACAAAATAAACATTCTGTCAACTAGGTTAGAAATATTTATTTTGGATCTAAATTAGATTTTCTCTTAATTGAAAATCCTCGTGGGATTGACCTTGCATACCACTAAATCTATACTCCAATAGATTTATGCGCTTGCGAGTTTGAATTAAAACAACAAGTTTTTGGCGTCGTTACCGGATATTTCGACAGAAAAGCTAATTAGATTCAAGTAAGTATAGTTTTTCCACTAGTCATTATTTAGAATATTTATTTATTTTTTGTGTAGAAAATTTTCTTTTTGAAAAAAATATTTATTAAAAATTTGTGTGGTAATTTGGGTGTGTAAAATTAGTTGATTCTGACAACAAAGATAAAAATTCCTAAGGAATATGGATTTTAAGTGAGACTATTGTGACTCCTTCACACTTTTCTTGGGATCCACTAATTGAATACCACCCACTATTACTAACACTTAAAAAAATTTCTTTGTTGCTTAATTTTGTGATTTTTTTTCTTTTTGTTATATTTGCACTTTGTTATTTGTAGTTAGCTTTGTATATATATGTTATTAAGTTGTAAAATTATCCTCTTTTATAATTGTGTTGTAAGTTATTAGAAATATTTGTGTATAATTTTTCTTTTAATTTATGTGTGCTTGGAAATGTGATAAAGATCAATGTTTGGTTAGAAAAAATTTAGGATCACCCATTGATTTTAAAATTGGAATATTAGACTTTGTTGGGACACCATAAAAAATAGAAGAACAAGTTGTGCATGAGAAAACTCTTATGGAGTACTTCTCACCTATCATAGCCAATACTCCATCTTGTATAGTTTTGCCACAAACTATTGTAACTTACTTTGAACTCAAACCAGCCATACTTCAACTTTTACCATCATTTTATGGTTTGGAAAGAGAAGATCCATACATGCATGTGAAGGAATTTCTTGAAATTTGTTCAACATTTCACTTTCAAAATTTCAATGATGAGTCAATTAGGATTAGAATGTTTCTATTCTCATTAAAAGATAAAGTTAAAGCCTGGTTGAACTCCCTTCCTACAAAAACTATTACTAGTTGGAACCAATTGATAAATAAGTTTTTGAAAAAATATTTTTCCATGTCTAAAACTGATGCCCATAGGAGATAAATTTTTTATTTTTGTCAAAAAGAGGGTGAACAATTTTTTAATATTGGGAAAGATTTAATGATCTTCTTTTAAAATGTCCTCATCATGGTTTTGAAACTTGGATATTTGTGAAATATTTCTATCATGGTTTAACTTCATCAAACCGTCAAATGATCTAAAACAGGCATGGTGGGAGATTTTTACAACTGAATGGGGGAAAAGCTTGAGAATCCTTAGGATCTCTATCTAAAAATTCTCAACATTGAAACTGCATAGATCCTAGGGATAAGAAGTCTCAAACACAAAAGGGAGGAATTTATAAAGTGAGTGATGGCACAGATGTGAGAATTGCATTAGTTAGCCTGACTAGAAAGGTCGAAGCTTTAACTTTAAGCCACACTCTGAACCCTTCTACCAATACTAGGATACAGGCATGAGCCTTATGTTATAGTACATCTCACATTATACAATCTTGTCCATCCATACTAGCTTACTAAGAAGCATTCTTTGAGCAAGTTAATTCTCTTCAATTTCATGGAAAGTCATCAGACAGCCCGTTTACACCCACATATAATCCAAATTGGAGGAATCATCCAAACTTTTCATGGAGGCAAAATCAGCCTTCAAGGAATCAAGGTGGGCAACAATTTTCCCCTCCTAACTCATATCCTCAAGTTCCTCAATATGCTCCTCCTTTCGGGGTACCACAATAAAGAAGACCTTCTTTGGAAGATACCTTGTAGCAATTCATGCAATAAACCCAACAAACTTTACAATCCTACACTCAATCTATTTCAAAACTTGGAATACAATTGGGTCAAATAGCCAATGCTGTAGGAGAGAAAGAGAAAGGGAAATTCTCCAATCAACCTATTCTTAATCCTAAGGGTCAATTTGAAGTAGGATCATCAACAAATCCTAATGAGAAAGCGAAGTCTGTAACGACCCTTAGATCTAGAAAAGTAATTGATAATCAAGTTCACATGCCTAAAACTGAAGAACAAAGTCAGTATGAACCACAAATTAATGACTTAAATGAGAATAAAAGTGAACCTATTCCTGGTGTCCCTAAAACTCCATTCCCACAAAGACTTGAGACAAATAAGAAAAGCACTTAATATAGTAAAATTTTAAAGGTGTTTAGGTGTTTAAGCAAGTTAGCATTAACATCCCTTTTCTTGACGCTATCAAACAAGTACCTACTTACTCAAAAATTTTGAAAGATCTTTGCACGATGAAAAGGATAACCAATGTTCTGAAAAAGGCATTTTTGATTGAATAAGTGACCTCCATAAATCAGCAAAAAACTCTTGTCAAGTACAAAGATCTCAATTGTTCTACAATTTCTTGTGTTATAGGTGATCATGTAATTAACCGAGCCTTACTTGATCTAAGAGCAAGTGTGAATCTGTTGCCGTACTCTGTGTATGCAAAACTTGGGTTAGGAAAGTTGAAACCTACACTAGTAACCCTTTAGTTAGCTGATAGGTCCACAAAAATTCTTAGAGGTGTCATAGAGGATGTGCTCATTAAGGTTGATAAATTATACTTTCTAGTAGATTTCATTGTTCTTAACATTGAACCTGTTGAGAATATAGAGACACAAATTCTAGTCATTTTGGGTAGACCATTTCTTACAACATCCAATGCAATCATTAATTATCGAAATAGAATTTTGAATCTATCTTTTGGAAATATGACTGTGAAACTAAATGTTTTTAATGTCTCTCGTCAACTTGTGGACACTGGTGATTTATGTGAGATCAACATGATTAAGAGTATAGCTGATGACTCATTTTTAAGTTCTTTTGATAATGACGCTTTAGAAAAATGTTTGGCTCACTTCAACATAGATATAGATGAGAACTGTTTGATCAATGAAATAAATTTCTTATTAGAGACTACTCTATTAAAGGATACCAATGAATGGAAAGTCAAAATAGAGACACTTACATCTTCTGGGTTTGTCCTATTACCATCCATAGAGAAATTGCCCCAAGTAGAGTTAAAACCTTTGCCAGATTCTCTAAAATATGTGTTTTTAGGACCTTCTAAGACCTTACTTGTTATCATAGCATTTGACTTAGTTAGAGAACAAGAAGTTGAACTCATAAAAGTGCTCAGTGAGTATAGTGAAGCCATAGGGTGGATAATAGCAAATATTTAAGGTATTAGTCCATCAATTTGCATGTACATAATATATTTGGAGGACAATACCAAAACCTCAAGAGAGCCATAAAGACGTTTGAATCCAAACATGAAAGAAGATGTGAGAGCTGAAGTTATTAAACTCCTTGATGTGGGTGTCATTTACCCGATTTCTGATAGTGCATTGGTCAGTCCTATCCAGGTAGTTCCTAAAAAGTTTGGCATTACTGTAGTCAAGAATGAGGATAATGAATTAATTTCCACTAGAGTACAAACTGGGTGGTGTGTTTGTATTGACTATCGCAAGTTGAATGCTATTACAAGGAAATATCATTTTTCACTTCCTTTTACAGACCAAATGCTAGAGAGGTTGGCTGGACATGCATATTATTGTTTTCTTGATGGATATTCGGGTTACAACCAAATTTCTATTGCACCTGAGGATCAAGAGAAAAGTACATTCACTTGTCCTTTCAAAACCTTTGCCTATTGTCGAATGCCATTTGGATTGTGCAATGCACCTGCTACATTTTAGTGTTGCATGATAAGTATATTTTCTGACATGGTAGAGTGAGTTTTGGAAGTATTCAAGGATTATTTTTCTGTGCATGGGTCTAGTTTTGAGGAATGTCTACAACATTTAAATTTGGTCTTAATTAGTTGTAAAGAAAATAACCTTGTTTTGAACTGGAAAAAATGTTATTTCATGGTTAAAAGAGGAATTTTTTTGGGACATATTGTGTCAAATCAGGGGATTGAGGTAGATAAAGCCAAATTGAATTGATTTCTAGTCTTCCACCTCCTCGGACAGTAAAAGAGGTACGTTCTTTTTTAGGCCATGTAGGGTTTTATCGCAGATTCATCAAAGATTTTAACAAAATCTCCAAACCTTTATGTAATTTGCTTACCAAAAATGGACCTTTTATATTTGATGAAGAATGATTTTAAGCTTTTGAGAAGCTCAAATCCTTACTCACCTCTGCACCCATCATTAGACCACCCAATTGGAATCTTCCATTTGAAATCATGTGTGATGCCTCTGATTATGCAATTAGAGCTGTTTTAGGTTAACGTCTAGAAAAGTTTTCTTATGTGATATACTGTGCTAGTAAAACTCTTAATGATGCTTAATTGAATTATTCTACAATAGAAAAAGAGTTACTAGCTGTAGCATTTGCATTACACAAGTTTAGATCTTATTTATTAGGATCTAAAATTGTAATTTTTTCAGATCATGCTGCACTTAAATATCTTCTTTATAAGAAAGATGCTAAAGCGTGTTTGATAAGATGGATACTATTGTTGCAATAATTTGATTTAGAAATTCAGGATAAGAAAGGATCTGAAAATGTTGTGGCTGATCACTTGTCTAGGCTGATAGTTGAATCAAGTGACAATAACTTGCCTATCGAAGACTCATTTTTAGATGAGCAACTCATGTCTATTTCTCATTTACCTTGATTTGCTAACATTGCTAATTATTTTGCCATAAGTTAAATGCCTATAGATTGGAGTAAGCAAGATTGGGTAAAATTTTTAGCGGAAGTAAATAAATTCTTTTGGGAAGATCCATACTTGTTTAAATATTGTCCTGATCAAATCATTCGGAGATGTGTTACTGAGAGTGAGAAATATAATGTTATTTCTTTTTGTCATGATCATATTTATGGAGGTCATTTTAGAGCTAAAAAAATTGCTACAAAAGTCTTGCAATGTGGCTTTTACTGGCCATCACTGTTCAAAGATGCCAATTTGTATTGTAATTCTTGTGAGCGTTGTCAAAAATTGGTTAGTATTTTACGAAGGAATATGGTGTCTTTAACTCCTATTCTTATTGTTGAGATATTTGATGTCTGGAGAGTTGATTTCATGGGTCCTTTTCCTAATCTTTTGGTAATTTATACATCTTTGTTGCTGTCGATTATGTGTTAAAATGGGTAGAGGCTCTTTCATGTAAAACAAATAATCACAAGATTGTGGTAAAATTCTTGAAAAAAACATCTTTTCGAGATTTGGCACACCACGGGCTATCATTAGTGATGGGGGAAAACAGTTTTGTAATAAGCATTTTGAGCCCCCATACTACTCTCAGATTAGTGGTCAAGTTGAGATTTCAAATAGGGAAATTAAAAATATGTTGGAAAAATGATTAACTCAAGTAGGAAAGATGGGCCTTTAAAACTTTTTGATGCTTTATGGGCTTATCGTACTGCTTTTAAAACCCCTTTTGGAATGTCTCCTTATCCACTTGTATATAGAAAGGCCTGTCATTTACCTGTTGAGTTATAACATAAAGTTTATTGGGCCATCAAACAATTTAACTTTGCTCTTGACAAAGCAGGTTCCCACATGAAGCTTCAACTCAATGAACTGGAAGAAATAAGGAATGATGTATATGAAAATACAAAATTGTATAAGGATCGAATGAAAATTTTTCATGAAAAAAATATTTTAAGAAAATCATTTAATGCAAGTATAAAAGTTCTTCTATATTACTCTCATTTGTATTTATTTCTAGGAAAATTATATTCTCGGTGATTTGTTCGTACTGTTTATCCATATTGTGCAATAGAGATTGAAAATCCTAAAAACGGTGATGTGTTTAAAGTCAATGGCCAAAGATTGACATCATTTTTGGAATTACGCAACCCAGAGGTAGAGGAGACACTTCAGCGTGATCCTGTCTCCCAAGATTGATTTGTTTCTTTTGTCAAAAGTTGATACACATGCTATTTAGTTGAGATTTTTATTATTATTTAGTTTGCATTAATTTTTTTCCTCACTAATATCTTCTTTTGAATTGCTATTGTTTTCTTGGTTTTGTTGCTTTTGATCTTTCTTCAAAAAACAAAAAAAATTGAATTGAGAATGGAAGACATACTCTTAAACTTGAAAAATCATTTTCCTTCTCTTCCACCTAATGCATTGATTAAAATTTATAAAGCATGGGTTGCAAGATTAATGTTAATGATGATCATGGGAATACCTGTTGATGTTCGTTGGCTTATTGAAGCTAAGGTACGATTAGCAGGTGAGTTTGCAAATGGTTTTATTTCTTACATGCCAGGTATAGGAAAAAGTAGTTTTGCTAAAAAGCGTAGAGGTAAAAGAATGGGTGTCTGCTATAAATGTGGACGTGAAACTTGCAACATACATTGCCGTTCTTTGGGATGGGTGCATGTAAATCGAGAAGATAAAATAAAATTCATTAAGTATGGCTTGAGTAAGGAGTCATTGGATGATGAGTTTCATCCAATGTGTCTTGAGACACATTCTAATGGATCTGTGCATATCAGGATTTTTGGTTTATGGCCTTATTTTAAAAAAGAACAGAAACGATACAGTCTTGGGAATCTCACGTTAAATGACCCTGCTTGCCAATTTATAAGAAAATTGGATAGGAAGCATATCCTCGACCCATAGAGGGCGTTTAAGCCGTTGCTGGACGTAAAATCAATAAAAGATGTGAGCCACAATCACAACTACTGTACATATGCATGCGTGCCGTCATTTTTGAATTTTTAACCTTTAATTTAGCTAATATCCACTGGCCTACTCATATAGCTATTGTAATTATACTTCCAAACTATTCGCATAGCTACTGTAAGTATGCCCTTATTTGAGTTCTATAAATGCACATATTATTATCTTTATTTTCATACTCAAAGTTAGGGTGAGTGCAGTTACAGAGGGAGTCACATTTCATCAATTTTGAAATATTTTTATTTTTTTGTGGTTCTAGTCCTAGAAAAAATGGAGAGTATGTGAAAGAATCACAAAATTTGGGTATGGTACTGGCCAAGAGAAAAATTCATTTAGTCTATGGTGGAGATAGTTGTGGGTTAATGGGGTGTGTGTCTACAGCTGCACTTGAAGGAGGATGTCAAGTTCTTGGTATTATTCCTACAGCTCTACCTGTATCAAACATCATCAAAAAAACAATTGGAGAAGAATTTAGGGTAGGCTTCATGCATGAGCGCATTGTTAGAATCATGAGCAACGCTGATGCTTTCATTGCCTTACTAGGTGGTTTTGGTACTCTGGAGGAAAATTTTCAAATAGTCTCCTTGGCACAATTAAATATCCACCATAAACCCATAACTTTGTTGAATGTTAATCATTTCTTTAATGGTTTGTTACCTTTTCTTGATCAAGCTGTATAATGTAACGACTGGGTTTTTTTTGTGTGATTATGCATAAGACAACATCCATACAAAAGATATGCCTCTTATATATATACATACAGAAGTTTACATACATCAGAGATTAGCAACATATACACACATGTAACCCGAGGTACTAAGTATACATCCCAAAAGGTAAAGTACCGTGGAGTTACATCAAAACAATGGGGTTAGCCCATTTACATAAACAGAATATATATATATATATATATATATATATATATATATATATATATATATATATATATATATATATATATATATATATATATATATATATATATATATATATATATATATATATATATATAACTACGGTTCTATTGTCTTTCCCCTGGCCATCACCCCTGGGGTACTGTTGGTGGAGAAGGCGGGTTAGGAGCAGGAACCTCTTTCATATTAACGACCAACAAGTTCACTATGATAGTGAACTGTCCCAAGTAGGGGACGTCCACCGTTTAAAGCTCTAGTAAAATGGTTAGCACAACGAACGACATTTTACTGATCAGAACATAACACCATAAAACATAGTGAGATATAAAATTCCAGTAAGGTCAACATCCAATAAAATATAGGCATAATGAAAAACTTATGTGTTATGTTCAGCTGTATAAACTACAGAAAATATTTTCTCTTTCGTACAGTAAAGGTATAACAAGAATACATACAAGCTTTTTATAGGTTATGCATCAATATCACGCAAATAAATAAACTATGTATTAATAAAGTACTTGTACATTGCTTATAGAGGCTTATACATTGCTCATAGTGGCTCATCATCTAATAATTTCTCAATTTCCAAACCTTGGTGTGGCATGAGCCTTACCCCTACAGCTACTCACCCACTACTAAGTGCCTTTGGTCGGAGCGGTCCTCCCCACATTTACCACTCTAAGCTATAGGGAATCCTTTATCCTGGTACTGTATCACAGCCACGACCCTTTAGTCACCTTATCTCCACAAGGTGCCACATGTTGTCGGGTCACTTTAGTAGGGTAAGGGTCATCCTGGACTTTTCAGTTTCCTCAATACAACAAGGGAGACACTTGTTGCCAGGCCACCCTACTTTAGAGAGTATCATGCTGTCATTAGTTGCCTCAATACAGCAAGAGAGACATCTGTTGTTAGGCCACCCTACTTCAGAGAAAGTCCTCCTGACCATGCTTATGTCTTTTACATGTTTTTCCAGCCACTTGTCTTAACAAAAGCATATATATATATATATATATATATATATATATATATATATATATATATATATATATATATATATCAATAATCATTATGAGCATAGACCACATTCATTCAGGCATGTCATAACAACTCATCATATAATATAAATAAACATACATGCTATTACATCCTTCCATAATATTCACACATCATTTTCCCACTTATGGTTGCACATAAAAGTGATCTATGTCATTTAAATATAGCATTCATGCATTATTCCTTCGTGCTTTCATAATTAATTCAATAAACATTACATAACCAATTAAGTACTAACATATTTCTTTAACATATATGATTCATAAACTCCAATTATCATCTCATAAACATTGATGATTAGCTAGGATTTAAAAACAAAACAAAAATCAATGAAAAAAGGCGAGGCAGCATGAAGCACGGCTATGCTTCCTCTCCGTGCTTCCCTCTCAACATGGCTGTGTTTCCCACAAACCTACACCAAGCACGGCCTAGCCGTGTCACCAAGCACGGCCGTGTTCTGGCTGTGTTATGCATTATTTGCACATCCAGCCTAGAGCACGGCCTGGCCGTGTCTCCAAGCACAGCCGTGCTTTGGTTGCAAAACCCAAAAATTTCTCCCTTTTTCTCCCAAAACTAGCAAAAAATCTAGCAAACAACCATACCAACATTTTAAGCATGAAAAATCTAATTTATCCATAGCATATAACCACTGTAAACATAGATTAAACCTTAAAATTTAACCACCACAAATTTTCCCTAAATCACTACCTCATGCATATAGGTGTAAAATAGTCATCAATATTGTAAATGCATCATCTAAGGTTCTATCTACCCTTCCATCATGCTTTAATACATACATACAAGTCACCCATCAAGTCATCCAAC
This sequence comes from Gleditsia sinensis, assembly GCA_037074535.1. NCBI lineage: Eukaryota > Viridiplantae > Streptophyta > Magnoliopsida > Fabales > Fabaceae > Gleditsia > Gleditsia sinensis. The sequence goes on from CM073467.1 coordinate 21,455,050, forward strand.
CAAAAAACCTTTTTCTTTCTCCAAAGATGATTCTCTCACTAAGTTCACTTGGTCTCACTCACTAGATTCTTCCACCAAACTGTAGATTTTCCTTTAACCATTAGATTTCCATGGAAACTCATGAACATGCATAGGTTAAAGAAGATCAAGAGTCCCAAAACTTATCTTTTCTCCTTTGATTTCAGCTTTCTCTCTTACTCTCTATCTCTCTTTCTCTCCTTCTTTTCCTTTTCTTTCTTATCCCTTTTTCGTTTCTGCCATAGGTTCTTCTGCTTTCTCTTGGATAGCTGGCGAATTTGCTTTGGCAAGTCAACAAGAAACATTATTTTAATGTTAGCTTCTCCAAGAAGCTTCTCCTCCTTTAACTATTGACCTTCCCATCCCTAGGTATTTCAAAATTGCCACTCCATTACTATCTAACTAACCATTGGCTAAGGCATTGTTTAGGTGGGTTAGAATTTACCAAGTGTTTAATCTCCTCTTGGGGTATATTCTGTAACATCCTTAAAATTTTTAGTAATTCTCATTTATGTATGGATTATTAAAAGAAATAAAGGAGTAGGGATGTAATTGAAAGGTTTTAAGGATGAAAATGAAAACTTGTTAATATTTTTAGGTTCAAAATGTAATTTCTTAAAAGTTTAGGGGTCAAAGTGTAAATAATGAAATTTGCAAGGACTTTCTCCAATAATTAGTAAATTGCTATTTGGTCCCTCCATCATATTTTGTAAAATCTATCGTAGGTTTATTGGGAGGTTACTATTCACTCATCTCCTCCATTTTTTTTATCTCTAGATCTAGAGTACTTTGAAGCATCCGATCTCAAAACTAAGGGTACCATTGGATCTAGGAGGAAGAGTACTACAATATTGACTGAACAATTTTTCAAATCGACCGAAAAATCACTGCAGATTGGAAGTAGAAAATCTTAGAAAAAGGTAAACTCTGAAACTCTTACTTAGAGACCTTAAATTGAAAATCTGATACTATAGATGGATTCAGGAGGTAGATAAACCTTAGGATATAAATTTTTTTGGTCATCTGATAACTTTTTATGCGTCATAAATAGTAAATCTGGGCGGTATGAATAGTGATTATGGCAGTGAATAGTCTTTTCCAACTGTGAATAGTATTCATCAGTTGACCAGTCTTGACCAAGTTCCTGGAGGCCAAATTACACGATTTTGGAGTCATTTCATAGGTTTTTGGACTCTCCGAACTCGTTTTTGAGGTCTATTTGGTCAAATTAGGATTGAAAAAGTGTATTTGAGGGCTATCCAATTTGGAGCCTAACCTTGTGAGTAGATAATTCTTTCTATGATTTACCCCATGCTCTTCTTGAACTTAAAATGTATAATTGGTTATGTTTACAAATTATTTATGCTATCATAAGTTTTTGAAATGTTTTAAAATATTTGTTTTGCTTACGAATTGGCACATAGTTCAAGAAGATTATGATTTTGCAAATAGATTTTGAAACTCATTGAACATGTGGTTCTAAATGTATTTATCATTATTTGGTAAAGTGAATATTATATGCATGAGGCATTGATTTGTAAAACTATATAGTTGCTGATTTTGATTGAATGACAAGCATAAAGCTCTTGGCGAATTTCTTGATAATTATACATTGCATTTGATGAATATGCATTTATATATATGTATTTATACATATGGATGAATATCAATGGGTTGTATGGCTTGTAACGGTACCGAGTAGGGGATGCCCTATTAACCTGAGTGAGCTAAGGGAGGGCCGCTCTAACCGGGTGACAGTAGTAATGTGAGGAGGCAGATGGGTGATGAACTCACATTTCCTTATCACTATTATGACTGTAGTCGATCGGTCACTATGCGTATAACAAATGAGTGAATTTAATGTATTAAGAGCTATAACATGCTTGAACATTATGTAAAAAGAATAGATTTTTAGTGCATATATAGTATGTTAATTATGCATTAACAAAAGTTATGACATTATCTTAAAAATTTAATATTTTACTATAGCTTATACAACTGAGCATAACAACATTTGTTTAATGATTATACTATGCAGAATATGGTTTTGGATATCTAAATATCCTTTTATTTTAGAATATTTGAAATGTGGGTCCCATATGGATGTACTTTTGAGCTGTATTTTTTATGTGACAAATTTTAAAACATAAGTACATCCATATACTGACCTAAGAGGGTATAGGAGGTATTATCTGCTCACTGAGTTGTCAAACTCACTACACGATATTTTCACATTTTTCAGATAAGAATATAGAGTATGATCTTATAGATAGGTGATTAATTAGGGACATATTCTCTGGGTGAGTCAACATTACTTCCAAGGCTCACAGTTTTTGAATTATACTTTTTGTATTCTAGAGTGTGCTCTGAACACCACTGGCAGGATCCCCACTTCTGTTGTTACCTTGACATTTATAAATTAGTCTCTATAATGTGTATACATGAGAGAACCTATATATATCTATTTTCATACAAAGAATAGTGTATGCATGTTATGAAAAATATCTGATTGTGAAAAAAAAAGTTTGTTCCATGTGCCTGTAAATTGGGGGTGTTACATATTCCAATGGCTTTTTTGTATAATTCTCTTCAAAGTTCCTCATCCCTCTTCTCACTGCCCAATTATGGCCCTATAGATAAAGAAATTACTACTTTCTTCTTAATTATCTCATTCAAAATGAGAAATCTCTTATTAAATATTCACAATTATTTTCTTATAATTATCCCATTTAATCCTTTCTTAATATTCCATTTTATGAATATAATTAACAAAAATTTAGGGTGTTACACTTCTCCTCTCTTAAAAAGGAATTTTGTCATCAAAATTTAAGAATTTACCTGTCCTCAAAAAGTTGTGGATAAGAGTGCCTTATATCTTCCTCTCTTTCCCATGTAGCTTCTTCTTCGGATAGTCATTTTCACAACACCTTCACCAGCGGAACATATCTATTACTGCTTCTTTATACTTTTATCTAGAATCTCAATCGAATATGGTTGGAAAGTCAAGTTTTCTTTTACTGCTACTTCTTCGTCCTGGATCACATGTGATGCATCCGACAGATATTTCTGATGTTGAGAAATATGAAACACGTTGTGTAGGTTTGATAGGCTCGGGGGCAAGGATATCTGATATGCCTATGGCCTAACTTTCTTAAGTATCTGGTAAAGTACTGTATAACATAGGCTTAATTTCTTAACCTTCATAGCTCGACCAATTCCAGTGGTCGGAGAGATTTTCAAAAATACGTGTTCTCCTTCTTGAAAATGAAAGGGCTTCCTTATCTTGTCATAGTTACTTTTCTGTCGACTCTAGGTAGTTCGTATCCTGTCCTGTATCATTTGTATTTGTTCTGTAGTATATTGAACTAATTAAGGACCCAACAACTCCTTTTCACCCACTTCATACCAACACAGAGGCGATTTGCACTTGCTACAATATAAAGCTTCATATAGTGCCATTCCAATACTCGTGTGGTAACTGTTATTGTAAGAAAACTCCATTAAAGGGAGATAATTATCCCAGTATTTCCCTAGATCTAAGGTGCATGCTCGTAACATGTCTTCCATCGTTTGTATTGTTCTTTCGGTTTGACCATCCTTCTGTGGATGATACACAGTACTAAATTGTAATTTAGTATCGAAGGCCTCCTGTAAAACCTTCCAGAATCTAGAAGTAAATCTAGGGTCTCGATCCAAAACGATGCTGCTTGGAATTTCATGCAATCGAACAACCTCCTTCACATAAAGATGTGCCAATTTATCCAGCGAGTAATTAATTCTTATAGGTAAAAAGTGTGCAGATTTTGTCAACCTGTCCACTATTACCTAAATGGCATCATAACCAGCTTGAGTCTTGGATAAACCAACAACGAAATCCATGGCAATTCCATCCCATTTCCACTCGGGAACCTCCAAAGATTGCAGTGTTCTAAAAGGCCTCTGATGTTCGATCTTGACTTTCTGACAAGTTAAGCATCTTGCTACATATTCTGTTATGTCCCTCTTCATTCCTAGCCACCAAAAGGATCACTTTAAATCTTGATACATCTTTATGGCTCTCAGATGGATAGCATATCTTCTTTGATGTCCCTCACCTAAATTTTTTATCTTCAGTTCTTCTCCCTAAGGCACACACATTCTTCCTCAGTAAAGGATAATTCCTTCTTCCAACTTTGTGAAGTCTGGTGAATTTTTTCTATTATGAAGAAAAGGATCATGTGCTTGTGCTTCCTTAATTTGCATCTTCAAATCACATTTCACCTGTAGCTTACAAATAAGCATACTTCTAGAAGTAGTTGCCACCAATAACCTTAAATTCCTGAATTCTTTAATCAAGCTCATCTCCTTTATTAGCATATGACTCAAATGCAAAGACTTTTGGCTTAATGCATCTGCCACCACGTTCGCTTTCCCCAGGTGGTATTTTAGTTCAAATTTATAATCATCAATGAATTTCATTCATCTCTTTTGTCTCATATTCAATTCCTTCTGGTCGAAAAGATATTTCAAACTTTTGTGATCATTGTATACTTCAAACACCGCACTGTATAGATAATGCCGCCAAATCTTTAAGGCGAAAACTATAGTTATAACATCCCTAATTTCGTTTTATTTATTAATAAAGGTACATAAATAATTAATTAAGGAAATAAAATTTATTAGACAATATTTATATATCTAAGAAATATAATCCTTAGAAAATTTTCACCTTATGTGTATGCATAGAAAATGTTTCTAACATTAAGGGAATAAGTAAAGAGAGAAAACCTAATAGGAAAAATTAGAAATAATATACTAAAGAGAGGGAAAATTCTTGGGTAAGGAAAATAAATTTTTGTGAAGCAAGTAAAGGTCTTAAAATTTCAAGAAGATTGGATTAGGGTAATTTTTTCTAATTCAGGAGCTAGAGTTACTGAGTTCAACATCTCTACCCATAAATTGGACTTTCACCTATGGACACTTCATATAGAGTTTTTTCCACTTCACATGAATTTTTAGCAAGCCAACAAGATAGCCCAAGCAAGAAATAAAACATAGACTTGGATTAGGATATAGAAGTTGGACCGATAGCCCAAAAATAATGAAAATATGACCAAGCCCTTTATGAAAGGTAGAATTTTAGCCAAAGCAAAAGAAAAGGGTAAGAATGAGCCCAAATCAAAGAAGGAAAAGTAAGAATCATGTGAGGAAATAGTAGTGTAATAATAATCAAGATTAGGTCATATGACATTAAGACAAAACATCTATGTCCTACATTCATAATTTCAACAAGTACGTAATAATACATGGCTTCAGGACAAAACATCTATATCCTATATTCATAATTTCAACAAGTGGGTAATAATACATAGCATTATGAAAAAACATCGTTATCCTACACAAATAATTTTAGCCAAGCAAGGGAGATTCAAGGACTGAAAATATGCCACCTAAAAAGGCAAAGCTATCATAATTGATTAAGACAAAAGAAAAAGGAAATGAATCCCTAAATCAAAGGGACCTTTTCCCTTGTCTTAAGAACATTTTAACATGATTTTCAAAATACAAAACTCCTTTTGCTATGAATGTCTTGACTAAGGGAGAGGAAGACAAGAACATGAGTTGTTTTTTCCCAAAAAACAACCAAGTACATCCTAATTATGATAAGGTAGACCCATGGTTATGAAAGGTGAACCACTTGATAGTTTATTTAAGCAAAACTCGCCCTTATAACATCATAAATTTTTCTAAGTGAGGGAGAGAAAAAACATAAGCAAGGTAGAGTGAGGAAATGAGAGAAAGAGATGAGAAGAGAGGAAGAAAGAGGAAGGAGAAGTCTAGAGGACTAAGTACTCAAGGTAAATTAGCTTAATCTCCACTTGAATCTATCTTTCTTCTTCATTCTTGGGGTTCAAAAACTCACCCTCCTTCTCTTATTTAAGCTGCTAGACAAGCTAAGAGAAGGGAGGAATCTTGCTACTTTCTTCAAGAGGAAATAAGAAAAAAAATTCACTAAGTGAGCTAAGGAGATCTCTAGGTAGGTTTAACAATATTTTTTTTTATAGAAAAACTTTGAAATTAGAAACATTTATATGGGATTTTGTTCCTCAAACTTTGATAAAATTTACTATATTTGTTACCTGGATGATTGGCCATGAATGTTGTTATATCATGTTACATGTTAATTTTGCAAGTGATGTATGTTTGAATACTTTGGTTGGTGTGGAAAGTTCTGCATAGGTATGGCTATGGGTGACAAAATTTTAAAATTTTTATGATCTTATTTTGTATATTTAAATGTGATAAAAAATTGATGAAATATGATTATATGTAAATTAAGAAGAAAATGGAAGAGGACATAATAAAATGATGAACTAAAATATTAGAAAAGGTTTGGTAGGAAACTGGATTTTGGAGTAACCAGGGAAGCTTCTATTTTTCAAATTTGGGAAAGAATTAGTTAGGAATTAAAAGAAATAGTTAATATAAAAAATATAGATATATGTTTCACGGATGTTTAGTCACTAGAATCACTCAATTTGAAGTACATATGAAGTAAATATAGTTAGATTAGTAAGTAGTGGTTAGAAAATGGTTAACCAAGGAAGAATCTATTAGAAAAGCTTATGTGTTTGAATTTTTGAGAATATTTTGTAGGGAGTTAAAATAACTAGTTAACATAAAAAATATAGATATATGTTTCAAGGAAATTTATCCATTGGAATCATGTAATGTGGAGTTAATATTTGGGAAATATGGGCAGATTAGTAAGTAAAGGTCAAAACCTACCTAAGAAGAAATAACATTTAACTTGAGGGAGTAATATCACCAATATTCCTCAAGATTTCACTAAAATATTCAACATAATAGTTTTAGATAATTGTTTTATCTTTAAATTGACACCAATATCACCTAATTTGGAGTTAGAAGGAGGGAGTTATGCTCTGATTTGTGAGAGAAGATCAAGTAGGACAAAAATCTACATCAAGGAATAACACAACATAGAGCATGATTGTGTTCCAAGGCATGGCAAGGCCGTGTTTTATGATGGAAAGGGAATTTTGAAGCCTAAAGTATGGTTGTTTTACAAGAAATCGTCAAGCTATGTTATAGGATACGTTTAGGCCGTGTTGGAAGCTGGTAAAACTTATTTTCAACATTTTTCTACCCTAAATGAACCTCATTAACTATAGGATATTAATAGAAACCAAATTGAAGAAGAATGCTATATTAAATTTGTGAGAACATGTGTTGGAAATGATATAAGTAGGAGGAAAGTGACTAGAGGTCAAGCATAAAGAAAATGAAGAGGTAAAAATAATATTTTAAAAAAAGAAGAATCTTATAAATGAAAATAATAAATGACTAGTGTATGTTGCATGAACTCCTTACCATTTCCATTGCATGAACTCCTTACCATCTTAAGTGTGTAATTTTGACATGGAAATATTTTATAAAGTGATATTTGAAACAATTATGTTCATGTCATGATTACCAATGATTGTTTTGGTAATGATTATATTTTGATGAAAAATTATAGCATGTGAGTACAATGAAGATACTTGTTATTGAAATCATATTTTTGGCTATTAATTAAAAAAGAAAAAAATGAGCACGGTCACATGGCGGTTCATGTGGTGCACCAGTAGGGGACACCCTACCAATGGCTATGGTTATGTTAATGAGAAAAGAAAGAGAAAGCGTGCCATGTCGGACGGAGTGAAAAAAGCCTGTATCAGAGAGTAGAAAGTACTCACCCTGACCAAGGTAGCTTGATATGAAAATAAGTTGATAGCCATCATATGGTAATCTAAAAATAGTTATTCATGCCATACATGTCATTATTGTATGTTTTTCATATGCATAGATAAAGTGCATTCATGTGACCTAAGATATTTGCTGTAGCTTATACAGATGAACATGACATGATGATCTATATTGATGATAATTGTGAATTATTGTTGAATCTACTGGGATTTAATTCTCACTATATTTTCATAGCATGTTCAAAAAACTAGTTTTGTAGATTTTTCTTTGGCTCTGGCTCTTAGTGTACGATGGATCGAGTTACTTTATGTTGGGCAAATCTCAGAAATTAATAAGGTATTTGTGGTTGAGTTGGTTAAGATTTCGGTGAAGGTGCAACCACCTTCACCCGTATCTCTGGAATTGGTCAATATGGATGAATAAGATGTAGAAATATATGTGTTTGATTTGTGTACGGATGTTGTTAATTAATGATGTGTAAACCTTAATTATACTTGGTTAAATTAATTGAATGTTATTATGAGTTAAATAAAGGTAATGACTTCATGGGACTTTAAAATAATTTTTATATATGTCTATATGAAAAAAAATAGAGTTGTTACAATAGCAGCCAGCTCCAAATCGTGAGTGGGATAATTTTCATCGTGTGACCTCAGTTGTTTGGAAGCATAGGCAACTACCCTACATTCTTGCATTAAAATACACCCTAGTCCTTTCTTAGAAGCATCCATATAAACTTCAAAGCGTCTCAAAGGATTTGGGGGAATCAACAGTGAAGGGGTAGTAAGTCGAGTCTTAAGCTCCAAAAAATTATTTTCACATTTTGAAATCCATTTGATCAAACTTCCTTTTCGAGTCAATCTGGTTAAGGGTAACGCTATTTGCGAAAAACCCTGTATGAACCTTATGTAGTACCCAGCCAAACCCAGAAAACTTCTGATTTTATTTAGTCTTTAGTCTTTCCCACCTGAGTATGGCTTTTGTTTTGCTAAGATCCACTGACACATCTTCCACTGACACCACGTGCCCCAGAAACATCACTTCTTGCATCCAGAACTCACATTTCTCCAATTTAGCAAAGAGTTTCTTTTCCTTCAAAACTTGAAGGACAAATCGAAGATAACGTTTGTGCTCCTCCATACTCCTCGAATAGATTAGAATGTCGTCGATGAAGACTACTTCAAACTGATCCAATAGGGTCGAAAGATTCGATTCATGTCGTCCATGAAGACTGCAGGTGCATTAATAACTCCAAACGGCATGACTAGGAACTCGTAATGCCCGTATCAAGATCTGAAAGCTATCTCAGGAATATCTTCTTCCTTTACTCGAATCTGATGATAACCTGATCTGAGATCTATTTTGGAGAAAACGGTTGCCCCCTTAAACTAATCCAACAATTCAATTATCCTCGGTGACAGGTATTTATTCTTAATAGTCACCTTCTTGAGCTATTTATAGTTAATACATAACTGTAAACTTCCATCTTTCTTCTTCACAAATAGCACTAGAGCTCCCCAATGTGAAATACTGGGTCGGATAAAATTCTTTTTCAAGAGGTCTTCAATATACTTTTTAAGCTCTTTTAACTCCACAGGAGCCATCCGATACGGTGTAATAGAGATAGGAGCCGCTCTTGGAACTAGATCAATGGAAAATTCCACTTCCCACTTAGGCAGTTATTCAATAATTTTCAGAGGAAAAACTTTCAAAAAATCACGAACCACTGAAATCTTGACCAACTCTTGTTCAGTTCCCGTGTTGAAAGCACATAAGAGAGTACAACTTGAATCCTCTTAAACTAACTCCTCCTGGAGTTCACTGGTCTGGTCATCTTTACTTTTAGGTTCCTTATCAGATTTCAAAGGAAAAACTAGAGTCTTTGCATAATAGTCCAAAAGAATCTGATTACGACTAAGCCAGTCCATCCCTAGAATCACATCTATATCTTTCAGGGGTAAACAAATCAAATCCACGATAAAGGATCTGCCATATACTTCGATTGGGCAGTCTTTTCAGTTTGAAGAGGTGCTCACTTTCCCTCCTGTAGGAGTTAATACTATCAGCTCAAATGTTAATTCAGACACAAGACAAAGCAATTTCTCCACACAAGTATATGATATGAAAGAATGACTGGCACCCAAATCGAATAGCACAATCAATGGATAGCCATAAAGATAACACGTACCTTGAATCAAGTCAGGAGCTTATTTTGCTTTGGCCACGGTCAAAGTCAAAAGTCTTCCCTTAACTGGTTGAGTCTGCTCGATCTTCTTCTAATCCTCTAGTAGACATCAGTGAGCTATATGCCATTTCTATCCAACATCGAAAACAAGTGACCGAGTTATGGAGACAGGGTCTATTCCCATGATGTCGCCCATATGTCTTGCATTCGTTTCCAGTAGCATTTTGCACCGAAGGTCTAGCCTCTATGGACAAGGGTTTCTTGCTTGCAGCTATGTTTCTTCGCTTAACAAAACGATCCAAAGCTAAGAATTCTCTCTTTTTCTTCTATGGCGCCCGTTTGTCCTTCTCTTCCTCTACTACCTTCAGATTTTTCTCTAATAGCTGACACTTGTTAATCAAGGGAACAAACTCACGAATTTCCAAGGCCACTACTGCATTACGGATTTTTGGATTCAAACCAGCTTCAAACTTGGCTGCTTTCCATGATTCATCTGGATTATATTTTAAATAAGATGAGAACTTTGCCAACTCCTCGAATTTTGCAATATATTGGTCGATTGTCCCCCTTGTCTGAGTTGGAGGAATTTGATTTCCTTCTCGGCCTTGACACTTCTAGGGAAGTACTTGTCCAAGAAGGTTTCTCAGAAGATAGACCAGGTAACCTGTTGACCCTGGTGAGCTAACAGTTCACTAGCTCCTTTCCACTAGAACTCTACTTCTTCTTTTAGCACGTACACAACAATATTTACTTTCTGCTCATCTGAACACTCTAGGACCTTGAAAACTTTATTTATCTCAGTTAGCCATCTATCTGCCACCATAGGATCGTATCCTCTGATAAAAGACGGAGGCCAGGTTCTCATAAAATTTGCCCATCCATTGCCTGGATTCCTTGGGTTCTCACCCATCTCACCATTAGTATTACTATTATTTTGAATATGCCGCAGGATCTAATTTGTGGTGGAAACTTGATTTTGAATAGCAGTGGCTAGATCTTGAAGAGTAGCTTATGCATTTGGTGTTAAGTTTCTTCTTGATGATACCATTTCTTACTGTATAAATCAAAAGAATTAGTCACTATTGAGGTGATCAAGCTCAACAATAATTAAAGAAAATTTTTATAATACAATAGTGATAACATCATCAAGCATACATATTAGAAAAAATGCTAGCAATTTTTCCTTAACAGTTTCAATGTGCTACTCTACTCCATCTATCCACATCTTATTCAAGAGTCTCTTAGATCGATCTAAGTAACCATCCACCCCCATGGCCACTTAGGATCGACCAGCTCTGATACCAACTTATAATGACTGGGTTTTTTTAGTGATTATGCATCATACAACATCCTTACAAAAGATATGCCTCTTATATATATACATACAGAAGTTTACATACATCAGAGATTAGTAGCATATATAAACATGTAACCTGAGGAATTAAGCATTCATCCCAAAAGGAAAAGTACCGTGGAGTTACATCAAAACAATGGAGTTAGCCCATTTATATCATCAGCATATATATATATATAACTGCAGCTTAACTGTCCTTCCCCTGGCCATCACCCTTGGGGTACTGTTGGTGGAGGAGGCGGGCTGGGAGCACGAACCTCTATTATATTAACGACCAGCAAGTTCACTATGATAGTGAACTGTCTCAAGTCAGGGATGTCCACCATTTAAAGCTCTAGTAAAATGATCAACATTATGAACGACATTCTACTGATCTGAACATAACACCATAAAAAGTAGTGAGATATAAAATTCCAGTAAGGTTAACATCAAATAAAATATAAGTATAATGAAAAACTTATGTGTTATGTTCAACTGTATAAACTACATAAAAAATTTTCTCTTCATACAATAAAGGTACAACAAGAATACATACAGGCTTTTTATAGGTTATGCATCAATATCATGCAAATAAATCAACTATGTATTAATAAAGTACCTGTACATTGCTTATAGTGGCTCATACATTACTCATAGTGGCTCATCATATGATAATTTCTCAATTTCCAAACCTCAATGGGGCGTGAGCCTTACCCCTACAACTACTCACTTACTATTGAGTGCCTTTGGTCGAAGCGGTCCTTCCCACATTGACCACTCTAGGCTATAGGGCGTCCCCTATCCTAGTATCGTATCACAGCCACGACCTTTTGGTCACCTTACCTCTATAAGGTGCCATATGTCGTCGGGTCACCTTACTAGGGTTAGGGTCATCCTGGACTTGTCAATTTCCTCAATACAGTAAGGGATACACTTTACCAGGCCACCATGCTTCAGAGAGGATCATCCTGACCGTTAGTTGCCTCAATACAGCAAGGGAGACACCTATTGCCAGGCCACCATACTTCAGAGAGAGTCCTATTGACCATGCTCATGTCTTTTACATGTTTTTCCAACCACTTGTCTTAACAAAAGCATATATATATATATATATATATATATATATATATATATATATATATATATATATATATATATCAATAATCATCATGGGCATAGACCACATTCATTCTCAGGCATGTCATAACAGTTCATCATGTAATATAAATAAACATACATGCTATTACATCCTTCCATAATATTCACACATCATTTTTCCACTTATGGTTGCACAGAAAAGTGATCTATGGCATTCAAATATATCATTCATGCATTATTTCTTCATGCTTTCATAATTAATTCAATAAACATTACATAACCAATTAAGTACTAACATATTTCTTTAACATATATGATTCATAAACTCCAATTATCATCTCATAAATATTGATGATTAGCTAGGATTTAAAAAGGAAACAAAAATCAATAAAAAAGGGCAAGGCATCATGAAGCACGGCCTGGCCGTGCTTCCCTCTCAACATGATCTTATTTCTCACAAACTCGTACCAAGCACAGCTTGGCCGTGTCATAAAGCAAGACCGTGTTTTGGCCGTGTTCTGTGTTATTTGCACTTCCAGCCTAGAGCACAGCCGTGCTTTGGGTGCAAAACCCAAAAATTTCTCCTTTTTTCTCCCAAAACAGCTAAAAATCTAGCAAACAACCATACCAATATTTTAAGCATGAAAAATCTAATTTATCCATAGCATATAACCACTATAAATATGGATTAAAACTTAAAATTTAATCACCACAAATTTTTCCTAAATCACTACCTCATGCATATAGGTGTAAAACAGTAATCAATATCATAAATGCATCATCTTAGGTTCTATCTACCCTTCCATCATGCTTTAATACATACATACAAGTCACCCATCAAGTCATCCAACCAAGAACTCATGAATATAGTGTTGATCTTACCTTTTTCTTTCTCCAAAGATGATTCTCTCACTAGATTCTTCCACCAAACTGCAGATTTTCCTCCAACCATTAGATTTCCATGGAAACTCATGAACATACATAGGTTAAAGAAGATAAAGAGTGCTAAAACTTACCTTTTCTCCTTTGATTTTAGCTTTCTCTATCTCCTTCTTTTCCTTTTCTTTCTTCTCCCTTTTTCCTTTCTACAGTGGGTTCTTCTGCTTTCTCTTGGCTGGCTGGAAACTTTGCTTTGGCAAGTCAACAAGAAACATTACTTTAATGTTAGCTTCTCCAAGAAGCTTCTCCTCCTTTAACTATTGACCTTCCCATCCCTAAATATTTCAAAATTACCACTGCATACTTTCTAACTAACCATTGGCTAAGGTATTGTTTGGATGGGTTAAAATTTATCAAGTGTTTAATCTCCTCTTGAGGTGTATTCCAATGTATTTTTTGTATAATTTTCTTCATAGCTCCTCATCCCTCTTTTTACTGCCCAATTATGGCCTTACAAATAAAGAAATTACTACTTCCTTCTTAATTATCTCTTTTAAAATGAGAAATCTCTTATTAAATATTCACAATTTTTTTTTATAATTACCCCATTTAATCCTTTTTAATCCTTTCTTAATATTCCATTTTGTGAATATAATTAACAAAAATTCAGGGTGTTAAATAGAACAAAGGTTCATCTCATCCTCAGCAAGATGGATTCTCATCTCGGCTTCAAATGCTAATGAGTTGATTGATGCATTACAAGCATATGTTCATGTTCCTGATCTAACTACAGCTCAAATAGATTGGATGGCAGACAATTGTAGAAAACGTAAATTAGACTTGGATCTTTATATGTAACACCTTTTATTTGATTGAATAAATCTTTATTTTCTATTTAGTTTACTACAGGTTCATCCTTTCCTAGATCTCCTTCCAGGTAATATTTCTTTCAATTTTTTTTATTTGTTTTGTGTTTGTTCTTCATTAAAAAAAGGCGTGAGTGCCGAGCCTTCTATCTTTGTATAGGTTCCAACACCTAGATTTAAAAAAAAAGCTGAGTGATGTTTTGGGATTAGGAAAAACTAACACTAATGATGAAAATGGTTTAAAATGCTTGTAAACTTTGAAAAATAGACGAGTTATTAGTGCTATGTGCGAACCTACACTCTATTGTGACTTATGTTTTACTTGAGAATCCTAATATCATGAGCTCATAATCTTTTATATTTGACTAATTGTTATTTAGAGAAGGTTTATGTGATTCAAATATGACTAATGATCTCATAAAATTCTAGAACTTGTTTGATTGTCACTTGAGGAGAAATCCTAGACTACTCTCTATTTAAGAAATGAATTAGGTATTGTTGGAATCGTTTGAGCCTTTCAGACCAACCTATACATTATGCCATCTCTAGTAACCTATTTTGAGCCTATAGTTATCTTTTTTTACACTTATATTATTATCTAGTTTTTAAACAAAAATATTTCTAACCCTTACCTTTCACTCACAAGAATGATCATTTGAAAACCTATGGTTCAGGGGTGGATGGAAGGAGTTTCAAAAAAAAAAGAAGAAAAAAAGAGAAAAAAATTAGAACTTTCTAAATAAATAAGTTTCGGGGTGTTTACTTTTAAAGAAAATATATATAGTATGAGAAAATAACATAAGGATGAGAATAAAGTTGGAGATAGAATTCACATGATAATATCAAAAGTATTTAGGAGGACTTAAATGATCATTTATGTTGTAGAGTGAATTGAGTCTTTATTAATATATATTTATCCACCTTTAGCCTATGTCACACATTACAAGCCTAATGAAAGACCTAATGATCTTAAATGTTAGGATTAGTCTACATTAGTGGAGAGTGACATGAAAAATAAGCTTATGGAGTCTCAAATACAATAATCTAGAGATCTGTTTTAAATATTTAATTACATAAATTTATTTGAATGCAAAAAGTCCAATTTCATAAGATTATCACACACATACTTGGGAGTCAATAGTAAACTATACATTGGATTTGAATTAAAGTTCTACATAACTTTGGAATTCTGATATTTTCCTAGGTTGCACATTTTAAATCCTTGAGAAATGCTTAGTAAGCCAAAAACAACTCATCACTCATTCATGTTTTGAATTTTGAAGTTTGTGTGTTTTGTTTGAGGACAAGCAAAAGATTAAGTTTGGGGGTATTTGATGAGTGAGTTTTATATTCATAAATTAAATATTTTTATCTTATCTTTTTGCCTTAATTAAGAATTTATCTCCCTTATTTATCTTTAGTTTTGTGTATTTTTTATAAATGGAGAGAAGAATAGAAAATAGACTCAATTGGAGGAATCAAAGCTAAATTGCGGTTCTTTAAAAATGATGTCTATAAATCAAGTAGACAAAATAAATTTATTAAGGATAGCTGAGTAAGGAGCATTATCTTTTTGACTCTTGAGACGCATCTTAATGGATATATGCATCAATTCAATCTTGATTTATGACCACATTTATAAAAGAATTGAAATATAAAGATTCAAGGTAGAACACCCAATGTTAAAAATTTGTTCGCTGCTTGCTTTTCAACTTGATCTTATTACAGTATTTTTGTCATATCTCTAAAAATATGTATATATTATGTATGAAATTTGGTAGATGAATAGCTGACATAATTTCATGTTTATGTGATAAGCAAATTTAGACATCCAAAGGTCCAAAATTGGGCTAGAACAGAACATGTTTACTGTTGCAGTCTAGCCCAAACTTACTGTAGTATTTGGGCCATATTTCAGAAAATACATATTCAATGGAATACAAAATTTGGTAGGTGAATAGAAGATATAATTTTATACATATTTCATGTTCAAGTGGTTAGCAAATTCGGATATTAAAATGGAAACAATTGGGCTAGAAAAGATCACATTTACTGTTGCAGTCTAGCCTGACCTTGCTCTAGTGTTTTAGCCATATATCACAACATACGTGGCCAATGTTTCTCCACCTTATATGGTTGGAAAGAGAATAAAAATATCGAAAACTTTTATGTTGATGGAATCAGTAAAGTTGGTGACTATTAAGGAGATATATCACGATGACTTTTGGGGCACATAATGCAACACAACTTGTCAACTTTAGTGCAATTTGCTACCCACCATTTTTGTCACTTACTCCCTTTGTTTTGTCTATAAATAGAGACATCTTGTTAGCTAGAGAGGGAGGAGAAAGGTTGAAAAGTGAGCTTGAGAAATTTTTGTTGGAGTTCTAAGTGTTTGTAATATTTTTCTTTCTTTATACATTTTGTATCTTTACTTTCTTTCATAAATTTTATCATGCTTCTTCATTTTTCATTTTGCTTTCTTACCTTGATTATGGAGAACTAATCTCCTAATGCTAAGGTTAAAGGGTGAAACTCTTGGTATGAAAATAATAATTTATCTAACTCTTAATTTCAATGTTTATATTTGATGTTGTATTTATTTTCTTGTTATTTTCTTTCTTAGAGGATGGTTTTATTGCCCCTCTGTTATTTATTTTCTTGTTATTTACTTTCTTAAAGGATGACTTTGTTGTCCCTCTATTATTTATTTTCTGCCCTTCTATTATTTATTTTCTTGTTATTTTTTTCTTAGAGGATGACTTTGTTGCCCCTTAGTTATTTATTTTTTGTCCCTCAGTTATTTATCTTCTTATTATTTTATTTCTTAATAGCTGGTTTTACTGCCTACTTTATATTATTATTTTTGACTCTGTTGTTATGTTTTTCTTCCTTTTACATCTTTTCATTTTTAATTTTGTAAAGTACAAATCTTGATACATTGTAGACAATCTTTAGCACAATAAATGCTTGAATCATTCTTGATTTATTGTAGATAATATAATGATTGGCACGATATATACTTGAATCCATTTTACAAGAGTTATTTATTATTAGTAATACAATAAAAAGAAAGCAAATACACTTCATCTGTAAAAAAAAGCACGTTTAATGTAACATATCTTTCGAATGGAACCTCATTTATGTGAGGATTCTATTTGAGTAATAAAATAGTTAAAATTTATTAATATTTGATGTACCAAGAGTAGATTTCCTAACCTTAGCATTTTTCTTTACTTTAAATACATTCCTATTTAATTTTAATATTTTAGTTTTTTGCATACTTTGTTAATTACTCTTTTCACAAAACAAACATTCTGGCAACTTGGTTAGAAATATTTATTTTGGATCTAAATTAGATTTTTTCTCAATTGGTAATCTTTGTGGGATCGACCTTGCATATCACTAAATCTATACTCCAATAGATTCGTGTGTTTGCGAGTTTTAATTAAAACATCAACACTTAGTAAATAGCTGATGTTCCCTTATAGTTTGTAAGACCATTCTCAAATACTGCTCATGCTCCTCTGAACTCTTTGAATATACCAGAATGTCATATATAAACATAATAACAAACTAATATAATAATGGCTTAAATACTCTATTCATCAAATTCATGAATGTAGCTAGGTAATTTGTCAAACCAAAAGACATTATTAAAAACTCATAGTGCCTATATCGAGTTTTGAAAGTAGTTTTTGGAATATCCTTCTCCCTTTTCCTTAATTGTTGATACGCAGACCTCAAATTAATCTTTGAAAAGCATTTGGCACCTTGTAGCTGGTCAAATAGATTATCTATATGAGATAATGGATATTTATTTTACAAAGTTACCTTGTTAAATTATATGTAATCTGTATAGAGCCGCAATGGTCCATCTTTCTTTTTCACAAATAAGACTGGAGCACCCCAAAGACAAGTACTATGGCATATAAATCCCTTGTCTAATAAGTCTTATAACTGATTCTTCAATTCCTTGAGTTCAATGGGTGCCATTTTATATGGAGGTATAGACACCGGTTATGTTCTAAGAAGTAAATCAATACCAAACTTAATCTTTCGCTCTGGGAGTAGTACTGACAATTTTTTTGTAAACTCATCAAGGAATTCTCTGATCACTAAAACTTGATCTACACTAGTGTACTTCATACATACATACATACATATATATATATATATATATATATATATATATATATATCTTTGATCACTGCTAAATACCCTTGGCATCCTTTTTGCAATAACTTATGGGCTGTTAAAGCATAGATTAGATTATTGGTTACCTCACTACGGTCTCTTTATATCAAGAAAGGAAATTCTTTGGGAATATTGAATTTAATCACCTTAAGGTAACAGTCCAAAGTGGAATGGCATGATATCAATCAATCTATTTTTAGTATCACATCAAATTCTACCATATCTAAAACTATCAAATCTACAAAAGTTTATTTATCCGTTATTGAAATCTTATACGACTTATACACATAATTCACTAGCAAAAAATTCTCCCAATGGGGTAGCAATCATAAAAGAATAATGTAAGCTAGTAGGATCTCTACCCAATTGCTTAGCAAAACATGGGAATACATAAGAATGAGTAGATTCAGGATCAAATAATACATATACTTTATGAGAACATACTGATAATGTACCTATCATCATTGCATTTGAGACTTGATCATTTTGTCGTGTCAAAACAAAGATTCGAGCTTGTTCTCGGCCTCAGCTTCTTAATCCTCTACTAGAACCACCACTACTAACTTGACCTGAAGTTACTCTAACTGGTCGTGGTGGTATAGATGTAGGGGTTGTAGCTAGCTGTATTGATGCCTGGCTTGAACCTCGTAATTGTGGACATTCTTTCATCATATGTCCTACTTGTCTACACTAAAAACATACACCTATTCTTCTATAACACCATCCTGTATAGGGCTTACCACAAGTAGGGCATAATGGAATCAATCTTGTGTCTTGTTGACTGATAGGTCTTATTTTTCTTTGAATCATCTTTTGTTTATTAAGAGTAGTGTAACAACTCCATTTAAGTATCAATTTTTTTTTAAAATACCATGAAGTTATTACCTCGTTACAACTTAACTCAAACTAACATTTATTTAATTTATATAATACAGAGTTTACATACATGTCATTAATCAAAAGATACATACAACATATCAAACACATAAAAATCTACATCTTATTTATTCTGGTTGACCAATTCTGGAGATACAGGTGCGGGTGGTTGCACCTTCACCGAGATCTAAGCCAACTCGACCACAAATATTTTATTTTCTTCTGGGATCTACCTAACATAAAGTACTCGATCCAACGTGCACTAAAAGCCAGAGTAATAGAAAAATCTGCATAACTAATTTTCTGAACATGATATGGAAATATAGTGAGAATTAAATCCCAAAAAGTTCAACAATAAATCATCATCAATATAGCTCATCACGTCATGTTCAGATGTATAAACTACAGTAAATATCTTTGGTCACATGAATACACTATATCTATGCACATAAGAATCGTACAATAATAACATGTATGACAGGATTAACTATTTTCAGAATATCATATGATGACTATCAATTTATTCTCATATCAAGCTACCCCGGTCAGGGTGAGTATTTTCAACTCTCTGGTACGGGCTTTTCTCGCTCCGTCTGACATGACCCACTTTCTCTTTCTTTTCTCATTAATATGATCATAACCGTTGGTAGGGTGTCCCCTATTGGTGCACCACACGGATTGCCATGTGACCGTGCTCATTTCTTTTCTTTTCACAATGATAGCGAAAAATATGTTTTCAATAACAAGTATATAACTATTACCAAAAATCATTGGTAATCATGCCATGAACATAACCATTTCAAATATCACTTTATAAAATATTTCCATGTCAACATTTCACAGTTAAGATGGTAAGAAGTTCATACAATGGAAATGGCTATGGCATATACTAGTCATTTATTATTTTCATTTATAAGATTCTTCTTCTTTTTTAAATATTAATTTTATTTCTTTATTTTCTTGATGCAGGTTTTCATCCTATCTAACCTTCTCTTACTGATCAGAGTATAACTCCCTCAATTTAACTCCAATGTAGGTGATCTTGGTGTCAATTTAAAGATAAAACAATTATCTAAAACTATTATGTTGAACAGTTTAGAGAAATATTAAGAAATCAAGGTGATATTAGTCCCTCAAAGTACAAGTTATTTCTTCGCAGATAGGTTCTGACCTCTACCTACTAATCTGTCCATATCTCCCCCATAAGAATTCCAAATTAAGTTATTTCAGTGGTTAAAAATCCGTGACACATATAGTAATAACTTTTATGTTAATCATTTATTTTAATTCTCTACAAAATGTTCCCATAAATTAAAACACAGAAGCTATCCAAAAATATTCTTTCCAGATTAACCAGTTTCTGACCACTTCTTACTAATTGGATCATATCTACCTCATACGGACTCTAAATTGAGTGATTCCAGTGGCTAAAAATCTGTGACACATATATCTATAATTCTTATGTTAACTATTTATTTTAATTCCCTATAGAAAATCCCCAGAAATTAAAACACAGAAGCTATCCTAACATATTCTTCCCTGATTGACCATTTTCTTACCACTGCTTACTAATTGGAACATATCTACCTCATATGGACTCTAATTGGAGTGATTCTAGTGGCTAAAACTCCATGACACATATATCTATAATTCGTATGTTAACCATTTATTTTAATTCCCTACAGAAAATTTTCAGAAATTAAAATATAAAAGCTATCCTAACATATTCTTCCTTGATTAACCATTTTTTGACCACTGCTTACTAATCGGACCATATCTACCTCATATGGACTCTAAATTAAGGGATTCTAGTGGCTAAAAATCCGTGAGACAGATATACATTTTTTATGTTAACAATTTGTTTTTATTCCTAGTCGATTCTTCCCAAAATTTTAAAAACCGAAGCTTAAGAGTTTGCCATCCATAGCCATACCTATGCAAAACTATCTACACTAGCCTAAGTATTCAAACATACATAATATGTGACATGATATAGCAACATCCATGACCAATCATCAAAGTTCTAAGATCAAAATCTCATATAAATATTATAAGTTTCAAAAATTTTCTTCAAAAAGAAATATTGTTAAACTTACCTAGAGCACTTAGTCCTCTAGACTTCTCCTTCCTCTTTCTTCCTTTCTTCCTCTCCTTTCCTCACTCTACCTTGCTTCTATTTTTCCTCTCCCTCACTTGGACGAAAATTATAATGTTGTAAGGGTGAGTTTTGCTTAAATAGACCATCAAATAATTTACCTTTCATGATCATGGGTCTACCTTATCACAATTAGGATACACTTGGTTGAATTTTTGGAAAACAAACAACTTATGTTCTTGTCTTTCTCTTCCTTAGTCAAGATATGCATAGCAAAAGGAGATAGGTTTGCCTTTTTAGGCAGCAAATTTCTAACCCTTGAATCTCCATTATTTGGTTGAAATTATTTGTGTGGGATATGAATGTTTGATCCTAATGCCATGTATTATCATACCACTTGCTAAAATTATGAGTGTAGGATATAGATGTTTTGTCCTAAAGCCTTGTATTATCATACCACTTGCTAAATTTTTGTCTTAATGCCATGTCACCTAATCTTGATTACACCATTATTTCATCACTTTACTTTTATTTTTATTTTTATTTTTATTTTTCCTCTTGGGTTTGGGCTCATTCTTGCCCATTTTCTTTACTTTGGTTAAAATTCTACCTTTCATAATGGCCTTGGTCACATTTTCATGATTTTTGGGCTACTGGTCCAATTTCTATATCCTAGTCCAAGTCTATGTTTTATTTCTTCATTGGGCTATCCTATTGGCTTGCTAAAAATTTATGTGAAGTAGAAAAACTCTATATGAAGTGTCCATAGGTGAAACCACAAATTATGGGTGGAGATACTAAACTTAGTAACTTTTGCTCTTAAATTAAGAAAAATTACCCTAATCCGATCTTCTTGAAATTTTAAGACCTTTACTTACTTCACAAAAATTTATCTTCCTTAATTAAGAATTTCACCTTTCTTTAGCATGTTTATTTCTAATATTTCCACTTAGGTTTTCTTTCTTTACCTATTCCATTAATATTAGAACATTTCTATACATACACGTAAGGTGAAGAATTTCTAAGGATTATATTTCCTTAGATATCTAAAAATTGTCTAATAAATTTTATTTCCTTAATTAAATATTTATGTACCTTTATCAATAAAAGAAATGAAATTATGGATGTTACTTTGAATACTTTTGTACTTTCATTAATACATGAAACGAAATTAGGGATGTTACAACTAGCTTATGCTTAGTTGAAACTACCAAATTCTGCTTGAATAGTACGTTATGGATTTTGAAATCTTATTCCTTTCACATTATGATTATATCAAATCCGAATATTACTATCTCGTTCTTTTTTTCTCTTCTTTTGACTTTGTATTTTTTACAACTCTCGTGTTTGCATCATTCTAGCACAATCTATAACTGCTGCATAAGTTAGGAAATGATTAATCTGGAGACCCACTGACTTGAACAATATATGTATTAACCCCAAAACAAATCTCTTGATTCTTTATCTTTTGGTTGGAACTAGATAAGGTGCATATCTAAATAGTTAAGTAAAATAAATATCATTCGGTGTCTGTCTTAATTCTTCAAATTTTTTGGCCCTTCTGTCCCTTTCGGTTTTAGGCATAAATTGACCCATAAATACTTCCTTAAATTCTCCCTACTCCATTGGTGGAGAGGTAACAATTCTTTCTTGAATCACAGTCTCATACCAGACTTGTGCGACATCCAAAAGTTGAAAAGATATTAGTTCAATGGATCTCCTAATAGAGCACCCTAAAGCCTTAAGAATTCTTTCCATTTCATTAATAAATATTTGTGGTCCCCCTGAGTATCAGATCCATAAAATTTTTAGGGCTTTAGCTTTAGGAATTGTAGTAATGTCACCTTAATCCTTGTAAATCTATCCATTTTTTTAACTAGTCTTTCTAGTTCTTGGGCTACATGAGCATTTTCTGGTGGCCAGCGATCCCTCTTGCCCTGCTCTACTATCAATCACGCCAATGTCTCTAGTCTCTTGTGTATGCCAATAATCATTTTGGTTGTTATGTCATGTGGCTCCTGAGTAGGTTTAACTCTCTTATCAAGGACTTTATCAGATACATAGCTATGTTCATCTTGTCTTGGGGTTCTCACACCCCGTGCACGTCCTTTGCCTCTTCTTCTAGGTTAGCCTCTACCACGACTTCTTTGCACTGGGATTGCAGATTATGCAAATACTTCTACAGAGGGTGCACGATCTACAATTTCTCTAGCAACGGCCCTAGTTCTTGGTTGTAATAACCGTGAAATTTAACGAAAATTTCAATTAAAGAAAATTTGGAATAAAAGAGAGAATTTTGAAAATAGAGATAAGAACAAGTGAAAATAAGTTTATTTATTACATGGATTCAAGAATTACAAAAGAAAATATGAGAATTTACGTTTTGGCGCATAATTTTTATTTTTAAATGATAGTATTTTTCTATAAGCAAATATATTTTAAATTGTTTAAAAATGATTATGTTTTGCTAAAAGTAAGTAGACTTAGTATTGTTTTACTTAAAATAATTATGTTGGCCTCTAATGAATTTTTATTGTATTTTTAGAAATATTCTTTCTTTTAATATGTAAAAAAATATTTATTTTGAGATTTTTTTATTACGATTTGTATCAAGAAAAATCATAATTTAAGAGCTTAACTAAAGGTTTATGAGAATGTAAATTTTTAGAAATTTTTGGATGAAAAATGGAATTTATATGAATTTAAATAAAAGAAAATCCTATTATTCAATTATCAAATAATTATTATTATTATAAAAAATAAATAAATAAAGGGGAAGGGAATGTAGAAGGGAGACACAGCACTCGAACATTCTGCAAAATTTTGGAGAAAATCGAGAAGATAAATAGTGAGTAAATAGTAATCTTCAACTTTTTCTCTAGATCTGGAGTGCCTATTGGCTTCTGATATCAAAACTGAAGGTGTTACTGGATTCAGGATGAAGAATACTACGGTTTTGACCGATCAATTTTTCAAATCAGCCGTTGAATCGCCGTAAATCTGAAGTAGAAAATCTCAAAAAAAGGTAAATGCTAAAACTTTTACTTAGAGACCTCCAATTGAAATTCTGACACCGTAGATAGATTCAGGAGCTAGATAAACCTTAGGATAGGTATATTTTTAGTCATCTAACAACCTTTTTGTTCATCGCGAATAGTATTTTTCGGCGGGTGAATAATGTTTTCCGTGCGAGTGAATAGTGACCAAGTTTTCGAAGTTGCTTTCTTGATCTTTGGACCCTCCGGATACGTTTTTGAGGTCAATTTGATTAAATAGAGATTGAAAAAGTACATTTTAGGGCTGTCCAATCTAGAGCCCTTACCTGTGAGTAGATGATTCTTCTTATGGCTTGTTTTACTCTTCTTGAACTGTACATTGATAAATGAGCATGTTTACAAGTTATTTATACTTTTATATGTTCCTGAAATGGTTTAGAATATCTAAAACAGTTGCAATATGACATCTAGTTCAAGAAGAGTATGACTTTTGAAATAAATTTTGAAATACATTGAACATGTGATTTTTACATGTATTTTTCACGATATAGTAAAGGAAATGTGTTATGCATATGATATTGATTTATACAGAGAAATGTTTGCCTCGGATATAGGCATGTATATGTGATTCCCCTGATTGAGAAATTTTGACAGAGGAATATACTGAAAATGAAAATGCTGCATTAAAGAGTACCTTTGTTTTGAATAATATGGATTATATGAGATTATGGTTTTATGGAGAAATCCTATTGGAAACACTGTCTGCTAACAGCAGGTGATGTTAGCCCTGGTGCACACCTTGATTAGCTCAGCTAGCAGGGGAGGTGGTGCTAGCCTCGTGTGAGGGCCAACACACGGGAGATGATATGTGAAGGAGAGCATAATGCCTCCTATATATGGGCGAGATGCCAGTTATATGAGATGTTATTTGCCTTCCTTTGCTGTGTGTTTGGAAAATACCCATATAGAGTCCATTTGCGTGTCCTCTCGAATGGTAGTAGGGCAAACCTGAGCGGGATGCTGAGTTTAGGCAAATCCTATACCACCAAAGTATGGAAGATGTCAAACTCTGATATGGTGGTTCTGATATGGGATCCTCCAGATGTTTTCATATGAATTATATTGATGCGTACTATTATTTTATTATCGTACTTACAACATTACTTATGAATTGAATATGAATATAAATTTGAACATAGATGATTTTTGAAATACGGGTCCTATATGGATGTACCTCTGATTTGTAATTTTCAATGTATAAAGTTTTAAAAAGAATAGTATATCCACATGTTGACCTAAGAGGTCATAGGAGGTATTATCTGCTCACTGTGTTGTAAAACTCACTACACGTGGTTTATATGTTTTTCAGATAAAGACCCAAAGTTTGGTCTTACAGCTTTTTGATCGACTGGGTGTCATACTTCTGTGGTGAGCCTAAATTGTTTCTAGGCTCTTAGTGTTTAATTTGTAATATAAATATACTCTAGAGTTGCTCTGAACGCCACAGGTAGGATCCCTGCTTTTGCTGTACTCTAATGTATATGTACTTGATTTGTATATGGTATATGTATGGGAAAACCTATATGTATCTATTTCCTTGATAAAGGATTGGAATATTTATGTTTATGAAAAATATATGTTCATGATATACGTGTTTTACGTGCCCTAAAATTAGGGTCGTGCCATTGGTGACATCGTATACTATATAAACAAAACAACTTTTAGAATACCATAATATTTAAACTACCTTATACTATCAAATCAGGAACCTTGAAATAGAAAGGAAATTGAAACCTTATAGAATACCTTAGTAGCACCTGAAGTATAAATATGTCTGGCTTATATCTATACTAAAGGTCCTACTAAAGAATTTTTTGCTCCGATAGCCAAAAGAAAACCTAAAGCTCTAATACCAACTTGTCACGCCCCTCATTTGAGGAAACATGAATAACACGATGAACATAATATAAACATAAACCATATCATAATACCATATGTAAATTTCAATTAAACTAAAGCATATGCATATAGGTTTCTCAAATACCATCAAATATACAAATCCACATATAAGTCAATACTACAACAGAAGTAAGGATCCTACTTGTGGCATTCAGAGCATACTCTAAGGTACAAATACAATATTAGCCAAAATCTATGAACCCTCTATACAGGGTGGGCTCACACAGAGAATAAACAGCCTAAACATTTACTGGCCCACTCGAGGAGGATCACACTATGTATCTTTATCTCAAAAAACATAGAAATATTGTGTAGTGAGTTTGACAACTCAGTGAGTAGATAAAATCTACTATAATCTTCTAGGTCAGCATATAGATGTACTTGTATGATTAAATATTGCTTTCCTCCAAATTAAAAAATATATAAGAAGTACATCCATAAGTGACCCATATTTTTAATACTCTCAATTTAAAAGATAATCAAAGGTTAAACTGAAATACATTGTAGCATGATCATAAAATAAATATTGTTATGCAAAAAAATATTTCCAATGCTTTTTAAGATACACACTTTAAAGTTTAGGAAGATTCCACATCAAAACCACCATATCAGAGTTCGGGATCCTTCTGTACTTTGCTGATGTAGGACTTGCCTAAACTTAGCATTCAAGTTAGGATTGGCCCCACCACCGCTGAAGAAGACACGCGAAGGGACTCCAATATAGGTATTTCCCAAGCACACAACAAGGGATGAGCAATCACAATCACATGATATTCTGCCTCTTTTATAAAATTCATATCATGTATGTTGGCCGACACACACGTGGCTAGCAACACTCCTACTAGTTAAGGTCTCAAGGTGCACTAGAGTTAGCATCACCTACTGTTAGCAAAATAATGTTTGTAATAGGATTCCTCCACAGAAAACAATTTCATAAAAATAATGTGTTGTTCAAGTAAGAATTACTTTCCATGTTCAATTCCCTTCTCCACAAATTTGAATAAATTCAATATGGGTTCTCAATTCCAATTACTCTTGAAACATTCTTCTCAAACAATGAAATGTGTATGTATACAACGTATATTCCAGGGTCCTAATTTTAAGGAAGTTGAACATGTAAAATTTCCATCATAGCCATAACATGCCATATTTGAAGAAAATAACATCTAATAGATAAATATGATCATTCATCAAACTTTTAAAATCTGAACATATAGGAATTGTTTGCTGCACCAATATTACACACAAAGTATAAGAAAAGTGCAAGATAGATCATAGCAAGCATTATCTACTCACAAAGTAAGGGTTCCAAGTTGGACAGTCTTAAAATGTATTTTTCCAAGCCAAATTTGACAAAATAGATCTCAAAATTGAGTTTGAAGGGTGAAAAACTTCAAACATGACTCTGGATCTGTGAAATTTGGCCTCCAGGAGCACGGTAAAAGTAACAGGGTGTAAGTTTAGGTGTTGTACGCACCACCTACAGGGTTTGGGTGTCGGCTTCACATGCTAGGAGAGACAAAGTGAGTAGCAGCGTATGAGGCTTCTACAGATGTGAGCTGAGTCTAAAATTTGAGATCTCATAGTTTTTCCACCTCCTTAATCCATCTATGGTGTTATATTTGCATTTTGAGAACTCTAAATAGGAGTTTCGAAACTTACCTTTTTAGGAGATTTTCTCCTCCACTTTTTGGCCAATGTATATATATATATATATATATATATATATACATACATACATATGTATACATATGTATGTATGTATGTATGTATGTATGTATGTATGTATTGTCATTAGTTTTAAGATTTTGAATTTCTTTTTTAGAAATTTAATTTCTTGTTGATGATCTTGAAGAGTTGTTGGTCTAGACTCCTTTAATGAAAATTGCTCTAGTGCCAAGTTTAGACTAAAATCTTTTTGTTCAATTTCTTCATCTTCTTTTAAAGCTTCTTTGAGTTTTAAAAGCTATTGAGTTTTTAAATCTTCATCTTGTATTTTTTCTATTATTTCTATAAGAAATTTTGTTTTTTTCTGATGAAATAACATTGTCCTTTTTTTGACATTTTAGACATTGATATGGATCGAAATTTCCCTATGAACATATTGTATCTTCTGATTTAGTTGATTTTGAATAAGATTCTTGTATTTGATGAATATATTTTTCATCAATTAGATCTTCCTCTTCATAAATTCTTCTTCTGAATTTGACGAACTATTGATTAATATATTCATCAAATTTTGTTTTTGTTCTTCATCTATTTGAAGGCTTTGTATTTTCTTAGCTGTTTTACACTTATTAGAAAAGTGTCCTAGTTTGCCACACTGGTAGCAAACTATATTTTTTCTTTGAAGTTTTCCTATAAATTTTCCTTTTAGGTTTCTTTTCATTCCTAAAGGAATTTCTATAGGTGTTAAATTTTTTGAAGTATTTCATTTTCTTCTTTTACTTTTTATGAGTCTTTTTGGTTTCTAAGGATGGAGCATTTAATGAACATCCATATTGTTCACAAAATTCTCTTAATTCCTTTTTCTCATTCTTAAAGTCATTACTATATTTATTTTACATTTTTGGTTCATTACAAAAGCTTAATGCTTCTGTAGTGATAATATTATTGAGTTGACTGTAAGTTAGGTCTCCATAAGGAATAGTAGTTCCCAAATATTTTTTTAAGAATTGTTCTAACTCTTTCAGCAAATAATTTTGGAAGTCTAGATGCATACTTTTCTTTCCAAAATTGATCATAACCATCTGGTCTTTGATAAACTAAAGGGATGAAATTGTCTTTGTACCATTTAAAGTTTGAAAGTTTTGGGCATCTTAGGTTAGACAATATTGTTAATTGCTTTTCTCTCTATTCATGGGGATGTCCCACGAAGTATTGAATTATACTATACATCAAAACTGCACAACAATATGATGTAGTTGTTACATTACCTAAAGCATCTACCTCAGGTTTTGTTGCATTAATGACTTTATCTTTGTTGGTTACAATGTTATCCCACCATTCTTTTAGAGTTATTGAAAACCCTGTTTTCAGTAATTGGAGGATTCTTTGTTTGTTATTTCCTCTTGCTCTATAGGGGGTAATAGCCATACACATATGTTGGATGGTATTGAGAATTTCTTGTTCACTCATTCCATCTATATTCCACTCATTAACTCTAACTCCAGTACAGATGGTATAGGTGTATCGACTTTTTTCTGAGATTCCTCAAATTTGGGCATGGACTAGTTTTGTAAGTTTCTTTCTACGCAGACAATTTCTTCTTCCTGCATATTGACTGCATTACTTGTATCAATGCATCTCTCTATTTCTATTGAATAACTTGAAGAAGCACGATCACTTCTCCTTGACAGAATCCAAACTAGCCTATCAGCCATGGTTTCTATATAGACATTGATCTTCCTAAGATTCAGGTTTATCTACTGGCAGTAGGTAATCCAATGGTCTTACGACCTATCTCCAGGTCTTACAGTCATGTTCGCCTAGTTCTAATGCAGGTTCAACCTAAACTTTAAGAGTATCAAGGCTTCTATAGTAACCACAACCTACAGACAAGACTCTAATACCAGAAAGGGACAGATGGTAATGCTTTTCACAACTTCAAATTCTCAAAGTTTTTTCAAAAGAAGATTGAAATCAACACCCCTTTATTGAAAAGAAATTTTCAATAAAATTCCAACTTCCTCCATTTTCTTTTTGCGATTTTATGGGTGCATGGTATCACACATTCACCTTCAAAATTTCACGCATTCATGGTTTATCCATTTTCATAAAAATTGTCAAAAGACTTTCCTAGTGTGGTTCATTGAATGGTTTGAACTTTTTGGACCAATCAAAAGGATCCTTTAAGTACTAATATAGGAACCCTATAATTTGTTCAAGACTTCAACCAATTTCATTGAAGAATTTAAACCATTTTATTTATTCAAATATTTCAAAGTGCCATGGATAATGTCATGGAACTGTGGCATAAAAAAAACATCAAATGCAGGTTTAAAATAATTAGTCCACAATTTCAGTGTTAAATGTTGAGCTAGATATGATTTAAAGTTCTGTACTGTTGAATCTGTCAAAGCAAGGTTAATAAGAAATCCTAAATGGATAAACATTGGAAATGGATAAACCATGAATGCATGAAATTTTGAAGTTAAAAGGTGTGATACCACACATCCATATAATCCCAGTAAGAAAATGAAGGAGGTTGGAATTTTATTGAAAATTTGTTTTCAGTAAAAAGGTGTTGATTCCAATCTTCTTTTGACAGAACTTTGAAAATTTGAAGTCGAGAAAAAATATTACCATCTTCCCTTTTCTATGGAAAATGTTAATGGATTTTGTTTGAACCAAGATCAATTCATAAAATGTCCTGGTTTTTTTTGTAGAAAGGAAGGGAGAAAATGGCATATTCCTTCTTTTTGAGTAATGGGTAAAATCATTTTTGTTAACTCAGCTGGATCGTCTTTGATTTGATTAGGCTCAAGAGTCATTATTGGCAAATAGGTTTATTTTACAACATAGTTAGAGGTAAATGGTTCTATGTTTTGAATAGTTTTTGAATAAGATTTTGTTGGATCAAGGTCTTTTGATTCAGTGTTTTGAGAAGGTATTTTTGGAAATAAGGCTAGTGTTGGCAGTTGTTGAACATAGTCACCTTTCCTGAAATATGGAGACTGCCTGATGAAGTGCCTCTTCTATCAAAAGATACAAAAACAATATAATTCACCTATGTAACTCAAGATGGTGAATCTTATTTAAGGTTGTAAAGAAACATAAGTAGCTCAGTTAGAATAACTAAACTACCTGATTCTGTTATAAGAACATGATTTGAAATAGTTAGAACCTCTTTAGATTCTATAGTATCAACTCTTGCAACACAAACAACACCTAATGTCAACCTTAGAGGAGTATATTTTAGGCCTCAAATTCTAAGACCTTTGTATGAAATAAACCAAATACCAATACAAATTCCCAAACAAAACATATAAGAAATAATCATCTTCATTTTGATATAAAGGATCTTCTGTATCCCTTATTTCTTCCAACTTTTCGTCTTTTCCTTTCACAGACCCTTTGTCAGAAGAGGAACAAGACATGATCTCTAATATCTTCTGATTCCATGTTTCAGGATCTTTAATAGTAGCTAGTTCAG
The DNA here is from genome assembly GCA_037074535.1 of Gleditsia sinensis. Classification (NCBI taxonomy): domain Eukaryota; kingdom Viridiplantae; phylum Streptophyta; class Magnoliopsida; order Fabales; family Fabaceae; genus Gleditsia; species Gleditsia sinensis. The sequence continues at coordinate 21,486,453 of CM073467.1, forward strand.
CCATATGTTTTTTTTTCTCAGTAAGAAATTATTGATTCTCTTGAGCTTTGATGTTGCCTTGGTGTATGAAAGTAGGATTTCGATTCAACCAAGCTTTGACAGATTCAATGGCATAGAATTTTAGATCATACTTAGCCCACTATTTGGCACTGATGTTTCAGACTAAGTGTTTAATAACTGCATTTGAGGGTTTTGTTTCGATACCATAGCCCCAAGACATAATCCAAGGCACTTTAAAGTATACAAAGAAATAAAAAGGCTTAAATTTTGAGACAAAGGTTGTAGAAACTTTGAAAAGGTTGAAAGCTTCCTGGACAAGTTTCGGAAGAATGCTTTTGATAGGTTCAAATAAATCAAACCATTCAAAAAACCATATTGGAAATGTTTTTTGACAGTTTTTGTGGAAATGGATAAACCATGAATGCTGGTAATTTTGAAAATATAAAGTATTATACCAAGCATCCACATAATCCACACACACACACATATATATATATATGCATATGTATATATATATATACATATATGTATATATATGTGTGTGTGTGTATATGTATATGTATATTATATGTATATGTATATGTATATGTATGTATATACTTGTTGTGTGTGTTTCACTAATTAACTGCAAGCGTATGACGTAGTTGTAGCTAGTCTGGCGAGTATGGATCGTATCTCATAGAGACCAAAGATCAATTACTAGAAGTCTACGAAACAAGCTATCTAAATCAATGTAATTCGATAGAGAGAAATCATAATTAAGTAAATAAGAGAATAAATTAACAAAAACCTAGGGTTAGGGCTTACCGCACTTATAATATTCAACAATCAATATGTTCCTCTAATTGCAATTATCTACGTAATAAGGGATGGTCTAGCCTTGATTAATTAATAACCTTTTTCAAGCGTTACTAATCATACCTACCAATTGATTCAATTCCTAGAGAACCTTAAACTACGTTCATTAAGCTTCGGTTCTACTTTTAGGTTTAATAAACACAGGAAAATATAACCAAGTACTCCACTCTTCAGCTTCTGATTGACTTGATTGGAATTTAGCATTAATAACTACATCTCTTCTAGTGGAGTATAAGGTAGAAATTCAACGGTCTTGGTGCAACAATTTAGCAAGACCTGATTTCTAGACATCCAGTCTAACCCTAGAATGACATCAATACCTCTTAAAGGTAGACAAACAAGATCTACATAAATTTTTTTCTCTTGGATGGTGACCTGACAGTCTTTACATATAGAGCAAGTTAAGACCCTTTCTCCCGTGGGGGTTACTACAGATAGTTCATAAGGAGTTTCAGAAATAGGATACTAAAGCTCCCTAATACATTATTTCAATATAAATGAATGACTATCACCAGAGTCAAACAATGCCACAAGAGTAAATTCATAGATGTAGCATGTACCTTGAATCATTTCAGAGGATTGAGTTGCCTCTTGGCCACTCAGGGTGAAAACCTTTCCTTTCCCCTGAGGCCTCTGTTCCGGCTACTTCCCCACATTTTATGGGCAGTTCCTTGCAAAATGACACTTCTGTTTGCATTTGAAGCAAACATCTGGTCCCATGTAGCATAGCCGGTTACCATGCATATGTCTGCACTTAGTACACTTGACTGTGGAAAAGTTTTGTTAAAAGGGTCAGTGACTTGTAGTCATTGGCCTCTTGCCAGTACCTTGTCCTTTTCCTATCACATTTCTACCAGAGTTTTGTGGCTCGTTCTTCATTTTCCAGAAGTTTTGTCTTTGTTTCTCATCCTTCATTGCCCTTAAGCTCTTCTCCAAGAGTATGCATTTATTTATCAAAGGTACAAACTCCCTAATTTCCATAGCTATAACAGCATTCCTTATCTCTGGGTTCAATCCTGCTTCGAACTTAACAGCCTTCCATGCTTCATCGGGGTTAAATTGCAGGTAAGAGGAAAACTTAGACAATTCTTTGAACCTTGTGATGTATTGGTATACGGTCATGCTACCCTGCCTAAGTTAGAGAAATTCGTTCTCCTTCTCTGCCCGTATAGTACTTAGGAAGTACTTTTCCAAAAATGTGTCTTTGAACACCTACCAGGTGATCTGCCTTCCCTAGTGAGCTAAAAGTTCTCTATCTCCACGCCACCAGCATTCTGCTTCATCTCTCAGCATATATACAACGAAGATAACTTGCTGCTCCTCAGTATAACCCATCACTTTAAAGATTTTTTCCAATTCCCTTTTCTACCTTTTAGCTACAATCGGGTCAAAGCCGCCTTGAAAAGAAGGTGGTCTAGTCCTTAGGAACTCGGATATGCCGTTATCATTGCCTGTCATCCGGTTATTAGCATTCTGGAGATATTTTAGAATTTGGTTGGTGGTTGTGACTTGGTCTCGAATTGCCGTGGCAAGATTGTGCAGAGTTTCCTCCACATTGTTTGCCGAATTTCTCCTTGGTGGCACCATTTCCTATTGTGGCAAAAAACAAAGTTATGCTGTTATTGAGGTGATCAAGTCCCAATAGTTAGTATTAAAAATATTTAATAGCAATTATAACACCACCTCGGAATATAGATAGGAAACACTAGTAATTTCTTACCTATATGAAATCACTGATCCTCTACATAGCACAACCACAACATACTCAAGACATTATAAGATCGATTCAAATAACCATCGACCCACTGGCCATCTAGGATTGACCTCCTCTAATACCAATTATGTAACAACTCCATTTTTTTACGTATATACATATATATATGTTTGTAAAATCCCATAAAGTCATTACTTCTTTACTTCTAATCACTTAACTTATAATAACATTCAATTAATTTAACCAAGCATAATCAAGGTTTAAGGTCTACCATTAACACTGATACAATCATGTGTTCACATACACATCATTAAACAGAACGTACGTATAAAAATCAAACACATAAATATCTACATCTTATTCATTCATGTTGACCAATTCCAGAGATACAGGTGCGAGTGGTTGCACCTTCATTGGGATCTTAGCCAACTCGACCACAAACACCTTATTAATTTTTGGGATCTACCTAACATAGAGTAACTCGATCCAACGTGCACTAAAAGCCAGAGCCATAGAAAAATATGCATAACTAGTTTTCTGAACTTGATATGGAAATATAGTGAGAATTAAATTCCAGTAGGTTCAATAATAAATCATAATCATCATTAATAATGCTCGTCACATCATGTTCATCTGTATAAGCTACAACAAATATCTTAAGTCACATGAATGCACTTTATCTATGCACATAAAAATCATGCAGTAATGACATGTATGACATGAATAACTATTTTCAGAATATCATAAAATGGCTATCAACTTATTTTCATATTAAGCTACCCCGGTTAGGGTGAGTACTTCCTACTCTTCGATACGGGTTTTTCTCGCTCCGTCCGATATGGCACACTTTCTCTTTATTTCTCATTAACATAATCATAGCCGTGAGTAGGGCGTCCCCTACTGGTGCAGCACACAGACCGCCATATGATCGTGCTCGTCTCTTTTCTTTTCACGTTAATAGCCAAAAATATGATTATAGTAACAAGTATGTTCATTATGCTTACATGTCATAATTTATCATCAAAGCATAATCACTACCAAAAATCATTGGTAAAATGCAATCATGTTATGATCATAACCATTTTTGAATATCTCTTTATAAAATATTTCCATCTCAAAATTACACACTTAAGATGGTAAGGAGTTTATGCAATGGCAATAGTTAGGGCATACACTAGTTATTTATTATTTTGATTAATAAGATTCTTCTTCTTTTTTAAATATTATTTTCATCTTTTCATTTTCTTTATGCTTGGCCTCTAGTTACTTTCCTCCTACTTATATAATTTCCAACACATGTTTTCACAAATTTTATAGGGCATTCTTCTCTAATTTGGATTTTATTATTACCCTATAGTTAATGAGGTTCATTTAGGGTAGAAAAATATTAAAAATAAGCTTTACCAGCTCTCAACACGACCTCGCCATGTTTCAGGATATGGCCATGCTTGAAAAATACTTCAGACGTACTAAAAAACAGACCTGAACACGGCCTACCCGTGCTGAAGAAACCCAAAACTGGCCATGTTCTGTGACCTTTTTTCACTTATTTAACCATATCTCTCTCATACGAACTCCAATTGAAGTGATTCCAAAGCCTATAAAAAAACTAAGACAATTTTCTACAACTTTTATTTTTATCATTTCTTCAGATTCCTTACAAATTATTCCCATAAAATCAAAAACAAAAATGCTTACATTTACCAACCTGGATTCTAGACTAATTCTGACATCTACTCATTAATCAGCCATATCTCCCTCCTATGGACTCAAAATTAAGTGATTTCAGAGTCTATAGATCCGTGAGACATGTAACAACTCAATTTTTTTTACATATATATATATATATATATATATATATATATATATACATATATATATATATATATATATATATATTTCTAAAATTCCATGAAGTCATTACCTCTTTACTTCTAACTATTTAACTTATAATAAAATTCAATTAAATTAACCAAAAATAATTAAGGTTTCTAAAATACCATTAATACTTATACAATTCTGGGTTCACATACACATTATTAATCAAAACATCTGTAGAAAAATCAAACACATATAAGTCTACATTTTATTCATCCATATTGACCAGTTTCGGAGATACTGATGCGGGTGGTTACATCTTCACCAGGATCTTAGTCAACTCGACCCAACGTACACTAAAAGTCGGTCATAGAGAATATCTGCATAACTTAGTTTTTTTTATAATGATATGGAAATATAGTGAGAATTAAATCCCAGTAGGTTCAACAATAAATCATAATCATAATCAATAATGCTTGTCATGTCATGTTTATATATATAAACTACAACAATTATTTTAGGTCACTTGAATGCACTTATTTAAGCACTTGAAATTTGTACAGTAATGACATGTATGGCATGAATAATGATTTTCAAAATATCATATGATGGTTATCAACTTATTTTCATATTAAGCTACCCCAGTTAGGGTGAGTACTTTCTACTCTCTGGAACGAGCTTTTCTCGCTCTGTCTGACATGGCACACTTTTTCTTTCTTTTCTCATTACCATAATCATAGCCGTTGGTAGGGTGTCCCCTACTGGTGCACCACATGAACTGCCATGTGACCGTGTTTATTTCTTTTCTTTTCACATTAATAGCCAAAAATATGATTTTAATGACAAGTATGTTCATTATACTCACATGCCATTATTTTTCTTCAAAATATAATCATTACAAAAAATAATTGGTAATCATGCCACAAACATAATCGTTTAAAATATTACTTTATAAAATATTTTCATGTTACATTTACATACTTAAGATGGTAAAAAGTTCATGCAATGGCAATGACTATAGCATACACTAGTCATTTATTATTTTCATTTATAAGATTCTTTTTTTTAAATATTATTTTATTCTCTCACTAAATAGAGCATAACACCCTCATTTTAAATTTTATTGAGATGATCTTGGTGCCAATTGAAAGAAAAGACAATCCTCTAAAACCATTATGTTGAACATTTTAGTGAAATCTTAAGTAATTATGGTGTTACTACTCCCTCAAATTCAATGTTATTTTTTCTTGGGTAGGTTCAGACCTCTACTTACTAATCTGACCATATCTCCCACATATGAACTCCAATTGAGGTCATTCCAAAATATATAAAAAGCTAAGACAGTTATATACAACTTTCATGTTTATAATTTCTAAAGATTCCTTACTATTGACTCCCAGAAAATTGAAAATAAAAACGCTTACATTTACCACCTTGGATTCTAGACTAATTCTGACCTTTACTCATTAATAAGCCATATCACCCTCATATGGACTCCAAATTAAGTGATTTAAGAGCCTACAGATCCGTGATACATATATCTATATTTATTATGTTGACAAGTTCCATTAATTCTCTACAGATTTGGCCTAAAAATTCAAACACAGAAGCATACTTAACAGATTTTTCCTTGGTTAGCTAGTTTCTGACCTCTTCTTATTAATCTAACCATATCTCCCTCATATTGATTCCAATTTGAATGATTTTAGTGACTAAAAATTCGTAAGACATATATCTATATTTATCATCTGAAGAATTTCTTTTAATTCCTCATAGATTTATCCCAGAAATTGAAACACAAAATCATACTTAACAGATTATTCCTTGGTTAACCACTTTTTAACCACTGCTTACAAATCAAGAAATATCTCCCTTATTTGAACTCCAAATTAAGTAATTCTAGTGGCTAAAAATTTGTGAGACATAGTTCTAACTTTTTCATCTTAACCATTTCTTTTAATTCCTAACCAATTCTTCCCAGAATTTCAAAAACTCGAGGCTTCCCTAGTTACTCTGAAATCTAGTTTCCTAACCAAACCTTTCCTAAGGTTTTAGTTCATCATTATATTACATCCTCTTCCATTGTCTTTACATCTAATCATATTCCATCAATTTTTCACCACATTCAAATATACAAAATAACAGCATAAAAATCATAGAAGTTTACCACCCATAGCCATACCTATGCAGAACTTTCCACACTAACCGAAATATTCAAAATATCCATCATATGCAAAATAACATGTAACATGATATAGCAACATCCATGACCAATCATCAAGTAGAAAATATTGTAAATTTCATCAAAGTTCTAAGATCAAAATCCCATATAAATGTTACAAATTTAAAAAATTTTCTTCAAAAAGAGATATGTTTAAACCTACCTAAAGATCTCCCTAGCCTACTTAGTGAATTCTTTTTTTTGTTTGCTCTTGAAAGAAGTAGCAAGATTCCTTCCTTCCCATAGATTTTTTAGTAGCTTAAATAAGAGAAGGAGGGTGTGTTTTGAATCCCAAGGATGAAGAGAAAAGATGGATTCAAGTAGACATTAAGGTAACTTACCTTGAGTACTTAGTCCTCTAGACTTCTCCTACTTCTTCCTTCCTTTCTTCTCCTCTCTTTGTCTCCTTTCCTCACTCTACCTTGCTTCTATTTTTTCTTCTCCTTTACTTGGATAAAATTATAATGTTATAAGGGTGGGTTTTACTTAAATAAACTATCAAGTGGTTCACCTTTCAAGATCATGGGTCTACCTTATCACAATTAGGATGCACTTGGTTGTTGTTTGGAGAAAGATAACTCATGTTCTTGTCTTCCTCTCCATTAGTCATGATATGCATAGCAAAAAGAGATTTGTATTTTGAAAATTATGATAAAATATTCTTAGGACAAGGGACAAAGTCCCTTTGATTTAGGGATTCATTTCCTTTTTCTTTTGTCTTAATTAAGTATGATAGGTTTGCCTTTCTAAGTGGTAAATTTTTAGCCCTTGAATCTCCCTTGGTTGGTTGAAATTATTTGTGTAGGATAAGGATGTTTTGTCATAATGCTATGTATTATTACCCACTTATTGAAATTATGAATGTAGGATATAGATGCTTTGTCCTATTTCCATGTATTATTACCTACTTGTTAAAATTATGAATGTAAGATATAGATATTTTGTCCTAATGCCATGTGACCTAATCTTGATTATTATTACACAACTATTTCGTCACATGATTCTTATTTTTTTCCTCTTAGATTTGGGCTGATTCTCACCCATTTCCTTTGCTTTGGCTAAAATTCTATCTTTCATGGAGGGTTTGGTCACATTTTCATAATTTTTGGGCTATCGGTCCAACTTCTATATCTTAGTCCAAGTCTATGTTTTATTTTTTGCTTGGGCTATCCAAAAATGGCTTGCTAGAAACTTATGTGAAATGGAAAAAAAATCTATATGAAATGTCCATAGGTGAAAGCCCAATGTATGTGTGGAGATGTTAAACTTAGGAACTCTAACTCTTGAATTAGGAAAAATTACCCTAATCCAATCTTCTTGAAATTTTAAAACCTTTACTTACTTCACAAAAATTTATCTTCCTTACCAAATAATTTTGCCTTTCTTTAGTATGTTATTTCTAATTTTTCCTATAAGATTTTATCTCTTTACCTATTACCTTAATGTTAGAAACATTTTCTATGCATACACATAAGGTGAAAAATTTCTAAGGATTATATTTCCTTAGATATCTAAAAATTGTCTAATAAATTTTATTTCCTTAATTAAATATTTATGTACCTTTATTAATAAAAGAAACGAAATTAGAGATGTGACATTAAATATTTATGTACCTTTGTTAATAAATAAAACGAAATTAGGGATGTTACAAGGCATATATCTATATTTATTATGTTAACAATTTCCTTTAATTCCTTACAGATTTTGTCTAAAAATTCAAACACAAAAGCATACTTAATAGATTCTTCCCTGGTTAGCTAGTTTTTAACCACTGCTTACTAATCTAACCATATCTTCCTAATATGGATTCCAAATTGAATAATTCTAGTGACTCATTTTCTGACCACTACTTACTAATAGGACCATATTTTCCTCATTTAAACTTCAAATTGGGTGATTCTAGTGGTTAAAAATCTATAAGACCTATATCTATATTTTTTATGTTAACCATTTTTTTTAATTCCTAACCGATTCTTCCTAGAATTTCAAAAACAGAAGGTTCCCTAGTTTCTCCAAATTTCAGTTTTCTTAGCCTAACCTTTCTTAAAGTTCTAGTTCATCCTTTTATTAATTCATCTTCCATTTTTCTTACAAATTTCTACCTAACCATAGAATTACTCATCTCAACATTTAATTATATTTCTTACTTAATTTAACATATTCCATCATCCACTTCAAAATAAAAATAGAATCAAATCATGCATCCCTAAGGGTGTTTCTCAACAGAAATTTCTCATGGTTTTCCCCTAAGTGTTTAAGGCCATACTTAATTTACCAACCTAACCATCTTCCATCCATTTTTACCATATTCAAATATACATAACAGCAGCATAAAATCCCAAATTGTTGCCAGCCATAGCCATATCTATGCAAAACTTTTCATACCAACCAAAGTATTCAAAACATCCATCACATGCAAGATCAACTTGTAACATGATATAGCAACATCCATGGCCAATAATCAAAGTAGCAAATATTGTAAATTTCATCAAAGTTGTAAGATCAAAATCCCATATAAATGTTACAAATTTTAAAGCTTTTCTTCAAAAAGAAATATTGTTAAACCTACCTAAAGATATCCCTAACTCAGTGAATTCTTTTTCTAGTTTTCTCTTGAAGGAAGTGGTAAGATTCTTCCCTTCCCTTAGCTTTTTCAGTAGCTTAAATAAGAGAAGGAGGGTGAGTTTTGCACCTCAAGGATGATGAGAAAAGATGGATTCAAGTGGAGATTAAGTAAACTTACCTTGAGTACTTAGTCCTCTAGACTTCTCCTTCTTCTTCCTTCCTTTCTTCTCCTCTCTTTCTCTCCTTTTCTCACTATACCTTGCTTTTATTTTTTCCTTTCCCTCACTTGGATGAAATTACAATGTTATAAGGGTGGGTTTTGCTTAAATAAACTATCAAGTGGTTCACCTCTCATAATTATGGATCTACCTTCTCATAATTAGGATGCACTTGGTTATTTTTTAGGGAAAGATAACTCATGTTATTGTCTTCCTCTCCCTTAGTCAAGATATGCATAGCAAAAGGAGTTTGTATTTGAAAATCTTGATAAAATGATCTTAAGACAAAGGAACAAGGTCCCTTTGATTTAGGGATTCATTTCTTTTTTTTGTCTCACTCAAGCATGATAAGTTTGCCTTTCTATGTGGCAAATTTTTAGCCCTTGAGTTTCCCTTACTTGGTTGAAATTATTTGTGTAGGATAGGGATGCTTTGTCATAATGCCATGTATTATTACCTACTTGCTAAAATTATGAATGTAGGATTTAGATGTTTTATCCTAATGTCTTGTGACCTAATCTTGATTATTATTACACTACTATTTCTTCACATGGTTCTTATTTTTTTCTCTTAGATTTGGGGTCATTCTTGCCCATTTCCTTTGCTTTGGCTGAAATTCTACCTTTTATGGAGGGCTTGGTCACATTTTTATGACTTTTGGGCTATCGGTCCAACTTCTATATCCTAGTCTAAGTCTATGTTATATCTCTTGCTTGGGCTATCCAATTGGCTTACTAGAAACTTATTTAAAGTGGAAAAAATCTATATGAAGTGTCCATGGGTGAAGGCCCAATGTATGGGTGGAGCTTTTAAACCTAGTAACTCTAACTCTTGAATTAGGAAAAATTACCCCAATCCAATTTTCTTGAAATTTTAAGACCTTTACTTACTTCCAAAAAATTTATCTTCCTTATCCAAGAATTTTGCTTCACTTTAGTATGTTATTTCTAATTTTTCCTTTTAGGTTTTCTCTCTTTACTTATTCCTTTAGTGTTAGAAACATTTTATATGCATACACATAAGATGTAGAGTTTTTAAGGCTTATATTTCCTTAGATATCTAAAAATTGTTTAATAGATTTTATTTCCTTAATTAAATATTTATGTACCTTTATTAATAAAATAAATAAAATTAGGGATGTTACATTTCTCTCCCCCTTAAAAGAAATTGTATCCTCAAAATTTCAGAAATTACCTAATAAGAACAGTTGCATATATTTCTTCCTTATGACTTCTTCCAGCTCCTAAGTTCTTTCTTTGAGTCAAACCTTCCTATAACACCTTAAGCAGGGGAATGGTCTTATTCCTTAATTGCTTCACGTCGATGTCTGTAACATCCTAAGTCTCTAATAAAGCTAGATAAATCTAAGAATAAGTAGAAAATACATATGACAAAGAATTAAAATGCTTAGTTATGTAACAATAAGGCATTTATAAAATAGGTGACATACAATTAATCATGAATCATATAAATAAAATTCTTAGGAGCATAATGGATGGGGAAAAGATACAAATACATTTTTAAGACATTAATAATCTAAGATTAGTAGTAAATTATGGCAATATAAAACAACTAAGGAGCTACCAAGTAGCACCACAAAATTTCAGCCATATAGTATGCCACATTGCCCACAATGTTGTAGCTACATAGCAAGTATTTTCCACAAAGTTGTAGCCACCTTGCACCTACCAAAGCATGCCACATTGGCCACAAAATTTCAACCACCTTGCACCTATCAAAGCATGCCACATAGCCACAAAAATTTAGACAAAACTAGCCAAGAAAAATGCCACCTTTCAGCAAGGAAATCCTACCACATTGCCATAATTATTTCAGTAACATTCTAGCCAAGGAACAGCCATCCACTTTAGCCATGTTTCTGCCCACAATCAGAAAAATAATGCAAGGCTACTGCCCCACTTCATGCCTCTGCATTATTACGCCCTCCATGTAGAAACCACAAGGGAATCCCTGCAAAACACAGCCTCCTTTTCCTCTTGAGTGGTGGAAACCAGCAGCCAAGAATCATGTTGTCTAGGTATTATTTTGGGCAGGAAATTCAAACCCCATTCCTCATGCAATCAGCACCCAAGAGGGAGAGAAGGTAGCTAGAAAACTTAGAGCCAAAGGGGGAGAGAAACAAAAAAATGTAGCTAAGTTGCAAGGGAAACCAAGAGGAGAAGCAAGCTGAAATTTGAGAACCATAGGAGCATTTATGCACAAAGTGAGTTTCCCCTCTTGAGGAAAGTTGGTTTGTAGTGAGTAAAGCTCATTTTGGATTATGCATGGGTTATTCTTGAGCATGAGATGTAAGAGTTAAAGTTGAAAACACAAAAATCTAGTGGTAGCAAACAATATTTGCCATCTAAGTAACAAACATGCTAAAGCACCACACATGTTGCACCTAAAATTTTTATGCCCTGTGTTTTTGGATTGTTTGATTAGGTAAATGGCCTTTAAATTTTCTAATATTTGGTGAGAAAGTCTTGAAATATTGATAATCAATTTTTAGACACCTAAAAGGATTTTTGTTTTGCTTAAAATAATTATATTTGCCTCTAATAAATTTTTGTTTTATTTTTAGAAATACTCTTTCTTTTATTATGTACAAAGATATTTTATTTTGTGATTTGTGTTATTAACATTTTTCTCATGAAAAGTCATGATTTAAGAGTGCAACTAAAGTTTTGTAAGAATATAAAATTTTAGAAATTTTTGGGATACTTTAGAATGAAAAATATTATTATTATGCATATATATAAAAAAATAATATTAAATTTCAACTATTCAATAATTAAAGAATAAAAAGAAAAGAAAAGGGGGGATGCAAGAAATTTGTGAAATCTCTATAGAATAATGATGAATAGTACTTTCTCTCTCCTCATTTTTTCTCTCTAGATATGGAGTACCTTTGAGCCTCCGACCTCAAAACTAAGGGTACCACTGGATTAGTACAAAAAGTACTACGATATTAGCCGAATAATTTTTTAAATCAGTCACAAAATCACCGTAGATCGGAAGTAGAAAATTTTAGAAAAAGGTAAACTCTAAAACTCTTATTTTGAGAACTTAAATTGAAAATCTGACACTGTAAACGGATTCAAGAGGTAGATAAACCTTAGGAAATGAAATTTTTCGGCGAACTGACAACTTTTTATGTGTCATGAACAATAAATCCAGTCAGTAAGAATAGTGATTTCTACAATGAATAGTATTTTTGACCATGAATAGTACCCATTAGTTGACCAGTGTTGACTAAGCTCTTGGATACCAAAATTCACAATTATGGAGTCATTTCCTAGATTTTTGGACTCTCCGGACTCGTTTTTGAGATCTATTTGATTAAATTTGAATTGGAAAAGTGTATTTTGGGGCTGTCCAACCTGGAGCCTTACCTTGTGAGTGGATAATTCTTTCTATGACTTACCCTATGCTCTTCTTGAACTTTAAATGTATAATTGGTTATGTTTACAAGTTATTTATACCGTTACATGTCTCTAAAATGGATTAAATTATCTGAATTATTTACAATTTGGTATATAGTTCAAGAAGAGTATTTTTTGAAAATGAATTTTTTGAACTCATTGAATATGTGATTTTAAATGTATTTCTCATTATATGGTAAAGGAAATATATTATGCATGTGGTATTTGTAACATCCCTAATTTCATTTTTTTATTGATAAAAGTACATAAAAATTTAATTAAGGAAATAAAATTTATTAGACAATATTTTAGATATCTAAGGAAATATAATCCTGAAAAATTCTTCACCTTATGTATATGCATAGAAAATGTTTCTAACATTAAGAGAACAAATAAAGAGGGAAAACCTAATAGGAAAGAAATTAGAAATAACATACTAAAGAGATGCAAAATTCTTGGATAAGGAAGATAAATTTTTAGAAACAAGTAAAGGTCTTAAAATTTCAAGAACATTGAATTAGGGTAATTTTTCCTAATTCAAGAATTAGAGTTACTAAGTTTAAAATCTTTACCCATACATTGGGCTTTTACCTATGGACACTTCATATAGAGTTTTTCCACTTCACATAAGTTTCTAGCAAGCCATTGGATAACCTAAGCAAGAAATAAAACATAGACTTAGACTAGGATATAGTAATTGGACCAATAGCCCAAAAATTATGAAAATGTGACCAAGCCCTCCAAGAAAGGTATAATTTTATCCAAAGCAAAGAAAATGGGTAGGAATAAGCCCATAATGGGTAGGAATAAGCCCAAATCCAAGAGGAAAAATAAAATAAAATAAATTAGGTGATGATATAATAATGTAATAATAAAGATTATGTTACATGGCATTAAGACAAAAATTTAGCAAGTGGTGTGATTCTACATTCATCATTTTGGCAAGTGGCATAATAATACAAGGCTTTAGGACAAAAACATCTATATCCTACACTCATAATTCTAGCAAGTGGTATGATAATACATAACATTAGGACAAAACATTCCTATCCCACATAAATAATATCAACCAAATAATGGAGATTCAAGGGCTAGAAATTTGCCACCTAAAAAGGCAAACCTATCATACTTGTTTAAGACAAAAGAAAATGGAAAAGAATCCCTAAATCAAAGGGACCTTGTCCCTTATCTTAAGAACATATCATCATAATTATCAAAATACAAATCTCCTTTTCCTATGCATATCTTGACTAAGGAAGAGGAAGACAAGAACATAAGTTGTTTGTTTTCCAAAAATTCAACAAAGTGTATCCTAATTGTGATAAGGTAGACCCATGATCATGAAAGGTGAATTATTTGGTGGTCTATATAAGAAAACCCACCCTTACAACATTATAATTTCATCCAAGTGAGGGAGAGGAAAAATAGAAGCAAGGTAGAGTGAGGAAAGGAGAGGAAGAAAGGAAGAAAGAGGAAGGAGAAGTCTAGGGAACTAAGTGCTCCAGGTAAGTTTAACAATATTTCTTTTTGAAGAAAACTTTTGAAACATATAATATTTATATGAGATTTTGATTTCAGAACTTTGATGATTGGTCATGATGTTGCTATATCATGTTACATATTGATCTTGCATGTGATGTATGTTTGAATACTTAGACTAGTATAGAAAGTTCTGCATAGGTATGGCTATGGGTGGCAAAATTTTTAGCTTCTGTGTTTTAATTTCTGAGAATTATCTATAAGGAATTAAAATAAATTGTTAACATAAGAATTAAAGATATATGTATCACGGATTTTAAACCACTAGAATTATTCAATTTGAAGTCCATATGTGGTAGATATGGTCTGATTAGTAATCAAAGGTCAGAAAATGGTTCATCAGGGAAGAATATGTTAGGATAGCTTTTGTGTTTTAATTTCTGGGAATTATCTGTAGGGAATTAAAATATATGGTTAACATAAGAATTAAATATATATGTGTCACGGAATTTTAGCCACTGGAATGATTCAATTTGGAGTCCATATGAGGTAGATATGGTCCGATTAGTAGTCAAAGGTCAGAAAATGGTTCATCAGGGAAGAATATGTTAGGATAGCTTCTATATTTTAATTTCTAGGAATTATCTGTATGGAATGAAAATAACTAGTTAACATACGAATTATAGCTATGTGTGTCATGGATTTTTAGCCACTGGAATAATTCAATTTGGAGTCCATATGAGGAAGATATGAGGTGATTAGTAGTCAAAGGTCAGAAAATGGTTCATCAGGGAAGAATATGTTAGAGTAGCTTCTGTATTTTAATTTCTGGGAATTATCTGTATGGAATTAAAATAATTGGTTAACATAAGAATTATAGATATGTGTGTCATGGATTTTTAGCCACTGGAAGCACTCAAGTTGGAGTCCATACGTGGTAGATATGGTCCGATTAGTAGGTAGAGGTCAGAATCTATCCGAGAAGAAATAACTTGTACATTGAGGGAGTAATATCACCTTGATTTCTTAATATTTCGCTACAATGTTCAACTTAATAGTTTTAGATAATTGTATTATCTTGAAATTGACACCAAGATCACCTACATCGGAGTTCAATTGAGGGAGTTATGCTCTGATTAGTAAGAGAAGGTTAGATATGATGAAAACTTGCATCAAGAAAATAAAGAAATAAAATTAATATTTAAAAAAGAAAACGAATCATATAAATGACTAAGTATATGCCATAGCCATTTCCATTGTATGAACTTCTTACCATCTTAAGTGTGAAATTCTGACATGAAAATATTTTATAAAGTGATATTTGAAATGGTTATGTTCATGGCATGATTACCAATGATTTATGGTAATAGTTATATTTTGATGAACATACTTGTTATTGAAAGCATATTTTTGGCTATCATTGTGAAAATAAAAGAAATGAGCACGGTCACATGGCAATCCGTGTGGTGCACCAGTAGGGGACACCTTACCAATGGTTATGATTATGATTATGAGAAAAGAAAGAGAAAGTGTGCCATGTCGGACGGAGCGAGAAAAGGCCGTACCGGAGAGTAGATGATACTCACCCTGACCGGGGTAGCTTGAAATGAGAATAAGTTGTTGGCCATCATATGATATTCTAAAAATAGTTACTCCTGTTATACATATTATTACTGTATGATTATTATGTGCATAGATATAATGCATTCATGTGACCAAAGATATTTTCTGTAGTTTATACAGCTGAACATGATGTGATGAGCTATATTGATGATGATTTATTGTTGAACTTACTGGGATTTAATTCTCACTATATTTTCATATCATGTTCAGAAAATTAGTTATGCAGATTTTTTCTATAGCTCTGGCTTTTAGTACACATTGGATCGAGTACTTTATGTTGGGCAGATCCTAGAAGCAAATAAAATGTTTGTGGTCGAGTTGGCTTAGATCCCGGTGAAGGTGCAACCACCCACACCTGTATCTCCGGAATTGGTCAACCAGAATAAATAAGATGTAGATTTTTATGTGTTTGATATGTTGTACGTATGTTTTGATTATTGAAATGTATGTGAACTCTGTATTGTATAAATTAAATAAATGTTATATTGAGTTAAGTTATAACGAGGTAATAACTTCATGGTATTTTAAAAAACAATTTGATACTTAAATGGAGTTGTTACATAATTGGTATTAGAGCAGGTCGATCCTAGATGGCCAGTGGGTGGATGGTTATCTGAATCGATCTTATAGTGTCTTGAGTATGTTTTGGTTGTGATGTGTAGGGGATCAGTGATTCATATAGGTAAGAAATTACTAGTGTTTCCTATCTATATGCCGAGGTGGTGTTATGACTGCTATTAAATATTTTTGAACTAACTATTTGGCTTAATCACCTCAATAGCAGCATAACTTTGTTTTTGCCATAGTAGGAAATGGCACCACTAAGGAGGAATCCAGCAACCAATGCAGAGGAAACCCTGCAGAACCTGGCCACGGCAATTCGAGACCAAGTCATGACCACCAACCAAATTTTACAATATCTCCAGAATGCTAATAACCCAAATGGTGAGAATGGTGCTAACAACTGGATGGCTAGAAAAGATAATGGCATATCCGAGTTCCTGAGGACTAGACCACCTTGTTTCCAAGGTGGCTATGACCCAACGGTAGCCGAAAGGTGGATTAGGGAATTAGACAAAATCTTTGAAGTGATGGGCTGTACTGAAGAGCATGAAATTATTTTTGCTGCATATATGTTAAAGGATGAAGCAGAATACTAGTGGCGTGGAGCTAGAGAACTTTTAGCTCATCAGGGAAGGCAGATCACCTGGCAAGTGTTCAAGGACATTTTTTTTGAAAAGTACTTTCCAAGTACTGTACGGGCAGAGAAAGAGATCGAATTTCTCCAACTCAGGCAAGGCAGCATGACCGTGGACCAGTATATCGCAAGGCTCGAGGAGCTGTCTAAGTTCTCCTCTTATCTGCGATATAATCCAGATGAAGCATGGAAGGCAGTTAAGTTTAAAGCGGGACTAAACCCGGAGATAAAGAATGCTGTTATAGCTATGGTGATCAGGGAGTTTGTACCTTTGATAAATAAATGCAGACTCCTGGAAAAGAGTTTAAAGGCAGTGAAGGACGAAAAGCAAAGGCGAAACCTATGGAAAAGGAAGAAAAATTTTCCTAACCCTGGAAAGAACATGAAAAGAAGTGGATATGGAGCTGGTAAGAGGCCATTGATTGTGGGTCCTAGGCCTTTTCAACAAGACCTCGCCTTAGTCATGTGCGCTAAGTGCAGACGCATGAATGGTAACCGGCCATGCTACATGGGACAAGATGTCTGCTTCAATTGCGGACAGAAGGGACATTTTGCGAAAAACTGCCCACAGAATGTTGGGAAGCAGCCAGAATAGAGGCCTCAGGTGAAAGGAAGGGTTTTCACCCTGAGCGGCCAAGAGGCAGCCCAATCTTCTGGAATGATTTAAGGTACATGCTATATCTATGGATTTGCTCTTATGGTGTTATTTGACTCTGGTGCTAGTCATTCATTTATATCGGAAGAATGTATTAGAAAGTTTCAGTTCCCTATTTCTGAAACTCCCTATGAGCTATCCGTAGTAACCCCTACAGGGGAACGAGTATTAACTTCCTCTGTATGTAAGGACTGTCAAGTCACCATCCAAGAGAGAACGTTTTCTGTAGACCTCGTCTGTTTACCTTTAAGAGGTATTGAGGTCATTCTAGGGTTAGACTGGATGTCTAGAAATCGAGTCTTGTTGAATTGTTGTAACAAGACCGTTGAATTTCTACATCCTACTCCGAAAGAGGAGGTCCAGTTATTGATGCTAAATGCCAATCAAGATAATAGGGAGTTGAAGAATGGAGTACTTGGATACATTCTCTTGTATTTATCAAACCTAGAAGTCGAATCGAAGCTTGATGAAATCCTAATAGCCAACGAGTTTTCTAAAGTATTTCCATCAGATATTCCAGGCTTACATCCCAAGAGAGAGATATAGTTCTCTATTGATCTCCTACCTGGGACAGGGCCTATCTCTATTGCACCATATCGAATGGCCTCGAAGGAACTACAAGAACTAAAGAAGCAGTTGGAGGAACTATTAGACAAGCAATTCATTAGACTGAGTGTATCACCTTGGGGAGCTCCTGTATTGTTTGTTAAGAAGAAAGATGGGAGCTTGAGACTATGCATAGATTACAGACAGCTGAATAAGGTGACTATCAAAAACAAGTACCCTCTCCCTAGGATAGATGACTTATTGGATCAATTGAAGAGTGCCTCCATCTTTTCTAAAATTGACTTGAGGTCAGGATATCATCAGATTAGGAATAAGGAGGAGGACGTACCAAAAACTGCCTTCAGGACTAGGTATGGGCACTATGAGTTTCTCGTAATGCTCTTCGGGTTGACGAATGCACCTGTAATTTTCATGGATTCCATGAATCATATTTTTCGACCCTACCTAGATCAATTTGTTGTTGTGTTCATTGATGACATCTTGATATACTCTAAGAGTGAGAAAGAACATGAACAACATCTCCGAATCGTGCTGCAAGTGCTGAAAGAGAAAAAATTATATGCCAAATTGGAGAAGTGTGAATTTTGGCTGTCACAGGTGAAGTTTCTCGGACATGTCATCTCTAATAGTGGGGTAGCCGTAGATCCTAGCAAGACGGAAGCAGTGATTCAGTGGGAGAGACCAAAGACGATTACGGAAGTCAGAAGTTTCCTGGGTTTGGCAGGATACTACAGGAGGTTTATACAAAACTTCTCTCGTATAGCCTTGCCATTGACTAAATTGACCAGGAAGGGAAGTTCTTTCAAATGGACTGATCAATGTGAAGCTGGTTTTCAGGAGCTTAAGACAAGACTGACCACTCCTCCAGTTTTAATTATTCCAGACCCCACAAGACATTTTGAAGTGTATAGTGATACTTCAAAGAAAGGGCTAGGGTGTGTGCTAATGCAAGACAAGAGAGTAGTTGCTTACGCCTCTAGACAACTAAGACCCCACAAAGGAAACTATCCAACCCATGATCTTGAATTGGCGGCGGTGGTGTTTTCTTTAAAGATTTGGCGACATTTCTTATACGGAGTAACCTTTGAAGTATATTGCGATCACAAGAGTCTTAAATATCTCTTTGATCAAAAGGAGATAAATATGAGGCAACGAAGATGGGTGTAATTTCTTAATGACTACAAGTTTGAGATAAAGTATCATCCAGGAAAGACGAATGTTGTAGCTGATGCCTTAAGTCGAAAATCTCAACACATGGGCCAGATGATGTTGTATGAGATGCAAATGCTAGAGGAGTTTCGAAATTTGAAGCTGAACACTACTTTTTCCTCAAAGAAGCTAACCATTAATGGTTTAAGTATAGGGTGTGACCTTAGAGCCCTGATCAAAGAGGCTCAAGCTCACGACCAATACTTACAGGATTATAAAGACCAAGGTAATTTTTCTGTCATGGAAGATGGAGCAATAATGTATCAGGGAAGGATTTGTGTCCCTCAAGAACAAGAGTTGAGGACTAAAATCCTACAGGAAGCACATCAGAGTAAATATATTGTCCATCCTGGATGCACTAAAATGTACCAAGACTTAAAGATGATGTATTGGTGGCCAGGGATGAAAAAGGATATTGCGGAGTTCGTGGCGAAATGACTAATTTGTCAAAAGGTGAAGGTGGAGCATCAAAAGCCAGCGAGATTTCTACAACCTCTTGAGATCCCTAAATGGAAATGGGATAGTATCTCGATGGACTTTGTTGTAGGTTTACCTAAGACTTCAGTGGGACATGACTCTATCTGGGTAATAGTTGACAGATTAACCAAATTTGCTCACTTTTTGCCCATAAAAATTAACTTTTCACTGGATAAATTGGCCCAATTGTATGTCTAGGAAATAGTTAGACTCCATGGAATTCCCTTAAATATTATTTCTGATAGAGATCCGAGGTTCACGTTGAGGTTTTGGAAGGCGTTGCAGGAAGCTTTTGGTACTCAGTTGCGGTTCAGTACTGCCTACCATCCTCAGATTGACGGGCAGACAGAACGAACCATTCAAACCCTAGAAGATATGTTGAGGGCCTATGTGATAGAGCAAGGTAAAGGATGGGATAAGTACCTACCTTTAGTAGAGTTTGCTTATAATAATAGCTATCACTCTAGTATTTAGATGGCCCCCTATGAAGCTTTATATGGTAGAAAGTGCCTATCTCCACTATGTTGGTTCGAGGTAGGAGAAAAGAACTTGTTGGGTCCTGATCTAGTTCAACAAACCACTGAACAAATCAGGATGATACGAAACAAAATACTTACAGCTCAGAGTTGGCAAAAGAGTTACTACGATAAGAGACATAGACCTCTAGAGTTTGAGGAAGGAGACCATGTATTTCTAAAACTTTCCCCGACTACTGGAGTTGGTAGGTCTCTCAAAACAAGAAAACTAAGTCCGCGATTTTTAGGACCCTACCAAATTCTGAAGAAAGTAGGGACATCAGCATATCAAGTTGCTCTCCCACCTAATTTGTCCAACCTGCATAATGTTTTCCACATATCAAAGCTGCGGAAGTATCTTCCAGATTCATCACATGTAATACAGGATGAACCAATCCAAATAAAGGAGAACATGACATACCAGCTAGTACCTGCATCCATATTGGACACTAACGTGAAGCAACTGAGAAATACAACCATTCCCCTAGTTAAGGTGTTATGGGAAGGTTTGACTCCGGAAGAAGCAACTTGGGAGTTGGAAGAAGTCATGAGGAAGAAATATCTGCAATTGTTCTTATAAGGTAATTTCTGAAATTTTGAGGAAAAAATTTCTTTTACGGGGAGAGAAATGTAACATCCCTAATTTTGTTTCTATTATTGATAAAAGAACATAAAAGTTTAATTAAGGAAATAAAATTTATTAGACAATATTTTAGATATCTAAGGAAATATAATCCTTAGAAATTCTTCACCTTATGTATATGCATAGAAAATGTTTCTAACATTAAGAGAACAAATAAAGAGGGAAAACCTAATAGGTAAGAAATTAGAAATAACATACTAAAGAGATGTAAAATTCTTGGATAAGGAAGATAAATTTTTAGAAACACGTAAATGTCCTAAAATTTCAAAAACATTGAATTAGGGTAATTTTTCCTAATTCAAGAACTAGAGTTTAGTAGTTTAAAATCTTTACCCATACATTGTACTTTTACCTATGGACACTTCATATAGAGTTTTTCCACTTCACATAAGTTTCTAGCAAGCCATTGGATAACCTAAGCAAGAAATAAAACATAGACTTGGACTAGGATATAGTAATTGGACCAATAGCCCAAAAATTATGAAAATGTGACCAAGCCCTCCAAGAAAGGTAGAATTTTATCCAAAGCAAAGAAAATGGGTAGGAATAAGCCCATAATGGGTAGGAATAAGCCCAAATCCAAGAGAAAAATAAAATAAAATAAATTAGGTGATGATATAATAATGTAATAATAAAGATTAGGTTACATGGCATTAAGACAAAAATTTAGCAAGTGGTGTGATTCTACATTCATCATTTTGGCAAGTGGCATGATAAGACAAGGCTTTAGGACAAAAACATTTATATCCTACACTCATAATTCTAGCAAGTGGTATGATAATACATGGCATTAGGACAAAACATTCCTATCCCACACAAATAATATCAACCAAATAATGGAGATTCAAGGGCTAGAAATTTGCCACCTAAAAAGGCAAACCTATCATACTTGTTTAAGACAAAAGAAAATGGAAAAGAATCCCGAATTCAAAGGGACCTTGTCCCTTATCTTAAGAACATATCATCATAATTTTCAAAATACAAATCTCATTTTCCTATGCATATCTTGACTAAGGAAGAGGAAGACAAGAACATAAGTTGTTTGTTTTCCAAAAATTCAACAAAGTGTATCCTAATTGTGATAAGGTAGACCCATGATCATGAAAGGTGAATTATTTGGTGGTCTATATAAGAAAACCCACCCTTACAACATTATAATTTCGTCCAAGTGAGGGAGAGGAAAAATAGAAGCAAGGTAGAGTGAGGAAAGGAGAGGAAGAAAGGAAGAAAGAGAAAGGAGAAGTCTAGGGGACTAAGTGCTCTAGGTAAGTTTAACAATATTTCTTTTTGAAGAAAACTTTTGAAACTTATAATATTTATATGAGATTTTGAACTCACAACTTTGATGATTGGTCATGATGTTGCTATATCATGTTACATATTGATCTTGCATGTGATGTATGTTTGAATACTTAGACTGGTATAGAAAGTTCTGCATAGGTATGGCGCTGGGTGGCAAAATTTTTAGCTTCTGTGTTTTAATTTCTGAGAATTATCTATAGGGAATTGAAATAAATTGTTAACATAAGAATTAAAGATATATGTGTCACGGATTTTAAGCCACTAGAATTATTCGATTTGGAGTCTATATGAGGTAGATATGTTCTAATTAGTAATCAAAGGTCAGAAAATGGTTCGTCAGGGAAGAATATGTTAGGATAGCTTTTGTGTTTTAATTTTTCGGAATTATCTGTAGTGAATTGAAATATATGGTTAACATAAGAATTATAGCTATGTGTGTCATGGATTTTTAGCCACTGGAATCATTCAATTTGAAGTCCATATGAGGAAGATATGAGGTGATTAGTAGTCAAAGGTCAGAAAATGGTTCATCAGGGAAGAATATGTTAGAATAGCTTCTGTATTTTAATTTCAGGGAATTATCTGTATGGAATTAAAATAAATGGTTAACATAAGAAGTATAGATATGTGTGTCATGGATTTTGAGCCACTTGAAGCACTCAAGTTGGAGTCCATACGTGGTAGATATGGTCCGATTAGTAGGTAGAGGTCAGAATCTATCCGAGAAGAAATAACATGTACATTGAGGGAGTAATATCACCTTGATTTCTTAATATTTTGCTACAATGTTCAACATTATAGTTTTAGATAATTGTTTTATCTTGAAATTGACACCAAGATCACCTACATCGGAGTTCAATTGAGGGAGTTATGCTCTGATTAGTAAGAGAAGGTTAGATATGATGAAAGCCTGCATCAATAAAATAAAGAAAGAAAATTAATATTTAAGAAAGAAGACGAATCTTATAAATGACTAAGTATATGCCATAGCCATTGCCATTGTATGAACTTCTTACCATCTTAAGTGTGAAATTCTGACATGAAAATATTTTATAAAGTGATATTTGAAATTGTTATGTTCATGGCATGATTACCAATGATTTATGGTAAATGTAACATCCCTAATTTCGTTTCTTTTATTGATAATTTAATTAAGGAAATAAAGTTTATTAGACAATATTTTAGATATCTAAGGAAATATAATCCTTAGAAATTCTTCAACTTATGTATATGCATAGAAAATGTTTCTACCATTAAGAGAACAAATAAAGAGGGAAAACCTAATAGGAAAAACATAAATTAGAAATAACATACTAAAGAGATACAAAATTCTTGGATAAGGAAGATAAATTTTTAGAAACAAGTAAAGGTCTTAAAATTTCAAGAACATTGGATTCGGGTAATTTTTCCTAATTCAAGAACTAGAGTTACTATGTTTAAAACATTTACCCATACATTGGGCTTTTACCTATGGACACAACATGTAGAGTTTTTCTACTTCAAATAAGTTTCTAGCAAGCCCATTGCATAACCTAAGCAAGAAATAAAACATAGACTTGGAGCACTTAGTCCCCTAGACTTCTCCTTCCTCTTTCTTCCTTTCTTCCTCTCCTTTCCTCACTCTACCTTGCTTCTATTTTTCCTCTCCCTCACTTGGACGAAATTCTAATGTTGTAAGGGTGGGTTTTCTTATATTGACCACCAAATAATTCACCTTTCATGATCATGGGTCTACCTTATCACAATTAGGATACACTTTGTTGAATTTTTGGAAAACAAAAAATTTATGTTCTTGTCTTCCTCTTCCTTAGTCAAGATATGCATAGGAAACGAAGATTTGTATTTTGAAAATTATGATGATATGTTCTTAAGATAAGGGACAAGGTCCCTTTGATTTAGGGATTCATTTCCATTTTCTTTTGTCTTAAACAATTATGAAAGGTTTGCCTTTTTAGGTGGCAAATTTCTAGCCCTTGAATCTCCATTATTTGGTTGATATTATTTGTGTGGGATATGAATGTTTTGTCCTAATACCATGTATTATCATACCACTTGCTAAAATTATGAGTGTAGGATATAGATGTTTTCGTCCTAAAGCCTTGTATTATTATGCCACTTGCCAAAATGATGAATGTAGAATCACACCACTTGCTAAATTTTTGTCTTAATGCCATATAACCTAATTTTTATTGTTATTACATTATTATATCATCACCTAATTTATTTTATTTTATTTTTCCTCTTGGATTTGGGCTTATTCCTACCAATTATGGGCTTGTTCCTACCCATTTTCTTTGCTTTGGATAAAATTCTACCTTTCTTGGAGGGCTTGGTCACATTTTCATAATTTTTGGGCTATTGGTCCAATTACTATATCCTAGTCCAAGTCTTTGTTTTATTTCTTGCTTAGGTTATCCAATGGGCTTGCTAGAAACTTATTTGAAGTGGAAAAACTCTACATGATGTGTCCATAGGTAAAAGTCCAATGTATGGGTAAATGTTTTAAACTTAGTAACTCTAGTTCTTGAATTAGGAAAAATTACCCTAATCCAATGTTCTTGAAATTTTAAGACCTTTACTTGTTTCTAAAAATTTATCTTCCTTATCCAAGAATTTTGCATCTCTTTAGTATGTTATTTCTAATTTATGTTTTTCCTATTAGGTTTTCCCTCCTTATTTGTTCTCTTAATGGTAGAAACATTTTCTATGCATATACATAAGGTGAAGAATTTCTAAGGATTATATTTCCTTAGATATCTGAAATATAGTCTAATAAACTTTATTTCCTTAATTAAATTATCAATAAAAGAAACAAAATTAGGGATGTTACATTCTTCCCCCCTTAAGAAATTCGGTCCCCGAATTTCAGTTCATCCTACCACATGTAGGGAATGAAATTAAGGCATTATTCAGAGTTACCAACCTTATTACCTAAATAATTAGGGATATCTTTTTTTTTGTA
Organism: Gleditsia sinensis; assembly: GCA_037074535.1. Lineage (NCBI taxonomy): Eukaryota > Viridiplantae > Streptophyta > Magnoliopsida > Fabales > Fabaceae > Gleditsia > Gleditsia sinensis. The sequence goes on from CM073467.1 coordinate 21,511,902, forward strand.
TAACATCTTTACTTTTTAATATGTCTATTCACTTTAGTGATTTTGCTATATAACTTACCCATAAGGATTTCTTTCACTCATAAGTTCTTCACTTTATATCCTCTAGTTCGTATGGATATATCTATGGGTTGATATTTGAAAACACACACATAAAGGAACATATTCACCTTCATATTGGGTAACTATTTTTTCTTATTCCAAACTTCTATCAAGTCATTTTTGGTTTTCATATATCAACATCATCCCCTGAATATCATCATCTTAATCTATCATCTATTTCTATCGTAAAATCCTTTAATCAATATGTTAAACATACGTAGCAATAAATCCTCCAAACCTTTAATAACATTTATGTACCATCGACACAAGTCTAATAATTCCAACTTAACTCATCACAGTAATTCTATACAAGCTTATTAACACCATTAAACTCATTGTAAAAAATTTCTATTATTCCTTCTATTATATCCAAAAGCACCTCATTATAGCTTATGTCAATCCCATTTAATTCACCCAATCATTTCAAGAAGATTTTTTGATAACTGCATTTCATTATAATTTCTATGTGCTGTCAAAGATTGTTTACTGAATTTTTCTGGTGTTTTAAGAACTCTTGCCCCCCTGATTTAATTAAATTGGATGACCCTTCTGGATACAATGTTAGCTACCTTATTGCTGCAGCATTTCAGTAAGCATATGCAGCAATGATAGTAAAACCCCGGGTGATAGTGGGTAAGCTGCGCCCTCTTTCTTGTAATACGCTATACTGTTTGATATGGTGCAGGTGGCAGAACTATGCAGCAGGAGCAGCCACCATTGAGCAGGGGATAGCAGCAGGGATACTGCAGGCTGCTGGTACAGGACTGCCTCTACTACTGAAAGTGGAGAGGAAAAAGCTGCACAGCAAGGGCGCCGGCTGCAGAGCAGAAGGAATGTTAGCAATCTAGGGCGCTTTACTAGGACCACAAAGGCTGCCTATAAAATTCCATAAAGCAGCTATTGCAGAGAGAGAGAGTCCGCCGGGGAGGAAGAGGAGAGAATTGGGAGAAAAATAACACCACAGCCCAGAGTGCTGCTAACACCGGGAGGTACAACATGAGGGGATAGTGCGCAATTTTAGAAGGGAATTTTGATCACTGTTGTTGTTTACTGTTTTATCAAAAAGAAAGAACTACATTTTGTAATTTAGTTTTTATCTGTTAGAATGCACACTAGTGTTTCTGGAATTTCTGTAACCAGTGTACCCATGAGGCTTGGCTAGTTTCCAGCTGGGGTTGCACAAGGGTTGTAATGGACTGAAGCACGTTTTTATTATCAATACATTTCGTTGCAGTTTTGTTTACCATTCAATTGTATTTCCAGTTAGCTTTTCTTTCCTTAGTAACGGAAGTTTGGAGGAAGAAAACCAAGGCCAATATTTACCTGAAAGGGAGATGGAGGCAGGGAAAAGGTTGAATGAAGGGGGCTACCTCATGTAGGTATACACGGGTACCGCATTAGTCCCATAATGTATTTCATGCACAATTCAGAGGTGAGGACTTGTGCAGGAATGCGTGTCCGAACCTTGGAGTTGTGAGGAATGGTAGTCTGGGAAGACTCCATTCAAGACTGAGTTTGGCACCAAGGACCTTTGCTGCAGCAAAGCCTAGAGCATCTCTGAGTGCTGAAGTCCATGGCAACCCTGAGCACCCCAGTTCTCCCAATATTGTTTCCTCTTCTATTTCCTAGTACTCTTTATTTTAGTTATAGTTAAAGTCGGTAAATCCACTTCTATTCCAATTTTGTGAACAGCTTAGTGTTGCTACAGCATTCATACAGCAGAAGTCTCTAAACAGTTTTAATTCACTCCTCGTGGGACGATACTCACTCATCACTTTATTACTTGGTCACGACATGTGCACTTGCGTTCTGACATTGTATTCATCTTTGTATGAATCACACACCAACAAGTTTTTGGCGCCATTGCCGGGGAGTGTTGTAACATCCTTAATTTCATTTCTTTTATAGATAAAGGTACATAAAAAATTTAATTAAGGAAATAAAATTTATTAGACAATATTTTAGATATCTAAGGAAATATAGTCCTTAGAAATTCTTCACCATATGTATATGCATAGAAAATGTTTCTAACATTAAGAGAAAAAATAAAGAAGGAAAATCTAATAGGAAAGAAATTAGAAATAACATACTAAAGAGATGCAAAATTCTTGGATAAGGAAGATAAATTTTTAGAAACAAGTAAAGGTCTTAAAATTTCAAGAACATTGAATTAGGGTAATTTTTCCTAATTCAAGAACTATAGTTACTAAGTTTAAAATCTTTACCCATACATTGGGCTTTTACCTATGGACACTTCATATAGAGTTTTTCCACTTCACATAAGTTTCTAACAAGCCCATTGGATAACCTAAACAAGAAATAAAACATAGACTTGGACTAGGATATAGTAATTGCACCAATAGCCCAAAAATTATGAAAATGTGACCAAGCCCACCAAGAAAGGAAGAATTTTATCCAAAGCAAAGAAAATGGGTAGGACAAGCCCATAATGGGTAGGAATAAGCCCAAATCCAAGAGGAAAAATAAAATAAAATAAATTAGATGATGATATAATAATAAGAATAAAGATTAGGTTACATGGCATTAAGACAAAAATTTAGCAAGTGGTGTGATTCTACATTCATCATTTAGGCAAGTGGCATGATAATACAAGGCTTTAAGACAAAAATATCTATATCCTACACTCATAATTTTAGCAAGTGGTATGATAATACATCGTATTAGGACAAAACATTCATAGCCCACACAAATAATATCAACCAAATAATGGAGATTCAAGGGCTAGAAATTTGCCACCTAAAAAGGCAAACCTATCATACTTGTTTAAGACAAAAGAAAATGGAAATGAATCCCTAAATCAAAGGGACCTTGTCCCATATCTTAAGAACATATTATCATAATTTTCAAAATACAAATCTCCTTTTCCTATGCATATCTTGACTAAGGAAGAGGAAGACAAGAACATAAGTTGTTTGTTTTCCAAAAATTCAACAAAGCGTATCCTAATTGTGATAAGGTAGACCCATGATCATGAAAGGTGAATTATTTGGTGGTCTATATAAGAAAACCCAACCTTACAACATTAGAATTTCGTCCAAGTGAGGGAGAGAAAAAAATAGAAGCAAGATAGAGTGAGGAAAGGAGAGGAAGAAAGGAAGAAAGAGGAAGGAGAAGTCTAGAAGACTAAGTGCTGCAGGTAAGTTTAACAATATTTCTTTTTGAAGAAAACCTTTGAAACTCATAATCTTTATATGAGATTTTGATCTTAGAACTTTGATGATTAGGTCATGGATGTTGCTATATCATGTTACATATTGATCTTGCATGTGATGTATGTTTGAATACTTAGGTTGGTGTAGATAGTTCTGCATGGGTATGGCTATGGTTGACAGACTTTAAAGTTTCGGTATTTTAATTTCTGGGAATAATCTATAAGGAATTAAAATAAATGGTTAACATAAGAATTAAAAATATGTGTGTCACGGATTTTTATCCACTGGAATCATTCCATTTGGAGTCCATATGAGGTAGCTATGGTCTGATTAGTAGTCAAAGGTCAGAAAATGAATCATCAGGGAAGAATATGTTAGGATAGCTTCGGTAATTTAATTTCTGGGAATTATTGGTAGGGAATTAAAATAAATGGTTAACATAAGAATTAAATATATGTGTGTCATGGAGTTTTATCCACTGGAATCATTCAATTTGGAGTTCACATGAGGTAGATATGATCCGATTAGTAAGCAGAGATCAGAAAATGTTTATTCAGGGAAGAGTATGTTATTAACGTTTTAGTTTTTGAATTTCTGGGAATATTCTGTAGGGAATTAAAATAGCGCGCCAACATAACAATTATAGATATATGGCTCATGGAATTTTACCAACTGGAATAACTCAATTTGGAGTTCAAATGTGAGAGATATGGTCTAATTAGTTAGTAAAAGTCAGAACCTAAACGAGAAGAAATAGTACTAAATTTAAAGGAGTAATAACACCACAATATCATACTATTTTGTTGATATGATTAACATAATAGTTTTAGATAATTGTCTTAGCTTTTCATAGACACTAAGATCATCTTAATCGGAGTTAAAATGAGAGAGTTATGCTCTGATTTGTAAGAAGCAAAGGCTGTGTTAAAAGTTAGAAAAAACCTATTTTCAATATTTTTCTACCCTAGATGAATTTTTAAGGTAATAGTAGAAATCAATTTGAGGAAAAATGCTCTATAAAATTTGTAAGAACATGTGTTGGAAATGATATAAGTAGAAATAAAATGACTAAATGCCTAGACATAAAGAAAATGAAAAGAATTATTCTAGTTACTGGAAAAAAATTGTGATTTGTGAAAAGTGCATGTCTAAGGAAAGCTCTGGCAAGGAAAGACTTGGTTCTTAAGCGTGTCCATTAGTGACCCACCTCTCTTTTCTGGGAACTTTCCTGGTGCGCTGTTTACAGACTACAATTACTATCCAGTTATCGAGGTATTAGTGTGAAATTTTGACATGGAAATATTTTATAAAGTGAAAAATTAGAAAATGATTATATTCATGGCATAATTTCAGTTTACCAATGAATTTTGAGAATGATTATGTTTTGATACATTATGGCATAAGAATATAATGAACATACTCGTTATTGGAATCATATTTTTGGCTAACATTGTGAAAAGAAAAGAAATGAGCACGGTCACATGGCAATCCGTGTGGTGCACCAGTAGGGGACGCCCTACCAACGGTTATGATCATGATAATGAGAAAAGAAAGAGAAAGTGGGCCATGTCGGACGGAGCGAGAAAAGCCCGTACCGGAGAGTAGAGGATACTCACCCTGACCGGGGTAGCTTGAAATGAGAATATGTTGATGGCCATCATATGATATTCTGAAAATAATTAATCCTGTCATACATATCATTATAATTCTTATGTGCATTGATATAATGCATTCATGTGACCAAAGATATTTTCTGTAGTTTATACAGCTGAACATGACATGATGAACTATAATGGTAAATTATGATTTATTGTTGAACTTACTGGGATTTAATTCTCACTATATTTCCATATCATGTTCAGAATAATAAATATGCAGATATTCTCTATGACACTTATTATCTCTGTACGTTGGATCGAGGTGCCCTACCTTGGGCAACTTTCAGTTATTTCAGATGTAACTGTCGTAGATGTAACTGAGATTCCGGTGGACGTGCCACCCAAATCAGTGTCCCCGAAAATAGTCGATATAGATGATTAGAACTAAAATGTATCTTTGTACAAATGTTTGTAAAATAATGGTGTGTAGTTTGTAAAATAATAGTGTGTATGGAAACTCAGTATTGTATAAATTAAATAAATGTTATATTGAGTTAAGTTGTAACGAGGTAATAACTTCATGATGTTAAATAAAAAAAAATTTGTTACATAAATGGAGCTGTTACATAATTGGTATCAGAGCAGGTCGATCCTAGATGGCCAGTGGTTGGATGGTTATCTGAATCGATCTTATAGTGTCTTGAGTATGTTGTGGTTGTGCTGTGTAGGGGATCAGTGATTCATATAGGTAAGAAATTACTAGTGTTTCCTATCTATATGCCGAGGTGGTGTTATGACTGCTATTAAATTTTTTTGAACTAACTATTGGGCTTGATCACCTCAATAGCAGCATAACTTTGTTTTGTACCATAGTAGGAAATGGCACCACCAAGGAGGAATCCAGCAACCAATGCAGAGGAAACCCTGCACAACCTGGCCACGGCAATTCGAGACCAAGTTATGACCACCAACCAAATTTTACAACATATCCAGAATGCTAATAACACAAATATTGAGATTGGTCCTAACAACCGGACGGCTGGAAAAGATAATGGCATATCCGAGTTCCTGAGGACTAGACCACCTTGTTTCCAAGGTGGGTATGACCCAACGGTAGCCGAAAGGTGGATTAGGGAATTAGAGAAAATCTTTGAAGTGATGGGCTGTACTGAAGAGCAGCAAATCTTTTTTGCTGCAAATATGTTAAAGGATGAAGCAGAATACTGGTGGCGTGGAGCTAGAGAACTTTTAGCTCATCAGGGAAGACAGATCACCTGGCAAGTGTTCAAGGACATTTTTTTTGAAAAGTACTTTCCAAGTACTGTACGGGCAGAGAAAGAGATCGAATTTCTCCAACTCAGGCAAGGAAGCATGACCGTGGACCAGTATATCGCAAGGTTCGAGGAGCTGTCTAAGTTCTCCTCTTATCTGCGATATAATCCAGATGAAGCATGGAAGGCGGTTAAGTTTGAAGCGGGACTAAACCCGGAGTTAAAGAATGCTGTTATAGCTATGGAGATCAGGGAGTTTGTACCTCTGATAAATAAATGCAGACTCCTGGAAAAGAGTTTAAGGGCAGTGGAGGACGAGAAGCAAAGGCGAAACCTATGGAAAAGGAAGAAAAATTTTCTCAACCCTAGAAAGAACGTGAGAAGAAGTGGATATGGAGCTGGTAAGAGGCCATTGATTGCGGGTCCTAGGCCTTTTCAACAAGACCTCGCCTCAGTCAAGTGCGCTAAGTGCGGACGCATGCATGGTAACCGGCCATGCTACATGGGACAAGATGTCTGCTTCAATTGCGGACAGAAGGGACATTTTACCAAAAACTGCCCACAGAATGTAGGAAAGCAGCCAGAATAGAGGCCTCAGGTGAAAGGAAGGGTTTTCACCCTGAGCGGCCAAGAGGCAGCTCAATCTTCTGAAATGATTCAAGGTACATGCTATATTTACGGATTTGCTCTTATGGTGTTATTTGACTCTGGTGCTAGTCATTCATTTATATCAGAAGACTGTATTAGGAAGTTTTAGTTCCCTATTTCTGAAACTCCCTATGAGCTATCTGTAGTAACTCCTACAGGGGAACGGGTATTAACTTCCTCTGTATGTAAAGACTGTCAAGTCACCATCCAAGAGAAAACTTTTTCTGTAGACCTCGTCTGTTTACCTTTAAGAGGTATTGAGGTCATTCTAGGGTTAGACTGGATGTCTAAAAATCGAGTCTTGTTGAATTGTTGTAACAAGACCGTTGAATTTCTACCTTCTACTCCGAAAGAGGAGGTCCAGTTATTGATGCTAAATGCCAATCAAGTTAATAGGGAGTTGAAGAATGGAGTACTTGGATACATTCTCTTGTATTTGTCAAACCTAGAAGTTGAATCGAAGCTTGATGAAATTCTAATAGCCAACGAGTTTCCTGAAGTGTTTCCATCAGATATTCCAGGCTTACCTCCCAAGAGAGAGATAGAGTTCTCTATTGATCTCCTACCTGGGACAGGGCCTATCTCTATTGCACCATATCGAATGGCCTCGAAGGAACTACAAGAACTAAAGAAGCAGTTGGAGGAACTATTAGACAAGCAATTCATTAGACCGAGTGTATCACCTTGGGGAGCTCCTGTATTGTTTGTTAAGAAGAAAGACGGGAGTTTGAGACTATGCATAGATTACAGACAGCTGAATAAGGTGACTATAAAAAATAAGTATCCTCTCCCTAGGATAGATGACTTATTGGATCAATTAAAGGGTGCCTCCATCTTTTCTAAAATTGACTTGCGGTCAGGATATCATCAGATTAGGATTAAGGAGGAGGACGTACCAAAAACTGCCTTCAGGACTAGGTATGGGCACTATGAGTTTCTCGTAATGCCCTTTGGGTTGACAAATGCACCTGCAATTTTCATGGATTACATGAATTGCATTTTTCGACCCTACCTAGATCAATTTGTTGTAGTGTTCATTGATGACATATTGATATATTCTAAGAGTGAGAAAGAACATGAACAACATCTCCGAATCGTGCTGCAAATGCTGAAAGAGAAAAAGTTATATGCTAAATTGGAGAAGTGTGAATTTTGGCTGTCACAGGTGAAGTTTCTCGGACATGTCATCTCTAATAGAGGGGTAGCCGTAGATCCTAGCAAGACGGAAGCAGTGATTAAGTGGGAGACACCAAAGACGGTTACGGAAATCAGAAGTTTCCTTGGTTTGGCAGGATACTACAGGAGATTTATACAAAACTTCTCTCGTATAGCCTTGCCATTGACTAAATTGACCAGGAAGGGAAGTCATTTCAAATGGACTGATCAATGTGATGCTAGTTTTCAGGAGTTGAAGACAAGACTGACCACTCCTCCTGTTTTAATTATTCCAGACCCCACAGGATATTTTGAAGTGTATAGTGACGCTTCAAAGAAAGGGCTAGGATGTGTGCTGATGCAAGATAAGAGAGTAGTTGCTTACGCCTCTAGGCAACTGAGATCTCACGAAGGAAACTATCCAACCCATGATCTTGAATTAGCAGCAGTAGTGTTTGCCTTAAAGATTTGGCGACACTATTTGTACGGGGCAACCTTTGAAGTATATTGTGATCATAAGAGTCTTAAATACCTCTTTGATCAGAAGGAGTTAAATATGAGGCAACGAAGATGGGTAGAATTCCTCAATGACTACAAGTTTGAGATAAAGTATCATCCCGGAAAGGCGAATGTTGTAGCAGATGCCTTGAGTCGAAAATCTCTGCATATGGGTCAGATGATGGTGTATGAGATGCAGATGCTAGAGGAGTTTCAAAATTTGAAGCTAGCCACTACTCTTACTCCAAAGAATCTAGTCATTAATGGTTTAAGTATAGGGTCTGACCTTAGAGCCCAGATCAAAGAAGCTCAAGCTCACGATCAATACTTACAAGATCATAAAGACCAAGGTAATTTTTCTGTAATGGAAGATGGAGTAATCATGTATCAGGGAAGGATTTGTGTCCCTCAAGAACAAGAGTTGAGGACTAAGATACTGCAGGAAGCGCATCAAAGTAAATACACAATCCATCCTGGATGCACTAAAATGTACCAGGATTTAAAAAGGATGTATTGGTGGCCAGGGATGAAAAATGACATTGCTGAGTTTGTGGCGAAATGTCTCATTTGTCAAAAGGTGAAGGTGGAACATCAAAAGCCAGCGGGATTTCTACAACCTCTTGAGATCCCTAAATGGAAATGGGATAGTATTTCGATGGACTTTGTTGTAGGTTTACCTAAGACCTCAGTGGGACATGACTCTATCTGGGTAATAGTTGACAGATTAACCAAATCTGCTCACTTTTTGCCCATAAAAATTAACTTTTCACTAGATAAATTGGCCCAATTGTACGTTCAGGAAATAGTTAGACTCCATGGGATTCCCTTAAATATTGTTTCTGATAGAGATCCGAGGTTCACGTCGAGGTTTTGGAAGGCGTTGCAAGAAGCTTTTGGTACTCAGTTGCGGTTCAGTACTGCCTACCATCCTCAAACTGACGGGCAGACAGAACGAACCATTCAAACCCTAGAAGATATGTTGAGGGCCTGTGTGATAGAGCAAGGTAAAGGATGGGATAAGTACCTACCTTTAGTAGAGTTTGCTTATAATAATAGCTATCACTCTAGCATTAAGATGGCCCCCTATGAAGCTTTATACGGTAGAAAGTGCCGATCTCCACTATGTTGGTTCGAGGTAGGAGAAAAGAACTTGTTGGGTCCTGATCTAGTTCAACAAACCTCTGAACAAATCAGGATGATACGAAACAAAATACTTACAGCGCAGAGTCGGCAAAAGAGTTACTACGATAAGAGACATAGACCTCTAGAGTTTAAGGAAGGAGACCATGTATTTCTGAAACTTTCCCCGACTACTGGAGTTGGTAGGTCTCTCAAAACAAGAAAGCTGAGTCCGCGATTTTTAGGACCCTACCAAATTCTAAAGAAAGTAGGGACATCAGCATATCAAGTTGCTCTCCCACCTAATTTGTCCAACCTGCATAATGTTTTCCACGTATCACAGCTGCGGAAGTATCTTTCAGATTCATCACATATAATACTGGATGAACCAATCGAAATAAAGGAGAACATGACATACCAGCTAGTACCTGCATCCATATTGGACACTGACGTGAAGCAACTGAGAAATAAAACCATTCCACTAGTTAAGGTGTTATGGGAAGGTTTGACTCCAGAAGAAGCAACTTGGGAGCTGGAAGAAGTCATGAAGAAGAAATATCCGCAATTGTTCTTATAAGGTAATTTCTGAAATTTTGAGGACAAAATTTCTTTTACGGGGAGAGAAATGTAACATCCTTACTTTCGTTTCTTTTATTGATAAAGGTATATAAAAAATTTAATTAAGGAAATAAAATTTATTAGACAATATTTTAGATATCTAAGGAAATATAGTCCTTAGAAATTCTTCACCATATGTATATGCATAGAAAATGTTTCTAACATTAAGAGAACAAATAAAGAAGGAAAATCTAATAGGAAAGAAATTAGAAATAACATACTAAAGAGATGCAAAATTCTTGGATAAGGAAGATAAATTTTTAGAAACAAGTAAATGTCTTAAAATTTCAAGAACATTGAATTAGGGTAATTTTTCCTAATTCAAGAACTATAGTTACTAAGTTTAAAATCTTTACCCATACATTGGGCTTTTACCTATGGACACTTCATATAGAGTTTTTCCACTTCACATAAGTTTCTAACAAGCCCATTGGATAACCTAAACAAGAAATAAAACATAGACTTGGACTAGGATATAGTAATTGCACCAATAGCCCAAAAATTATGAAAATGTGACCAAGCCCACCAAGAAAGGAAGAATTTTATCCAAAGCAAAGAAAATGGGTAGGACAAGCCCATAATGGGTAGGAATAAGCCCAAATCCAAGAGGAAAAATAAAATAAAATAAATTAGATGATAATATAATAATAAGAATAAAGATTAGGTTACATGGCATTAAGACAAAAATTTAGCAAGTGGTGTGATTCTACATTCATCATTTAGGCAAGTGGCATGATAATACAAGGCTTTAGGACAAAAACATCTATATCCTACACTCATAATTTTAGCAAGTGGTATGATAATACATGGTATTAGGACAAAACATTCATAGCCCACACAAATAATATCAACCAAATAATGGAGATTCAAGGGCTAGAAATTTGCCACCTAAAAAGGCAAACCTATCATACTTGTTTAAGACAAAAGAAAATGGAAATGAATCCCTAAATCAAAGGGACCTTGTCCCATATCTTAAGAACATATTATCATAATTTTCAAAATACAAATCTCCTTTTCCTATGCATATCTTGACTAAGGAAGAGGAAGACAAGAACATAAGTTGTTTGTTTTCCAAAAATTCAACAAAGTGTATCCTAATTGTGATAAGGTAGACCCATGATCATGAAAGGTGAATTATTTGGTGGTCTATATAAGAAATCCCACCCTTACAACATTAGAATTTCGTCCAAGTGAGGGAGAGAAAAAAATAGAAGCAAGATAGAGTGAGGAAAGGAGAGGAAGAAAGGAAGAAAGAGGAAAGAGAAGTCTAGAAGACTAAGTGCTGCAGGTAAGTTTAACAATATTTCTTTTTGAAGAAAACCTTTGAAACTCATAATATTTATATGAGATTTTGATCTTAGAACTTTGATGATTAGGTCATGGATGTTGCTATATCATGTTACATATTGATCTTGCATGTGATGTATGTTTGAATACTTAGGTTGGTGTAGATAGTTCTGCATGGGTATGGCTATGGTTGACAGAATTTTAAGTTTCGGTAGTTTAATTTCTGGGAATAATCTATAAGGAATTAAAATAAATGGTTAACATAAGAATTAAAGATATTTGTGTCACGGATTTTTACCCACTGGAATCATTCCATTTGGAGTCCATATGAGGTAGATATGGACTGATTAGTAGTCAAAGGTCAGAAAATGAATCATCAGGGAAGAATATGTTAAGATAGCTTCGGTAATTTAATTTCTGGGAATTATTGGTAGGGAATTAAAATAAATGGTTAACATAAGAATTAAAGATATATGTATCACGGATTTTTAGACACTGGAATCATTCCATTTGGAGTCCATATGAGGTAGCTATGGTCTGATTAGTATTCAAAGGTCAGAAAATGAATCATCAGGGAAGAATATGTTAGGATAGTTTCGGTAATTTAATTTCCGGGAATTATTGGTAGGGAATTAAAATAAATGGTTAACATAAGAATTAAATATATGTGTGTCATGGAGTTTTATCCACTGGAATCATTCAATTTGGAGTTCACATGAGGTAGATATGATCCGATTAGTAAGCAGAGGTCAGAAAATGTTTATTCAGGGAAGAGTATGTTATTAACGTTTTAGTTTTTGAATTTCTGGGAATATTTTGTAGGGAATTAAAATAGCGTGCCAACATAACAATTATAGATATATGGCTCATGGAATTTTACCAACTGGAATAACTCAATTTTGAGTTCAAATGTGAGAGATATGGTCTAATTAGTTAGTAAAGGTCAGAACCTAAACGAGAAGAAATAATACTAAATTTGAAGGAGTAATAACACCATAATATCATACTATTTTGTTGATATGATTAACATAATAGTTTTAGATAATTGTCTTAGCTTTTCATAGACACTAAGATCATCTTAATCGGAGTTAAAATGAGAGAGTTATACTCTGATTTGTAAGCAAAGACTGTGTTAAAAGTTAGAAAAAACCTATTTTCAATATTTTTCTACCCTAGATGAATTTTTAAGGTAATAGTAGAAATCAATTTGAGGAAAAATGCTCTATAAAATTTGTAAGAACATGTGTTGGAAATTATATAAGTAGAAATAAAATGACTAAATGCCTAGACATAAAGAAAATGAAAAGAATTATTCTAGTTACTGGAAAAAAATTGTGATTTGTGAAAAGTGCATGTCTAAGGAAAGCTCTGGCAAGGAAAGACTTGGTTCTTAAGCGTGTCCATTAGTGACCCACCTCTCTTTTCTGGGAACTTTCCTGGTGCGCTGTTTACAGACTACAATTACTATCCAGTTATCGAGGTATTAGTGTGAAATTTTGACATGGAAATATTTTATAAAGTGAAAAATTAGAAAATGATTATATTCATGGCATAATTTCAGTTTACCAATGAATTTTGAGAATGATTATGTTTTGATACATTATGGCATGAGAATATAATGAACATACTCGTTATTGGAATCATATTTTTGGCTAACATTGTGAAAAGAAAAGAAATGAGCACGGTCACATGGCAATCCGTGTGGTGCACCAGTAGGGGACGCCCTACCAACGGTTATGATCATGATAATGAGAAAAGAAAGAGAAAGTGGGCCATGTCGGACGGAGCGAGAAAAGCCCGTACCGGAGAGTAGAGGATACTCACCCTGACCGGGGTAGCTTGAAATGAGAATATGTTGATGGCCATCATATGATATTCTGAAAATAATTAATCCTGTCATACATATCATTATAATTCTTATGTGCATTGATATAATGCATTCCTGTGACCAAAGATATTTTCTGTAGTTTATACAGCTGAACATGACATGATGAACTATAATGGTAAATTATGATTTATTGTTGAACTTACTGGGATTTAATTCTCACTATATTTCCATATCATGTTCAGAATAATAAATATGCAGATATTCTCTATGACACTTATTATCTCTGTACGTTGGATCAAGGTGCCCTACCTTGGGCAACTTCCAGTTATTTCAGATGTAATTGTCGTAGATGTAACTAAGATTCCGGTGGACGTGCCACCCGAATCAGTGTCCCCGGAAATAGTCGATATAGATGATTAGAACTAATATGTATCTTTGTACAAATGTTTGTAAAATAATGGTGTGTAGTTTGTAAAATAATAGTGTGTATGGAAACTCAGTATTGTATAAATTAAATAAATGTTATATTGAGTTAAGTTGTAACGAGGTAATAACTTCATGATGTTAAATAAATAAAAAAATTTGTTACATAAATGGAGCTGTTACAAGTGTCAACTTAAAAATTGTTTTTAGACACCTCACTATGTGAAGGATTGTTTTGCTTTTACTCTGGTGTCTTGTTGAGCAGGTAACACAGTGCATGAGCAGGGCTGACAGAGAGCTTCTGCCCCTTGATCCAGAGATAGAAAGAACGCTTTTGAGAAGAAGAAGAGGACAGTTAACACACCAGCAGTAGGCAGAGATGGCTAATCAGAATGGAGTAGACAACATGGACGATAGAGATAGGGTCTTAAATGCCTATGTTCAACCAAATCTAAATCGGTTGAACCCAAGCATTGTGAGACCAGAGATCGAGGCTCTACATTTTGAGCTCAAACCAGTAATGTTCCAGATGCTGCAAACTGCTGGGCAATTCAGTGGCATGCCTACTGAGGACCCTCACCTTCATTTAAGAATGTTCATGGAAGTCACGGATGCTTTCAAAATGAATGGGGTAACAGAAGAAGTGCTCAGGCTAAAGCTGTTCCCTTATTCATTAAAAGAACGAGCAAGAGCATGGTTGAACTCTCTGCCACCTGACTCTATCGCTAACTGGAGTGATTTGGCAGAAATTTTTTTGCTGAAATACTTCCCACCCACCAAGAATGCCAGATTAAGAATTGACATCACCTCTTTCCAGCAATTAGAAGGTGAATCTTTGTATGAGACCTGGGAGAGGTATAAAGAGCTATTACGGAGATGCCCCCATCATGGAATTCCTTACTGCATTCAGATGGAGACCTTTTACAATGGCCTCAATGCCCAAACTCGTACCATAGTGGATGCAGCAGCTAATGGGGCACTCTTGTCTAAGACATATAATGAAGCACATGAGTTGCTTGAAAGAATGGCCAGTAACAACTATCAATGGCCGATGGACAGAGTTTCAACTGGAAAGAAAGCAGTAGGCATGCACGAAGTGAGTGAAGTGACTTCTCTCACAGCCCAGCTGGCCTCACTAGTTAATGTCTTGAAGAGCCAGTAAGTTACCCGCCCTCAAGCAGCCAATGCAGTCCAAGAAACTGGACCATCTTATGTACTATGCAATAGACCTCATCTATTTGAAGCTTGTCCCTCAAACCCAGAATCAGTGTGTTTTGTGGGTAATATGAATCACAATAACAACCTTTACTCCAACACATATAACTCAGGATGGAGGCAACACCCCAATTTCTCCTGGAGTAACTATGGTATAGGACAAGGGAGCAACTCTGCCCCACAAAGACCACTGGCTCCACCAGGCTTCCAGCAGTAAAGACAACAGCCTCAGGAAGCCCACACTTCACTGGAATCCCTGCTGAAGGAATATATGGCAAGGAATGATGCTCTAATCTAGAGTCAAGCAGCCTCACTGAGGAATCTAGAAACTCAAGTGGGGCAGCTTGCCAATGAACTGAAAAGCAAATCCCCAGGGACACTTCCTAGTAATACTGAAGTTCCTAGGAGAGAAAGGAAAGAGCATTGCAAGGCTATAGCCCTGAGGAGTGGGAAGATGGTGGAAACACCAAAAGCAAAAGGGCAGGACTAGACAGACTCCACTGTACCCATAGAGAACAAAAAAGATAAGAAGAAGCAAGATGAGGAGATAAGCAAGGAGGAAACCATCTTTGGAGAGAATGCTGCAGCTATGCCGCAGCAAAAGTCGGCAACCTTGCCACAGCAGGGCATGCAGCAAACCAAGCCACCTCCCCCTTTCCCTCAGAGATTTCAGAAGCAGCAGAATGACCAGCAATTTAGAAGGTTCCTAGATGTCCTGAAACAGCTACACATCAACATTCCTCTGGTGGAAGCACTGGAGCAGATGCCCAATTATGTGAAATTCATGAAGGACATCGTGTCCAAGAAGAGGAGATTTGGTGAATTTGAGACTATTGCTCTCACAAGAGAATGCAGTGCTGTGCTGCAAAATAAGTTGCCACCCAAACTTAAGGATTCAGGCAGTTTCACCATACCTTGTTCAATCAGGAACTAGTATTTTGGCAAGGCACTTTGTGACTTGGGAGCAAGCATCAACCTTATGCTAATGGCCATCTTTAAAAAGCTAGGAATTGGAGAAGCTCGGCCTACCACAGTCACACTGCAATTGGCAGACAGATCCATTGCCCATCCAGAAGGAAAAATAGAGGATGTCCTGGTTAAGGTGGATAAGTTCATCTTCCTAGTAGACTTCATAATTCTATATTATGAAGCTGATGCAGAAGTACCAATTATATTGGGCAGACCGTTCCTAGCAACTGGCCTGACACTGATTGATGTTCAGAAGGGTGAATTAACCATGAGAGTCCAGGAAGAGCAGGTTACATTCAATGTGCTCCAGACCATGAGGTTTGCCAGTGAAGAAAAGGAATGTGCAGTGGCGTTTATGATAGACACATTAGCATCAGAACAATTGGAAAAATGCTGCAAGGAGCCACCACCATCAGCATGAACAGACCACTCAGATTTTGAAGGAGAAGATGAAAAGGAATGGGCCTGGATTGATGTCAGACAAGGCTTCAGGAATAAGGAGCCAATAAAGGAGCCATTGTATGAGACCACGCCAGATTCAAAGTTGCTGAAAGCATCAGTAGAAGAACCACCAGCTTTAGAGATGAAGCCTCTGCCAGCACACCTTAAGTATGCATATTTAGGAGAAACAGCCACTCTTCCTGTGGTTATCTCATCACTTTTGATAGAAGAATAAGAGGAGAAATTGGTCCTGACACTGAAGAAATTCATAAGAGCCATTGGCTGGACACTTGCTGACATTAAGGGAATCAGCCCCTCATTCTGCATGCATAAGATCCTCTTGGAAAGCAACGAAAAAGGGTCCATAGAACCCCAGCGAAGGCTCAACCCAATAATGAAGGAGGTGGTGAAGAAAGAGATCATCAAATGGCTGGATGCTGGAATCATTTACCCCATATCAGATAGCTCCTGGGTGAGTCTGGTCCAGTGTGTTCCCAAGAAAGGAGGCATGACTGTGGTGGAAACCGATAGCAATGAGCTCATCCCTACTAAGGTTGTAACCGGTTGGAGGATTTGCATGGACTATAGGAAGCTGAACAAGAGCACTAGGAAGGACCACTTCCCTCTGCCATTCATTGATCAAATGTTAGACAGACTTGCTGGAAGGGAATACTATTGCTTCCTGGATGGGTACTCAGGGTATAACCAAATTGCCATAGCACCAGAAGATCAGCATAAGACCACATTCACATGCCCTTATGGTACCTTTTCATTTCGAAGGATGCCATTTGGGCTGTGCAATGCTCTAGCAATGTTCCAGTGATGTATGATGGCAATATTCACCGAAATGGCTGAGCAGTTTATGGAAATCTTCATGGATGACTTCTCAGTTCTTGGAGACTCCTTTGACCTATGCTTGGGAAACCTCACTAAAGTCTTTCAAAGGTGTGAGGAAACAAACTTGGTGCTGAATTAGGAGAAGTGCCAGTTTATGGTAAAGGAAGTTGGTGCTGGGGCATAAGGTATCTCAGAGAGGACTTGAGGTTGACAAGGCCAAGGTGAAAATTATTGAGAAATTGCCTCCTCCCACCTCGGTCAAGGGCATTCGAAGTTTCTTGGGACATGCAAGATTTTATAGGAGGTTCATCAAGGACTTCTTTAAGGTTGCCAAACCTTTATGCAGTTTGCTAGAGAAGGAAAGAACCTTTTGTTTTGATGAAAGCTGCATGACAGCATTCTGCGACCTCAAACAAAAATTGAGTACAGCCCCGATCATCGTGGCACCAGATTGGACCTCCCCATTCGAGCTAATGTGTGATGCCAGTGAAACAGCATTGGGAGCTATCCTCGGGCAGCGTAAAAACAAACTGTTTCACTCTATTTACTATGCTAGCAAAATGCTGCAAGGTGCCCAGCTGAACTACACTATCACAGAGAAGGAATTACTTGCTGTAGTGTTTGCCTTTGAGAAATTCAGAGCATATTTGGTAGGAGCAAAGGTGATAGTGCATACAGACCACTCTGCCATCAAACACTTGGTTAGGAAAAAGGATTCCAAGCCCAGGCTCATTCGGTGGGTGTTTTTGCTTCAAGAATTTGATCTAGAGATCAGAGACAGGAAGGGGACTGAAAACCAAGTGGTAGACCATCTCTTTAGGTTGGAAGGGCACAGCTCTGGAGCAGAGGACATTAATGAAAGATTCCCAGATGAGCAACTCTGCCTCTTGTCCCTAGATAATGTGCCATGGTATGTTGATTATGTAAATTACCTTGTGAGTGGAATGCTCCCACCAGACCTGACGTGGCAGCAGAAAAAAAAATTTCTGCATGAAGTCAACTCATACTACTGGGATGAACCATATCTTTACAAGAAATATGCTGATCAAATGATAAGGAGGTGCATACCCAGTGAAGAGATGGAGCAAATCTTGTAGCAATGCCATGCTTCCCCTTATAGAGATCATTTTGGAGGAGTTAAAACTGCACACAAGGTGCTGCAAGCAGGGTTCTATTGGCCCTCTCTATTCAAAGACTCCCACTCCTATGCAAGGCAATGTGACCGGTGTCAGAGGACAAGGAATATATCTCACAGACATGAAATACCACTGAACAACATCCTAGAGGTGGAATTATTTGATGTCTGGGGCATAGATTTCATGGGACCATTTCCCTCGAGTTTTGGCAACCAATACATCCTTGTAGCTGTAGACTATGTCTCAAAGTGGGTTGAAGCTAGTGCATCCCAGGCCAATGAAGCCAGAGTCGTGACCAGATTCCTGAAGAGGAATATCTTTACAAGGTTTGGAACCCCTAGAGCCATCATCAGCGATGGAGGGACCCATTTCTGCAATCGGCACTTCAAGGCACTGCTTGCCAAATATGGAGTCAGACACAAGGTAGCAACCCCTTATCACCCACAAACAAGTGGCCAGGCTGAAGTCTCCAACAGAGAGATCAAGAGAATCTTGGAAAAAATAGTAGGTCCCACAAGGAAGGATTGGTCCTCAAGGTTGAATTATGCCCTTTGGGCATATAAAACAGCTTATAAGACACCTCTGGGTATGTCACCTTATAGGTTGGTATTCGGGAAGGCGTGTCATTTACCAGTAGAGTTAGAGCACCGAGCATATTGGGCAGTGAAGAAGCTAAACTTGAACCTGGAAGCTGCGGGTGAAAAGAGGATGCTGCAACTAAATGAGCTGGATGAATTTCGTGGTCAAGCCTATGAAAATGCCAAACTATACAAGGAGAAAGCAAAGCAATGGCATGACAAGAGGATACAACCCAGAAACTTCGAAGTGGGACAGAGAGTACTACTGTACAACTCCACGCTAACCCTATTTCCTGGGAAGTTGAAATCACGTTGGTTTGGTCTTTTTCGCATAAGCAAGGTCTTCCCAGTTGGGACTATTGAATTGGAAGAAGAAAAGGAAGGGAGGACATTTAGGGTTAATGGGCAAAGAGTCAAGCACTATCTGGGGGGGTAAGGTGGATAGACAGCACACCTCCATTCAGCTGCAAGAGGAATGAGCAGAAGGAAAGTCAGGCTAAAGACTCTAAAACAAGCGCTCATAGGAGGCAACCCATGTTTAAATTTGTGTTGTTTAAGTTTTAAAATAGTTTAAATTATGAGTCTGATAGCTTTGTGTTTGTTACGTAGGTTAGGAAGCAAAGAAGTTGCAGAACCAGTTCTTGTTTTGCTGCAGCAACGCTACACTAAAGATAGTCCCTGCTTTGCTATAACAGGATTGATAACATGCACTCTCTGCTACAGCAAAAATCCTTGGCAACCCAGTTTCGCTGCAGCATTGCTGCAGCAACACAGTCAGCTTAAAACCAAGGGTTCCCCTCTGCTATGCTTCATTTATTGTTAAAAAAGGAAAAAAGAAGAAGGGGAGATTAAAACATGGGCGGGAAAACTGACAGAAGGCCATAAGACACCCACGGTCTTTAAACCTCTGCAACTTCCAACCCACTTCTTCCCTGAGTTAAGGCACCCACGTTTTCACCTCTCCTGAGTTCTCAAGCCCTATAACCTTCTCACCTCCTTCGTTCCAGAAAACCTCTACCTCCAACCCTGCGAACCAGTCATGCCAAGAATCAAGACAGTGGCTAGGAAGGCGAGCAAGGTGAAGAAATTCACCTCTGAAGAAAATCGGAAGAAGCACGACGACGAAATCGTGCCTAGAAACTTCTGCGCTGAGAAAGGGTTCACCTTCACCCCTGCTGGCGATTTGGGGATGCCAATGTATGTTGGCACGGTGGTAAAGTAGAGGGCTTGGGAAAATTTTGCAAGCCATCAGCAAACGGCCCTCATTCCGCTAGTTCGGGAGTTCTATGCGAACTTCTCACTAGAAACTGACAAGTGGGTGAGAGTTTGGGAAACGAAGGTACGTTTTGACCAAGCTGCAATCAACAAGGCCTACAATTTACCCAACGAGGAGGACAAATATGAGGACTATCTACATAGTCTGCGGGATGACGACTGGGAAGCAATGCTCACCCGGGTGTGCCTTCCTGGCACCACCTGGGATAAATCTCCTCAGGGCTCTACCACTGTCAATCGAATCTCCCTGGTGCCGGCAGCAAAAGTCTGGTATCATTTTCTCAAGACCCGTCTGCTACCTTCCACCCATGGGCAGACTGTGAGCCAAGACAGGGTGGCAATGGTGGACGCACTCATCCTTGGCAGGCCCCTCAACGTTGGCCGCATTATCAGTGGCCAAATCCGAGCATGTGCCAGCCGAAAGAAGGGAAGCCTACTCTTTCCTTCCCTCATCACCACCCTGTGCAAGAATCATAGAGTACCAATCTCCATTGACGAAGAGGTCTTGAAGGACACCAATCCCATCACCCCTACCACCATTGCTCGCATTGTTCTGGAGAAAGCAGCCCCGCACCCACCAGTTGCCTCTCGAGACCCTCCACCAGCTGCTAGCCAACCTGCTTCTTCCTCTGCCACTCAGCCTACTGACAAGACCCTTCAGCACATTCTACAGCAGCAAGCAACAATCCTCAGACAGCAAGCACAGCTGCTGTAGCACCAATAGACCTTCTGGCGCTACGAACAGAAGAGGGACTTTGCCCTCCACACCACTTTGGAGCAGAACTTTAAGCAATTTTTCCCATTCCCGGAGTTTCCTACTGACCTGCTCTATGCCACTTTCGAGGAGTCAGTCCCAGCACCTGCACCTCAACCAGAGCAACCTCAGGACTCTGAAGGATCCTCCTCCAGCAAGGAGCCCCATCCCGAACCCCACCAGACACTAGGGGAAACTGAGTCCTCTGATGACGATGAGCCCATTGCAAAACGGGCAGCAATATTGCGCAAAGGAAAGGCCCCACAACAATCAACACAGCGGAGGAGTGGGCTCAGAAGTTCATCAAGATCTTTTGGGGGTCAATGACCCTAGGGTGCTGCAGCACACTTGCTAGCACCCTCAGGAAGTTCCCTCAACCCTTATTTCTTCTATGCTGTATTTGGAATTCCTTTACTTCTGCTGCTATTTTTAGTTGTCTTTTGTTTTATGGCCATTGCATCAGCAGTGAGGACACTGCTCAATTTAAGTTTGGGGGGAAGGTGTGATATAATGTCTGCTATAAAGTCTGCTGGGAATAATATTGCTGTGGCACTTTTGTGTTTTGATTCATTGCTGTAGTATTGCTGGAGCATATTGCATAGTTAGTCTTGCTTATTTGTGTGCTGTTTATCTAGGTGATCGTTTATATTGCTGTCCACTTGTGTTTTTGCCTACCTGTGTTGAATAAGTCTGTCTTAGTAATCACTGATTCTGATCGGGATGAATACAGTTATAATTGTTTGATAAAAAGTTACCGAAAAAGAGAGAGGGTGAAATAGGTGCATATTGCATAGCTTGCTGAAAGTTCTGGGATACTTCATGAAGAGGATTGGGTAATCCGCTAGAAACCATAATAGGAAACCTATAGCCTCACCCAATCACACAGAATCCTCTTCTAATGAACACAGGATTATGGGCAGTTTGCCAAAGAAAAATTTGGTGATCTTTCAGAAATTGGACCTAAGTCTTAGAGCTAGTATTGAGAGCTCTCTAAAATTATAAAAGAGGCAGACGCATAAGGGTCAAAAAAGGCTTAAGTTTGGGGGGGGGGGAAGGTAGGAAATAAAAAGAAAAATATGGACACTCTAATACGCTGTAGTTCCTTAGTAACCAGGGGTATGCATGAGCCCCATGTGTGCCTTTGCGTAAAACAGGGACATAGTGTGGACACTCCAATGCTTTGTAGTTCCTTAGTAACCAGGGGTATGCATGAGCCCCATGTGTGCCTCTGCGTAAAACAGGGATATAGAGTATGAGTGGGAAGCGGTTTAAGGGTGATAAGGCTAAGTAACCGAGTGCCTGCATTAAACATGTTGGCATTCGCGTCAAAAAGCTGTAATGACCTCTGCTAGAGCAAGATCTATGCCAAAAAAAAAACAATAAAGAAAGAAAATCAGTGAGCTACCACCCCCCACATTTGCTTCCCCGTCTGCACCTATGATGCATGTCAGCTTAACCTAGGAAGCTCGTTATACTAGCATGAAAGTCTTAGGAACGCTGGTTGTTTTTGACACAAGCAGCTCTTTAGGAAAACTGTCCATGTCACACACACACAACTTCAAGGAAGGTTTTTACTGTGATTGGGAAAAGGGTTTGTGGTGTCCTGTATATGGAAGAAATCCTGAAGGTTGAGAGCTATCAGCAAAGCTATGGATTCTTGCATGAGTAAGGTCTGGAATTTCTGGGTGGTAGGTTTGTAGTGAACAGAGTAGGATGCTTGGGAACAAGCAATCCTTTAAGTTTGGGGGGATTTGATAACTGTATTTCATTATAATTTCTACGTGCTGTCCATGATTGTTTACTGAATTTTTTTGGTTTTTTAAGCACTCTTACCCCCCTGATTTAATTAAATTGGATGACCCTTCTGGATACAATGTTAGCTACCTCATTGCTGCAGCATTTCAGTAAGCATATGTAGCAATGATAGCAAAACCCCGAGTGATAGTGGGTAAGCTACACCCTCTTTCCTGCAATACGCTGATACTGTTTGATATGGTGCAGGTGGCAGAATTGCACAGCAAGAGCAGCCACCATTGAGCAGGGGACAGCAGTAGGGATACTGCAGGCTGCTGGTACAAGACTGCCTCAACTACTGAAAGTGGAGAGGAAAAAGCTGCACAGCAAGGGCGCCGCCTGCAGAGCAGAAGGAATGTCAGCAATCCAGGGTGCTTTACTGGGACCACAAAGGCTGCCTATAAAAGGCCATAAAGCAGCTATTGCAGAGAGAGAGTCCGCCGGGGAGGAAGAGGAGAGAATTGGGAGAAAAATAACACCACAACCCAGAGTGCTCCTAACACCGGGAGGTGCAGCATGAGAGGATAGTGTGCAATTTTAGAAGGGAATTTTGATCACTGTTGTTGTTTACTGTTTTATCAAAAAGAAAGAACTGCATTTTGTAATTTAGTTTTTATCTCTTAGAATGCACACCAGTGTTTCTAGAATTTCTGTAACCAGTGTACCCATGAGGCTTGGCTAGTTTCCAGCTGAGGTTGCACAAGGGTTGTAATGGACTGAAGCACGTTTTTATTATCAATACATTTTGCTGCAGTTTTGTTTACCATTCAATTGTATTTCCAGTTAGCTTTTCTTTCATTAGTAACGGAAGTTTGGAGGAAGAAAACCAAGGCCAATATTTACCTGGAAGGGTGATGGAGGCAGGGAAAAGGTTGAATGAAGGGGGCTACCTCATGTAGGGATACACGGGTACCGCATTAGTCCCATAATGTATTTCATGCACAATTCAGAGGTGAGGACTTGTGTAGGAATGCGTGTCCGAACCTTGGAGTTGTGAGGAATGGTAGTCTGGGAAGACTCCATTCAGGACTGAGTTTGGCACCAGGGACCTTGGCTGCAGCAAATCCTAAAGCATATCTGAGTGCTGAAGTCCATGGCAACCCTGAGCACCCCAGTTCTCCCAATATTGTTTCCTCTTCTGTTTCCTAGTACTCTTTATTTTAGTTATAGTTAAAGTCGGTAAATCCACTTCTATTCCAATTTTGTGAACAACTTAGTGTTGCTACAGCATTCATACAGTAGAAGTCTCTAAACAGTTTTAATTCACTCCTCGTGGGACGATACTCACTCATCACTTTATTACTTGATCACGACACGTGCACTTGCGTTCTGACATTGTATTCATCTTTGTATGAATCAAACACCAACATTTTTCCTAACAATTACTCATACATGAATTCTCAATTCCAACATAATTCACATCCTAGATACTAGACTCAATTTAGCATGATATAATCTTTTAACACAAATATCTTGATCACTTACATTATTTTCGGACATGGTTCTCAGAATATTCTCTATATTTCTAAATTAAGAGTTCAAAGACTAACTTAAATCCTACTTCCTATATTTTATTCCTCAAGAACTTCAACATCACTAATTCTCTTGATTACATTCGTCAAAACACCATAAGACCATCATCCGTCCATTCTTTTCAAACTTTTCATTACTTTAGCCCACTAACAACTTAGACACCATTAGAACTGAGTTTCAAAGAAAAGAAATTATATTTCATTGCAATGAGAGAAAATAACCTTGCATTTAATGCCAACCGTTAATGAGAGAGAATGCAGTGAAACAGACGAAAAGCATAATAGAGAATGGTGCCAAAAGTGAAAGTCAAAAATTTGGACAAAGCATTGAAAAATATTAAAATCGGTGGCTGTAATTCTTGAAAATTTGTAAACAAAATCTATCTACAATTTCAGCAAAAATCAGTGGCCACAAATTTTGAATATATGTGTCAAAATCTACTTTAAATCTGTTGGTATTTGGTGGAAAGATATCACATGGAAAAAGAAACATTTCTGAGCTTATAAAAGTCTGTGAAAATCAAAGAATACGTAGTTAACTGGTAGGATGCAGTTGATTGCTTCTAAATAGATGTCATCAATCAACTGTAAGATAACCAGTCCAAATTAAAATTTCTCAGAATAGTTAGTCGATTTCATAATATCGATAGTCTACTGGCAAAAACATTAAGAAAACAAGAAAAATGTCCCTTTTCACTAATTATTTGGTTTGCATCTTTATTTTTTTTTACAATGACGCCTATCATCTACAACTTCCCTACATGCTTCAAGACATCACTCCTTCATCAAGGAAACAAGAAAAAGAAAATTTCCTGGTGATATCCTAACCTTATTCTCTTTATGTGCTAAATATGGGTCACAGTCATAACTACTGTACATATACATGCTTGCCGTCATTTTTGAAATTTTTTTTTACCTTTAATTTAGCTGATATCCCTCAATCACTCACATAGTTGTTCTAATAATACCTAGCCTATTCGCATAGCTATTATAAATATGCCCTTCTCTGAGTTCTATAAATACTTACATTAGTATCTTTGTCTATACTCAAAGTTAACGTGATAGAAATTATGGAGGGAACCGAATTCCGTCAGTTTCGAAATATATGTGTCTTTTGTGGTTCCAGTCCTGGAAAAGATGAGGAGTATGTTAAAGCAGCACAAAATCTGGGTATGGTGCTGGCTAGGAGAAAAATTCATTTAGTGTATGGTGGAGGTAACTATGGGTTAATGGGGTATGTGGCTACAGCTGCACATGTAGGGGGATGTCAAGTTCTAGGTATTATTCCTACTGCTCTAGCTACATCCAGCAACATAAGGAAAACAATTGGGGAAGAATATAGGGTAGCTTCCATGCATGAACGTATGGCTAGAATGATGAGCAATGCTGACGCCTTCATTGCCTTACCAGGTGGTTTTGGTACTTTAGAGGAGATTTTCCAAATAGTCTCTTGGGCACAACTGAATATGCATCACAAACCGATAGGTTTGTTAAATGTTAATCACTTCTTTGATGATCTGTTATCTTTTCTAGATCAAGCTGTGGAACAGAGGTTTATCCCACACTCAGCACGACAAATTCTCATCTCGGATTCAAATGCTGAAGAGTTGATTGATGCTTTACAAGCCTATGTTCATGTACCTGATCCAACTATGACTCAAATAGAATGGACGACAGATAACCGCAAGAAGCGTAAATTGGATTTGGATCTTAATCTTTAAATGTAGTAAAACATAGCCATTATTGTACTACTTTTACTTTCTTAGAGTCTACTTGGATACCATATTTACCAACCATACTCCTTTAGAGTTGGTAAAACTATCTTTGAATGTTGCTTATGATCCTCTGAACTTTTGAAATATTCTAGTATATCATCAATATATATAATAACAAATTGATCCAGGGATGACCTAATTACTATTCATTAAATCTATGAATGCAGCTAAAATATTTGTCAATTTAAATGCATCACCACGAACTCATAATGCCCATAATAAGTCCTACATCCTCTTCTCTTATCCTTAATTAATGTTACTCATATCCCAAATCTATTTGTGGAAAAATATTGAACACCTTATAAATGGTCAAACAGGTAATCTATACGAGCTAATGGGTTTCTATTCTACATTGTCACTTTATTCAATTGTCTATAATCTATGCATAGTCATAGTGATCCATCTTTCTTTTTCACAGATAGAACTGGAGCACTCAGAATAAAAGTACTGAGGTATTTAAATACCTTGTCTAACAAGTCTTGTAACTAAATTTTTTTTTAAATTCGATCGATATCATTCTATATAGGGATATAGATACTAGTTGGGTTCTAAGGAGTAAACCAATATCAAATTCTCGAATTGCTGTGGCAAGGTTGCGTAGGGTTTCCTCCGCATTGTTTTCAGGATTCCTCCTTGGTGGTGCCATTTCCTACTGTGGAAAAAATAAAGTTATGCTGCTATTGAGGTGATCAAGCCCAATAGTTAGTTTCAAAAAAAATATTTAACAACAGTCATAAACTCACCTCGGCATATAGATAAGAAACACTAGTAATTTCTTACCTATATGAAATCACTGATCCCCTACATAACACTACCACAACATTCTCAAGATACTATAAGATCGATTCAGATAACCAACCACCCACTGGCCATCTAGAATCGACCTGCTCTGATACCAATTATGTAACAACCTTTTTTTTTCTTTATTATTATACAATATTGAGTTCACATACACGTCATTAATCAAAACGTACATGTAACATATCAAACACATAGATATTTACATCTTGTTTATTTTGGTTGACCAATTCCGGAGATACAGGTGCGGGTGGTTGCACCTTCACCGGGATCAGAGCCAACTCGACCACAAACATCTTATTTGATTCTGAGATCTGCCCAACATAAAGTAACTCGATCTAATATGCACTAAAAGCCAGAGCTATAGAAAATCTGCATAACTAATTTTTCTGAACATGATATGAAAATATAGTGAGAATTAAATTTCAGTAAGTTCAACAATAAATCATCATCAATATAGCTCATCACGTCATGTTCTGCTGTATAAACTACAGAAAATATCTTTGGTCACATGAATGCATTACATCTATGCACATAAGAATCATACAGTAATGATATGTATGACAGGATTAACTATTTTCAGAATATCATATGATGGCCATCAACTTATTCTCATTTCAAGTTACCCCAGTCAGGGTGAGTATCCTCTACTCTCCGGTACGGGCTTTTCTCGCTCCGTCCGACATGGCCCACTTTCTCTTTCTTTTCTCATTAACATGATCAAAACCGTTGGTATGGCATCTCCTACTGGTGCACCACACGGATTGCCATGTGACCGTGCTCATTTCTTTTCTTTTCACAATGATAGCCAAAAATATGCTTTCAATAACAAGTATATTCATCAAAATATAACTATTAGCATAAATCATTGGTAATCATGCCATGAACATAACAATTTCAAATATCACTTTATAAAATATTTCCATGTCAGAATTTTACACTTAAGATGGTAAGAAGTTCATACAATGGCAATGGCTATGGCATATACTAGTCATTTATAAGATTCGTCTTCTTTTTAAATATTAATTTTATTTCTTTGTTTTTTTGATGCAGGTCTTCATCATATCTAACCTTCTCTTACTAATCAGAGCATAACGCCCTCAATTGAACTCTGATGTAGGTGATCTTGGTGTCAATTTCAAGATAAAATAATTATCTAAAACTATTATGTTGAACATTGTAGCGAAATATTAAGAAATTAAGGTGATATTACTTCCTCAATGTACATGTTATTTCTTCTCGGATAGGTTCTGACCTCTACCTACTAATCAGACCATATCTACCTCATATGGACTCCAAATTATATGATTCCAGTGGCTAAAAATCCGAGCCACACATAGCTATAATTCTTATGTTAACCATTTATTTTAATTCTATACAAATAATTCCTAAAAGTTACAATACTGAAGCTATCCTAACATATTCTTCCCTGATGAACCATTTTTTGACCTTTGACTACTAATCAGACTATATCTACCACATATGGACTCCAACTTGAATGATTCCAGTGGCTAAAAATCCGTGACACACATATCTATAATTCTTATGTTAACCATTTATTTTAATTCCATACAGATAATTCCCATAAATTAAAATACAGAAGCTATCCTAACATATTCTTCCCTGATGAACCATTTTCTGACATTTGACTACTAATCAGACCATATCTACCTCATATGGACTTCAACCTGAGTGATTCTAGTGGCTAAAAATCCGTGACACAAATATCTATAATTCGTATGTTAACCATTTATTTTAATTCCCTACCGAATATTCCCCGAAATTAAAATACCGAAGTTATCCTAACATATTCTTACCTGATGAACCATTTTCTGACCTTTGCTTACTAATCGGACCATATCTACCTCATATGGACTCTAAATTGAATGATTCCAGTGGATAAAAATCCATGACACATATATCTATAATTCATATGTTAACCATTTATTTTAATTCCTAATATAAGTTTCCCAAAAAATTTTTTCTTGATAAAATTCGTAATAAAACAAATTTCAAAACAAATATCTTTATTCATATTAAAAGAAAGAATATTGCAAAAAATACAATAAAAATTCTTTAGAAGTCGGTATAATTATTTTAAGCAACACAATACTTCTTTTACTTAAAAGTACACTTACTTTTAACAAATTATAATCATTTCTACATAAATAAAAATATATTTTCTTATAGCGTGCTAAAACATAAATTCTTATATTTCTTTTATAATTCTTTAATCAATGTAATAAATATATATATTTTCACCGATTCTTATCTCTATTGTCAAAATTCTCTCTTTTATTTTAAATTTCCTTTAATTGAAATTTTCGTTAAATTTCATGGTTATTACATTCTTCCCCCCTTAAAAAAATTCGGTCCTCGAATTTCATCACCATAGTTGTTGATAAATACTAATCTCATTGTTCAAATAAACACAGATATCTAGTGCGTATATCCTTCTCTCTTTCCCCAGTAGTTTCCTCAGAAGAATGATTTTTTTCTTCATATCACTTTTACTGTAGATATTTCTTTTGACGGTAACTTCTTTACTTGTCTATCCACTATTGCTACTAGTTGTTCCTCATAGGTTAAATCTTTCTGTAACTGAATCTATGGACACTGTATAACATATGTAGAATCCGATAAATATTTTTGTAGTATAAACACATGAAAAACTGGATGAACATTATCCAATGCAGGTGGTAAAACCAAACGTTAAGCCACTGAACCGATCCTATCAAGAATTCAAATAATTCTATATACCGAGGGTAACTTCCCTTTCTTTCCAAACCTCATTACCTCTTCTTTGGGTGAGTCCTTCAAGAATATATATAGTCACCAACTAATAATTTCTAGTGCTCAACACTCATAGTCCTTATAAACTTTTGACTTGTATTGAGTTTCTAGTATTTTTTTTAATCAATAACATCTTATAATAAATCTAACTCCACTGAGTCATTTAACAGAACATTTGTAACACCTCTTACATAAGGCTTACATCTTCTAATATCATTTTATTATAGACAAATTCTGCTAAGAAATCTCCTACCAATCTCAAAAATTATGCTAGTAGCATGCTCTCCAAGCTAGCATCATCAATTTAGATAAGTCATATTCTATCTATTGCATGTTATTCCAAATTAGATTTCCAAAAAGTTTAACTTTTCTCAATTTACTCACATATTAAGAAACCTATGATGTTCATGTAAAACTTCAATTGTTAATTTCTCCCAACTTTCACCACAATAATATAAAGATACTTAAAGCATAACTTCTAATGTATAGACACATCATTTAATTTTAGTATCAGTCATACTATAATCTAATAAAGATCCTTAGACTTCCTGAATAACTCTCTTGAGATAATATATGCAATTTGTACTTGCCAACATACCCGCCAATGAAAAAAAATTTCACTTGTATCTTCTTTTTACCATTATACTAGTACCATTTTTTTTTATCTCAGTATATCCTTATTACCTCGGGTAACCCATATTCACAATCTATGGCTTCTTCTGAAATCTCTTTTCTCAACAATTATTCATACATGAATTTTCAATCTCAACATGATTTACATTCTAGATATTAGTCTCAATTTAGCAAGGTATAAATCCTTAACACAAATATCTTAATCACTTACATTATCCTCAGAGATGATTCTCAAAATATTCTCCATGTTTCCAAATTAAAAATTTCGAGATTAGCTTAAATCTTACTTTCCATACTTTACTCCTCAAAAACTTCAACACCGTTAATTCCTTTGATTACATTCGTCAAAGCACCATTACATCATCATCCATCTATTCTTTTCAAAATCTCTATTACTTTAATCTATTAATCAGTTGAACACTATAATAACTGAGTTCCAAAGATTAGAAATTCTCTTTCCTTGCAATGAGGGAAAACAACCTTGCATTTAATGCCAACTGCTAATGAGGGAGAATGCAGTGAAACAGACGAAAAGCACAATAGAGAATGGTGCCAAAATAGAAAGTCAAAAATTTGGACAAACATTGAAAAGCATTAAAATCGGTGGCCGTAATTCTTGAAAATCTATAAACAAAATCTATCTACGATTTCGACAAAAATCGGTGGCCGCAAATTTTGAATATATGTGCCAAAATCTACTTTAAAGCGATATTCGGTGAAAAAGAAACATTTCCGAACTTATAAAAGTCTGTGAAAAACAAAGAGTACGTAGCTAACTGGTAGGATGCAGTTGATTGTTTCAGAATAGATGTAATCAATCAACTGTAAAATAACCAGTCCAAATTAAAATTTCTCAAAATAGCTAGTCGACTTATAATACCGATAGTCGACTGGCAAAAACATTGAGAAAACAAAATAAACCATTTGATTGTTCCTCTTCAACAATTAATTGGTTTGCATTTTCACTCCTTTTTTTTTACAATGACGGCTATCACCTACAACTTTTCTACAAGAATCAAGACATCAATGCTTCATCAAAGACAATAAGAAAAAGACAGATTTATGGTGATATCTTATCTTATGCTCTTTATGTGCTTAATATGGGTCACAGTCATAACTACTCTACATATACATGCTTGCCGTCTTTTTTTTTTTACCTTTAATTTAGCTGATATCCATCAATCACTTACATAACTGTTCTAATAATACCCGGCCTATTCACATAGCTATTATAAATATGCCCTTCTCTGAGTTCAATGAATACTTACATTAGCATCTTTGTCTATACTCAAAGTTAAAGTAAGAACAATTATGGAGGGAACAACATTCCGTCAGTTTCAAAATATATGTGTCTTTTGTGGTTCCAGTCCTGAAAAAGATGGGGAGTATGTTAAAGCAGCACAAAACCTGGGTATGGTGCTGGCCAGGAGAAAAATTCATCTAGTCTATGGTGGAGGTAACAGTGGGTTAATGGGGTGTGTGGCTACAGCTGCACATGTAGGAGGATGCCAAGTTCTAGGTATTATTCCTACAGCACTAGCTGCATCCAGCAACATAGGAAAGACAATTGGAGAAGAATATAGAGTAGCTTCCATGCATGAACGCATGGCTAGAATGATGAGCAATGCTGACGCCTTCATTGCCTTACCAGGTGGTTTTGGTACTTTAGAGGAGATTTTCCAAATAGTCTCTTGGGCACAACTGAATATGCATCACAAACCGATAGGTTTGTTAAATGTTAATCACTTCTTTGATGGTTTGTTGTTTTTTCTAGATCAAGCTGTGGAACAGAAGTTTATCCCACACTTAGCACGACGAATTCTCATCTCGGCTTCAAATGCTGAGGAGTTGATTGATGCCTTACAAGCACATGTTCATGTACCTGATCCAACTATTGCTCAAATAGAATGGACGGCAGACAACCACAGGAAGCGCAAATTGGATTTGGATCTTCATCTGTAACTGTAGTAGAACGTAGCCATTTCTGTTCCACTTTTATTTTCTTAGGGTCTATTTGGATACCATCCTTGCTAAACATACTCCTTTAGAGTTTGTAAAACTATCTTTAAATGTTGCTTATGATCCTTTGAACTCTTGTAATATTTTAGTGTATCGTCAATAATTATAATAACAAATTGATCCAGAAATGGCTTAAGTACTCTTTTTTTTATCAAGTCCATGAATGCAACTGGGCATTTGTCAGACTAAATGACATCACCAAGAACTCATAATGCTATAACGAGTCCTAAAAGAAATTTTTTCGAATATCCTCTTCCCTTATCCTCAATTGATGAGATCTATATATCAAATCAATTCAATTTTTTTTAAAATGTTAAGCACCTTGTAGCTGGTCAAACATATCATCTATATGAGGTAATGAGTATTTATTCCACATTGTCACTTTATTCAATTGTCTACAATCTATGCATAGTCATAGTGATTCATCTTTCTTTTTCATAGATAGAACTGAAGCACTCCAAGTAATAATACTAGGGTATATAAATCCCTAGTCTAACAAGTGTCACAACTGATCCTTCAATTCCTTGAGTTCAGTCGGTACCATTCTATATAGAGGTATAGACACTGGTTGGGTTCCAAGAAGTAAATCAATACCAAATTATATTTTACGTTGCGAGGTAATCCTGACAATTCTTCAAGAATTACATCAAAATTTTTTTTTAACCACTGGAACTTGATTTACACTGATATACTTTATATCAACATCTCTCATCATTGTCAAATATTCTTGACACCTTTCTATAATCACTTATGGGATGTTAAAGCAGAGATTAAATTACTGGGTATCTCACTACGATCCCCTTGTATTAAGAAAGAAATTTTCCCAAGAATATTGAATTTAATCACCTTATAGTGACATTTCAAAATGACATGACATAATGCCAACAAATCCATTCTCAATATCACATCACAGTCTACCATATCTAGACAACCGGGTACAACGGATGTCACATTCAGAAACCATCATATTTGGTATCTGTCTCAATTCTTTAAATTCTTTAAGACGCGTATCTCTTTTACAACTCAGTGAGTAGATAATACCTCCTATGACCTCTTAGGTCAACATATGGATGTACTCATATAATAAAATTTATGTTATCAAAAATTACATTTCAGAAGTACATCTAAATGGGACCCGCATTTTTAAATATTCTCTGTTCAAAAATCATAATCAGGTCTTTCAAACCGTATGCGGTACTGTATACACAATGCTCATGTCAAGTTCAAAATCATATTCAATACTGTAAAATCATTAATCAAATTATGCTATGCATCAAAACATTTCTCATAAAATATTCGGAGGATTCCATATTAGAACCACCACATCAGAGTCTAATCCCTTTCTGTACCTTGGTGGTATAGGATTTTCCTAAACTCAGCCTCTTGCTGAGGTTTTGCCCTACTACCATTCAAGAGGACACGCGAAGGGACTCTATGTGGGTCTTTTCCTAAGCACACAGCAAGGAAAGGCAAATAACATCTCATATAACTGGCATCTCGCCCATATATAGGAGGCATTCCGCTCTCCTTCACATATAATCTCCCGTGTGTTGGCCCTCACACGAAGCTAGCACCACTTCCCCTGCTAGCTGAGGCAATCAAGGTGCGCACTAGGGCTAACATCACCTGCTGTTAGCAGACAATGTTTCCAATAGGATTCCTCCACAGAAAATACCACATGCACATATGCCATATAATACAGTATAAAATTCTCAATATAAAACAGACTTTCAGTCTCAGTATATTTCTTCTGTCAAAACTTCCCAATCAGGGGAATCATATACACATGCCTATATCCGAGGCAAAATATCATTGTATAAATCAATATCACATGCATAACATATTTCCATTGTCATATAATGAGAAATGCATTTAGAAATAACGTATTCAAAGCATTTCAAAACCTATTTCAAAAATCATACTCTTCTTGAACTATATATTGTTTCTCAACCATTCCAGATATTCAAAATCATTTCAGAAACATATAAATGTACAAATAACGTGTAATCATACTCATTTATCAATGTAAAGTTCAAGAAGAGTAAAAACAAGTCAAAGGAAGAATTATCTACTCACAGGTAAGGGCTCCAGATTGGACAGCCCTAAAATCCTCGTTTCTGGTCTGAATTCAGTAAAACAAACTCCAAAATCAAGTCCGGAAGGTCCAAAAACTTGAAAAATGACTTCGGGAGTTTAGTCACTATTCACCGGCGGCAAATACTATTTATGCCGAAAAATACTATTCACTTCCACTATTCATCGCAGGAAAACACTATTCACCGTCACAATTTTTTACCGAATCAACAAAACAAATTCATATCCTAATATTTATCTAGTTTCTGAATCCATCTACGGAGTCAGATTTCTAATTAGAAGTCTCTAAGTAAGGTTTTTCAGAACTTACCTTTTACCGAGATTTTCTACTTTAGATCTACGGCGATTTAACGGTTGATTTGAAAAACTGATCGGTCAAAACTGAAGTACTCTTCGTCTTGAATCCAATAACACTTTCAGTTTTGAGATCGGAAGCCCATAAGCATTCTAAATCGAAAGAAAAAGTTGGACATTACTATTCACTCACTATTCATTACAATGCATCTTTCTGATTTTATTTTTTTCGTTCACTGATACTCCCCGGCTTCCATTTTATCAGCTTTCTTCTTTTTTTTGTTTTAAATATAATAATTATTATTAAATAATTAATAATAGGATTTTTTTTATAAAATTCATATAAATTCCGTTTTTTACCATAAAATATCTCAAAAATTTCTAAAAATTTCTATTCTCATTAATCTTTAGTTTAACTCTTAAATCATGTTTTTTCTTGATAAAAATCATAATAAAACCAATTTCAAAACAAATATCTTTATTCATATTAAAAGAAAGAATATTTCTAAAAATACCATAAAAAATTCAATAGAGGTCGGTATAATTATTTTAAGCAACACAATACTTCTTTTACTTAAAAGTCCACTTACTTTTAACAAATCATAATCATTTCTACATAAATAAAAATATATTTGCTTATAGCGCGCCAAAATATAAATTCTCATATTTCTTTTGTAATTCTTTAATCCATGTAATAAATATACATATTTTCTACGGTTCTTATATGGACACATCATGTAGAGTTTTTCCACTTCACATAAGTTTCTAGCAAGCCATTGGATAACCTAAGCAAGAAATAAAACATAGTCTTGGACTAGGATATAGTAATTGGACCAATAGCCCAAAAATTATGAAAATGTGACCAAGCCCTCCAAGAAAGGTAGAATTTTATCCAAAGCAAAGAAAATGGGTATGAATAAGCCCATAATGGGTAGGAATAAGCCCAAATCCAAGAGGAAAAATAAAATAAAATAAATTAGGTGATGATATAATAATGTAATAATAAAGATTAGGTTACATGGCATTAAGACAAAAATTTAGCAAGTGGTGTGATTTTACATTCATTATTTTGGCAAGTGGCATAATAATACAAGGCTTTAGGACAAAAACATCTATATCCTACACTCATAATTTTAGCAAGTGGTATGATAATACATGGTATTAGGGCAAAACATTCCTATCCCACACAAATAATATCAACCAAATAATGGAGATTCAAGGGCTAAAAATTTGCCACCTAAAAAGGCAAACCTATCATACTTGTTTAAGACAAAAGAAAATGGAAAAGAATCCCTAAATCAAAGGGACCTTGTCCCTTATCTTAAGAACATATCATCATAATTTTCAAAATACAAATCTCCTTTTCCTATGCATATCTTGACTAAGGAAGAGGAAGACAAGAACATAAGTTGTTTGTTTTCCAAAAATTCAATAAAGTGTATCCTAATTGTGATAAGGTAGACCCATGATCATGAAAGGTGAATTATTTGGTGGTCTATATAAGAAAACCCACCCTTACAACATTATAATTTCGTCCAAGTGAGGGAGAGGAAAAATAGAAGCAAGGTAGAGTGAGGAAAGGAGAGGAAGAAAGGAAGAAAGAGGAAGGAGAAGTCTAGGGAACTAAGTGCTCCAGGTAAGTTTAACAATATTTCTTTTTGAAGAAAACTTTTGAAACTTATAATATTTATATGAGATTTTGATCTTAAAACTTTGATGATTGGTCATGGATGTTGTAACAACCCCATTTAACTATCAATTTTTTTTTTTAAATACCATGAAGTTATTACCTCGTTACAACTTAACTCAATATAACATTTATTTAATTTATACAATAGAGAGTTCACATACATGTCATTAATCAAAACATACGTACAACATATCAAACACATAAAAATCTACATCTTATTTATTCTGGTTGACCAATTCCGGAGATACAGGTGCGGGTGGTTGCACCTTCACCGGGATCTAAGCCAACTTGATCACAAACATTTTATTTGCTTCTGGGATCTGCCCAACATAAAGTACTTGATCCAACGTGCACTAAAAGCCATAGCTATAGAAAAATCTGCATAACTAATTTTCTGAACATGATATGGAAATATAGTGAGAATTAAATCCCAGTAAGTTCAACAATAAATTATCATCATTATGTCTCATCACATCATGTTCAGCTGTATAAACTACAGAAAATATCTTTGGTCACATAATGCATTATATCTCTGCTCATAAGAATCTTACTGTAATGATATGTATGACAAGATTAACAATTTTCAAAAGATCATATGATGGCCATCAACTTATTCTCATTTCAAGCTACCCCGGTCAGGGTGAGTATCCTCTACTCTCCGGTACGGGCTTTTCTCGCTCCGTCCGACATGGCCCACTTTCTCTTTCTTTTCTCATTAACATGATCATAACCGTTGGTAGGGCATCCCCTACTGGTGCACCACACGGAATGCCATGTGACCATGCTTATTTCATTTCTTTTCACAATGATAGCCAAAAATATGCTTTCAATAACAAGTATTTTCATCAAAATATAACTATTACCATAAATCATTGGTAATCATGCCATTAACATAACCATTTCAAATATCACTTTATAAAATATTTCAATGTCAGAATTTTACACTTAAGATGGTAAGAAGTTCATACAATGGCAATGGCTATGGCATATACTAGTCATTTATAAGATTCGTCTTCTTTTTTTAATATTAATTTTATTTTCTTTATTTTCTTGATGTAGGTTTTCATCATATCTAACCTTCTCTAACTAATCAGAGCGCAACTCCCTCAATTGAACTCCGATGTAGGTGATCTTAGTGTCAATTTCAAGCTAAAACTATTATGTTGAACATTGTAGCGAAATATTAAGAAATCAAGGTGATATTACTCCCTAAATGTACAAATTATTTCTTCTCGGATAGGTTTTGACCTCTACCTACTAATCGGACCATATCTACATCATATGGACTCCAACTAGAGTAATTCCAGTGGCTAAATATCTGTGACACAAATATCTATAATTCTTATGTTAACCATTTGTTTTAATTCCCTACAGATAATTCCTAGAAATTTAAATAAAGAAGCTGTCCTAACATATTCTTCCCTGAAGAACCATTTTCTGACCTTTGACTACTAATAAGCTCATATCTTCCTCATATGGACTCCAAATTGAATGATGCGAGTGGCTGAAAATCCATGACACACATATCTATAATTCTTATGTTAACCAATTATTTTAATTCCATACAGATAATTCCCAGAAATTAAAATACAGAAGCTGTCCTAACATATTCTTCCCTGATGAACCATTTTCTGACCTTTGACTACTAATCAGCTCACATGTTCCTCATATGGACTCCAAATTGAATGATTCCAGCGACTAAAAATCCATGACACACATAGCTATAATTCTTATGTTAACCATGTATTTTAATTCCATAAAGATAATTCCTAGAAATTAAAATACAGGAGCTGTCCTAACATATTCTTCACTGATGAACCATTTTCTGACCTTTGACAAATTAATCAGCTCATATCTTCCTCATATCGACTCCAAATTGAATGATTCCAGTAGTTAAAAATCCATGACACATATAGCTATAATTCTTATGTTAACCATTTATTTTAATTCCATACAGAAAATTCCTAGAAATTTAAATAATGAAGCTGTCCTAACATATTCTTCCCAGAAGAACCATTTTTTGACCTTTGACTACTAATCAGCTATATCATACCCATATGGACACCAAATTGAATGATTATGGTGGGTAAAAATCAATGACACACATAGCTATAATTCTTATGTTAACCATTTATTTTAATTCCATACAGATAATTCTCAAAAATTAAAATATCGAAGCTATCATAACATATTCTTCCCTGATGAACCATTTTCTGATCTTTGACTACTAATCAGCTCATATATTCCTCATATGGAATCCAAATTGAATGATTCCAATGGCTTAACATCCATGACACACATAGCTATAATTCTTATGTTAACCATTTATTTTAATTCGATATAGATAATTCCCAAAAATTAAAATACAGAAGCTGTCCTAATATATTCTTCCTTGATGGACC
Source organism: Gleditsia sinensis (assembly GCA_037074535.1). Classification (NCBI taxonomy): domain Eukaryota; kingdom Viridiplantae; phylum Streptophyta; class Magnoliopsida; order Fabales; family Fabaceae; genus Gleditsia; species Gleditsia sinensis. Next base: position 21,550,648 of record CM073467.1, read on the forward strand.
ATTTTCAGACCTTTGACAACTAATCAGCTCATATATTCTTCATATGGACTCCAAATTGAATGATTCTAGTGGCTTACAATCCATGACACACATAGCTATAATTCTTATGTTAACCATTTATTTTAATTCAATACAGATAATTCCCAGAAATTAAAATACAAAAGCCGCCCTAACATATTCTTCCCCCATGAACAATTTTCTGACCTTTGACTAGTAATCGGACCATAGCTACCTCATATGGACTCCAAATGGAATTATTCTAGTGGCTACAAATCCGTGAGACATATAATTTTAATTCGTATGTTAACCATTTATTTTAATTCCCTACAGATAATTCCCAGAAATTAAAACACAGAACCTATACTAACATATTCTACCCTGATGAACCATTTTCTGACCTTTGCTTACAAATCGAACCCTATCTACCACATATGGACTCCAAATTGAATGATTCCAGTGGCTAAAAATCCATGACACACATAGCTATAATTCTTATCTTAACCAATTATTTTAATTCTGTACTGATAATTCCTTGAAATTAAAATACAGAAGCTGTCCTAACATATTCTTCCCTGATGAACCAATTTCTGACTTTTGACTACTAATCAGCTCATATATTCCTCATATGAAATCCAAATTGAATGATTCCAATGGCTTAAAATCCATGGCACACATAGCTATAATTCTTATGTTAACCATTTATTTTAATTCGATACAGATAATTCCCAAAAATTAAATTACAGAAGCTGTCCTAACATAATCTTCCCAGATGAACCATTTTCTGACTTTTGACTACTAATCAGCTCATATGTTCCTCATATGAACTCCAAATTGAATGATTCTAGTGGATTAAAATACATGACACACATATCTATAATTCTTATGTTAACCATTTATTTTAATTGCATACAGATAATTCTCAGAAATTAAAATACAGAAGCTGTCCTAACATATTCTTCCTTGATGAACCATTTTCTGACCTTTGACTACTTATCGGACCATATCTACCTCATATAGACTCCAAATTGAATTATTTCAGTGGCTACAAATCCGTGACACATATATCTTTAATTCTTATGTTAATCATTTTTTTAATTCCCTACATATAATTCCAAAAAATTAAAACATAGGAGCTATACTAACATATTCTTCCCTGATGAACCATTTTCTGACCTTTGCTTACTAATCGGACTATATCTACCACATATGGACTCCAAATTGAATGATTCCAGTGGCTAAAATTCCCTGACACACATAGCTATAATTCTCAAGTTAAACAATTATTTTAATTCCATACAGATAATTTTCAAAAATTAAAATACAGATGCTATCCTAACATATTCTTCCCTGATGAACCATTTTCTGACCTTCGACAACTAATCAGCTCATATATTCCTCTTATGGACTCCACATTGAATGATTCCAGTGGCTTAAAATCCATGACACACATAGCTATAATTCTTATGTTAACTTTTTATTTTAATTCCATACAGATAATTCCCAAAAATAAAAATACAGAAGCTCTCCTAACATATTCCTCCCTGATGAATCATTTTCTGTCCTTTGAGTACTAATAAGCTCATATCTTCCTCATATGGACTCCAAAATGAATGATTCCAGTGGCTACAAATCCACGACACACATAGATATAATTATTTTGTTAACCACTTATTTTAATTCTATATAGATAATTCCCAGAAATTAAAATACAGAAGCTGTCCTAACATATTCTTCCCTGATGAACCATTTTCTGACCTTTGACTACTTATCGGACCATATCTACCGCATATAGACTCCAAATGTAATGATTCCAGTGGCTACAAATCCGTGACACACATAGCTATAATTCTTATGTTAACCATTTATTTTAATTCCATATAGATAATTCCCAGAAATTAAAATACAGAAGCTGTCCTAACATATTCTTCCTTGATGAACCATTTTCTGACCTTTGACTACTTATCGGACCATATCTACCTCATATAGACTCCAAATTGAATAATTCCAGTGGCTCAAAATCCATGACACAAATAGCTAGAATTCTTATGTTAACCATTTATTTTAATTCCATACAGATAAGTCAAAAATATTAAAATACAAAAGCTCTCCTAACATATTCTTTCCAGATGAACCATTTTCTGACATTTGACTACTAATAAGCTCATATCTTCCTCATATGGATTCCAAATTGAATGATTCCAGTGGCTACAATTCCATGACACACATAGATATAACTATTTTGTTAACCATTTATTTTAATTCTATATAGATAATTTCCAGAAGTTAAAATACAGAAGCTGTCCTAACATAATCTTCCCAGATGAACCATTGTCTGACTTTTGACTACTAATCAGCTCATATGTTCGTCATATGAACTCCAAATTGAATGATTCCAGTGGCTTAAAATCCATGACACACATAGCTATAATTCTTATGTTAACAATTTATTTTAATTCCATACAGATAATTCTCAGAAATTAAAATACAGAAGCTGTCCTAACATATTCTTCCTTGATGAACCATTTTATGACCTTTGACTACGTATCGGACCACATCTACCTCATATAGACTCCAAATTGAATTATTCCAGTGGCTACACATTCGTGACACATATATCTTTAATTCTTATGTTAATCATTTTTTTAATTCCCTACATATAATTCCCAAAAATTAAAACATAGGAGCTATACTAACATATTCTTCCCTAATGAACCATTTTCTGACCTTTGCTTACTAATCGGACTATATCTACCACATATGGACTCCAAATTGAATGACTCCAGTGGCTAAAATTCCATGAGACACCTAGCTATAATTCTCATGTTATCCAATTATTTTGATTCTATACAAATAATTTTCAGAAGTTGAAATACAGATGCTGTCCTAACATATTCTTCCCTGATGAACCATTTTCTGACCTTCGACTACTAATAAGCTCATATATTCCTCATATGGACTCCACATTGAATGATTCCAGTGGCTTAAAATCCATGACACACATAGCTATAGTTCTTATGATATCTATTTATTTTAATTCCATACTGATAATTCTCAGAAATTAAAATACAGAAGCTTTCGTAACATATTCTTCCCTGATGAAACATTTTCTGTCCTTTGACTACTAATAAGCTCATATCTTCCTCATATGGACTCGAAATTGAAGGATTCCAGTGGCTAAAAATCTATGACACACATATATATAATTCTTTTGTTAACCATTTATTTTAATTTCATACAGATAATTCCACGAAATTAAAATACAGAAGCTGTCCTAACATATTCTTCCCTGATAAACCTTTTTCTGACCTTTAACTACTAATCAGCTCATATGTTCCTCATATAGACTCCAAATTGAATGATTCCAGTGGCTCATAATCCATGACACAAATAGCTATAATTCTTATGTTAACCATTTATTTTAATTCCATACAGATAAGTCAAAAATATTAAAATACAAAAGCTCTCCTAACATATTCTTTCCAGATGAACCATTTTCTGACATTTGACTACTAATAAGCTCATATCTTCCTCATATGGATTCCAAATTGAATGATTCCAGTGGCTACAAATCCATGACACACATAGATATAATTATTTTGTTAACCATTTATTTTAATTCTATATAGATAATTTCCAGAAGTTAAAATACAGAAGCTGTCCTAACATAATCTTCCCAGATGAACCATTTTCTGACTTTTGACTACTAATCAGCTCATATGTTCGTCATATGAACTCCAAATTGAATGATTCCAGTGGCTTAAAATCCATGACACACATAGCTATAATTCTTATGTTAACAATTTATTTTAATTCCATACAGATAATTCTCAGAAATTAAAATACAGAAGCTGTCCTAACATATTCTTCCTTGATGAACCATTTTCTGACCTTTGACTACTTATCGGACCATATCTACCTCATATAGACTCCAAATTGAATTATTCCAGTGGCTACAAATTCGTGACACATATATCTTTAATTCTTATGTTAATCATTTTTTTAATTCCCTACATATAATTCCCAAAAATTAAAACATAGAAGCTATACTAACATATGCTTCCCCGATGAACCATTTTCTGACCTTTGCTTACTAATCGGACTATATCTACCACATATGGACTCCAAATTGAATGACTCCAGTGGCTAAAATTCCATTACACACATAGCTATAATTCTCATGTTAACCAATTATTTTAATTCTATACAAATAACTTTTAGAAATTGAAATACAGATGCTCTCCTAACATATTCTTCCCTGATGAACCATTTTCTGACCTTCGACTACTAATAAGCTCATATATTCCTCATATGGACTCCACATTGAATGATTCCAGTGGCTTAAAATCCATGACACACATAGCTATAGTTCTTATGATGTCTATTTATTTTAATTCCATACTGATAATTCTCAGAAATTAAAATACAGAAGCTTTCCTAACATATTCTTCCTTGATGAACCATTTTTTGTCCCTTGACAACTAATAAGTTCATATCTTCCTCATATGGACTCCAAATTGAAGGATTCCAGTGGCTAAAAATCTATGACACACATATATATAATTCTTTTGTTAACCATTTATTTTAATTTCATACAGATAATTCCCAGAAATTAAAAAACAGAAGCTGTCCTAACATATTCTTCCCTGATAAACCTTTTTCTGACCTTTAACTACTAATCAGCTCATATGTTCCTCATATAGACTCAAAATTGAATGATTCCAGTGTCTCATAATCCATGACACAAATAGCTATAATTCTTATGTTAACCATTTATTTTAATTCCATACAGATAAGTCAAAAATATTAAAATACAGAAGCTCTCCTAACATATTATTTCCAGATGAACCATTTTCTGACATTTGACTACCAATAAGCTCATATCTTCCTCATATGGACTCCAAATTCAATGATCCCAGTGGCTACAAATCTATGACACACATAGATATAATTATTTTGTTAACCATTTATTTTTATTCTATATAAATAATTCTCAGAAATTAAAATACAGAAGCTGTCCTAACATAATCTTCCCAGATGAACCATTTTCTGACTTTTGATTACTAATCAGCTCATATGTTCCTCATATGAACTCCAAATTGAATGATTCCAGTGGCTTAAAATCTATGACACACATAGCTATAATTCTTATGTTAACAATTTATTTTAATTCCATACATATAATTCTCAGAAAGTAAAATACAGAAGCTATCCTAACATATTCTTCCTTGATGAACCATTTTCTGACCTTCGACTACTTATCGGACCATATCTACGTCATATGGACTCCAAATTGAATTATTCCAGTGGCTACAAATCCGTGACACATATATCTTTAATTCTTATCTTAATCATTTTTTTAATTCCCTACATATAATTCCCAAAAATTAAAACATAGGAGCTATACTAACATATTCTTTCCTGATGAACCATTTTCTGACCTTTGCTTACTAATCGGACTATATCTGCAACATATGGACTCCAAATTGAATGATTCCAGTGGCTAAAATTCCATGACACACATAGCTATAATTCTCATGTTAACTAATTATTTTAATTCCTTAAAGATAATTTTAAGAAATTAAAATACAGATGCTGCCCTAACATATTCTTCCCTGATGAACCATTTTCTGACCTTCAACTACTAATCGGCTCATATATTCCTCATATGGACTCCACATTGAATGATTCCAGTGGCTTAAAATCCATGACACACATAGCTATAATTCTTATGTTAACTATTTATTTTAATTACATACAGATAATTCCCATAAGTTAAAATACAGAAGCTCTCCTAACATATTCTTCCCTGATGAACCATTTTCTGTCCTTTGACTACTAATAAGCTCATATCTTCCTCATATGGACTCCAAATTGAATGATTCCAGTGGCTACAAATCCATGACACACATAAATATAATAATTTTGTTATCCAATTATTTTAATTCTATATAGATAATTCCCAGAAATTAAAATACAGAAGCTGTGCTAACATAATCTTCCCAGATGAACCATTTTCTGACTTTTGACTACTAATCAGCTCATATGTTCCTCATATGAACTCCAAATTGAATGATTCCAGTGGCTTAAAATCCATGACACATATACCTATAATTCTTATGTTAACATTTTATTTTAATTCCATACATATAATTCTCAGAAATTGAAATACAAAAGTTCTCCTAACATATTCTTCCTTGATGAACCATTTTCTGACCTTTGACTACTTATCGGACCATATCTACTTCATATAGACTCCAAATTGAATTATTCTAGTGGCTTCAAATCCGTGACACATATATCTTTAATTCTTATGTTAATCATTCTATTAATTCACTACATATAATTCCCGAAAATTAAAACATAGAAGGTATACTAACATATTCTTCCCTGATGAACCATTTTCTGACCTTTTCTTACTAATCAGACTATATCTACCACATATGGACTCCAAATTGAATGATTCCAGTGGCTAAAATTCCATGACACACATAGCTATAATTCTCATGTTAACCAATTATTTTAATTCCATACAGATAATTTTCAGAAATTAAAATACAGATGCGGTCCTAACATATTCTTCCCTGATGAACCATTTTCTGACCTTCGACTACTAATAAGCTCATATATTCCTCATATGGACTCCACATTGAATGATTCTAGTGGCTTAAAATCCATGACACACATAGCTATAATTCTTATGTTAACTATTTATTTTAATTCCATACAGATAATTCCCAGAAATTAAAATACAGAAGCTCTCCTAACATATTCTTCCCTGATGAACCATTTTCTGTCCTTTGACTACAAATAAGCTCATATCTTCCTCATATGGACTCTAAATTGAATGATTCCAGTGGCTAAAAATCTATGACACACATATATATAATTCTTATGTTAACCATTTATTTTAATTTCCTAAAGATAATTCCCAGAAATTAAAATACAGAAGTTGTCCTAACATATTCGTCCCTGATAAACCTTTTTCTGACCTTTAACTACTAATAAGCTCATATGTTCCTCATATAGACTCCAAATTGAATGGTTCCAGTGGCTCATAATCCATGACACAAATAGCTATAATTCCTATGTTAACCATTTATTTTAATTCTATACAGATAAGTCAAAAATATTAAAATACAGAAGCTCTCCTAACATATTCTTTCCAGATGAACCATTTTCTGACATTTGACTACTAATAAGCTTATATCTTCCTCATATGGACTCCAAATTGAATGATTCCAGTGGCTACAAATCTATGACACACATAGATACAATTATTTTGTTAACCATTTATTTTAATTCTATATAGATAATTCCCAGAAATTAAAATACAGAAGCTGTCCTAACATAATCTTCCCAGATGAACCATTTTCTGACTTTTGACTACTAATCAGCTCATATGTTCCTCATATGAACTCCAAATTGAATGATTCCAGTGGCTTAAAATCCATGACACACATAGCTATAATTCTTATGTTAACAATGTATTTTAATTCCATACAGATAATTCTCAGAAATGAAAATACAGAAGCTGTCCTAACATATTCTTCCTTGATGAACCATTTTCTGACCTTTGACTAATTATCGGACCATATCTACCTCATATAGACTCCAAATTGAATTATTCCAGTGGCTACAAATTCGTGACACATATATCTTTAATTCTTATGTTAATCATTTTTTTAATTGCCTACATATAATTCCCAAAAATGAAAACATAGAAGCTATACTAACATATTCTTCCCTGATGAACCATTTTCTGACCTTTGCTTACTAATCGGACTATATCTACCACATATGGACTCCAAATTGAATGATTCCAGTGGCTAAAATTCCATGAAACACATAGCTATAATTTTCATGTTAACCAATTATTTTAAATCTATACAAATAATTTTCAGAAATTGAAATACATATGCTGTCCTAACATATTCTTCCCTGATGAACCATTTTCTGACCTTCGACTACTAATAAGCTCATATATTCCTCATATGGACTCCACGTTGAATGATTCCAGTGGCTTAAAATCCATGACACACATAGCTATAATTCTTATGTTAACCATTTATTTTAATTCTATACAGATAATTCCCAGAAATTAAAATACAGAAGCAGTCCTAACATAATCTTCCCTGATGAACCATTTTCTGACTTTTGACTACTAATCAGCTCATATCTTCGTCATATGAACTCCAAATTGAATGATTCCTTTGGCTTAAAATCCATGACACACATAGCTATAATTCTTATGTTAACCATTTATTATAATTCCATACAGATAATTCCCAGAAATTAAAATACAGAAGCTGTCCTAACATATTCTTCCCTGATGAACCATTTTCTGACCTTTGACTACTTATCGGACCATATCTACCGCATATAGACTCCAAATGTAATGATTCCAGTGGCTACAAATCCGTGACACACATAGCTATAATTCTTATGTTAACCATTTATTTTAATTCCATATAGATAATTCCCAGAAATTAAAATACAGAAGCTGTCCTAACATATTCTTCCCTAATGAACCTTTTTCTGACCGTTGACTACTAATCAGACCATATCTACCTCATATGGACTCCAAATTGCATGATTCCAGTGGCTACAAATCCGTGACACATATATCTTTAATTCTTATGTTAACCATTTATTTTAATTCCTTATAGATAATTTCCAAAAATTAAAACACATAAGCTATACTAACATATTCTTCCCTGATGAACCATTTTATGACCTTTGCTTACTAGTCGGACCATATCAACCACATATGGACTCCAAATTGATTGATTCCAGTGGCTAAAAATCCATAACACACATAGCTATAATTCTTATGTTAACCAAGTATTTTAATTCCATACACATAATTCCCAGAAATTAAAATACAGAAGCTGTGCTAACATATTCTTCCCTTATGAACCATTTTCTGACCTTTGACTACTAATCTGCTCATATATTCCTCATATGGACTCCAAATTGAATGATTCCAGTGGCTTAAAATCCATGACACACATAGATATAATTCTTGTGTTAACCAATTATTTTAATTCCATACAAATAATTTCCAGAAATTAAAAAACAGAAGCTGTCCTAACATGTTCTTCCCTGATGAACCATTTTCTGACCTTTGACTACTAATTAGCTCATATATACCTCATATGGACTCCAAATTGAATGATTCCAGTGGCTATAAATCCATGACACACATAGCTATAATTCATATGTTAACCATTTATTTTAATTCCTTATAGATTGTTTCCAGAAATTAAAACACCGAAACTAAAAATTCTGCCAGCCATAGCCATAACCATGTAGAACTATCTACACCATCCTAAGTATTCAAACATACATCACATGCAAGATCAATATGTAACATGATATAGCAACATCCATGACCAATCATCAAAGTTCTAAGATGAAAATCTCATATAAATTTTATAAGTTTCAAAAGTTTTCTTCAAAAAGAAATATTGTTAAACTTACCTGGAGCACTTAGTCCCCTAGACTTCTCCTTCCTCTTTCTTCATTTCTTCCTTTCCTTTCCTCACTCTACCTTGCTCCTATTTTTCCTCTCCCTCACTTGGACGAAATTCTAATGTTGTAAGGGTGGGTTTTCTTATATAGACCACCAAATAATTCACCTTTCATGATCGTGGTTCTACCTTATCACAATTAGGATACACTTTTTTGAATTTTTGGAAAACAAACAACCTATGTTCTTGTCTTCCTCTTCCTTAGTCAAGATATGCATAGGAAAAGGAGATTTGTATTTTGAAAATTATGATGATTTGTTCTTAAGATAAGGGACAAGGTCCCTTTGATTTAGGGATTCATTTCCATTTTCTTTTGTCTTAAACAATTATGAAAGGTTTGCCTTTTTAGGTGGCAAATTTCTAACCCTTGAATCTCTATTATTTGGTTGATATTATTTGTGTGGGATATGAATGTTTTGTCATAATACCATGTATTATCATACCACTTGCTAAAGTTATGAGTGTAGGATATAGATGTTTTTGTCCTAAAGCCTTGTATTATTATGCCACTTGCCAAAATGATGAATGTAGAATTATACCACTTGCTAAATTTTTGTCTTAATGCCATGTAACCTAATATTTATTATTATTACATTATTATATCGTCACCTAATTTATTTTATTTTATTTTTCCTCTTGGATTTGGGCTTATTCCTACCCATTATGGGCTTATTCCTACCCATTTTCTTTGCTTTGGATAAAATTCTACCTTTCTTGGAGGGCTTGGTCACATTTTCATAATTTTTGGGCTATTGGTCCAATTACTATATCCTAGTCCAAGTCTATGTTTTATGTCTTGCTTAGGTTATCCAATGGGCTTGCTAGAAACTTATTTGAAGTGGAAAAATTCTACATGATGTGTCCATAGGTAAAAGCCCAATGTATGGGTAAATATTTTAAACTTAGTAACTCTAGTTCTTGAATTAGGAAAAATTACCCTAATCCAATGTTCTTGAAATTTTAAGACCTTTACTTATTTCTAAAAATTTATCTTCCTTATCCAAGAATTTTGCATCTCTTTAGTATGTTATTTCTAATTTATGTTTTTCCTATTAGGTTTTCCCTCCTTATTTGTTCTCTTAATGGTAGAAACATTTTCTATACATATACATAAGGTGAAGAATTTCTAAGGATTATATTTCCTTAGATATCTAAAATATTGTCTAATAAACTTTATTTCCTTAATTAAATTATCAATAAAAGAAATGAAATTAGGGATGTTACATTATGTAACATCCCGTAATTTTTAGATATTTTCCTTATAAATTCTTCACCTTACATGTATGCGTAGAAATGTTCTAATATTAATGGAATAGGCAAAGAAAGAAAACATAAGAGGAAATATTAGAAATAAACATGCCAAAGAAAGGTGAAATTCTTAGGTAAGGAAGATAAATTTTTGTGAAGTAAAGGTCTTAAAATTTCAAGAAGATTGGATTAGGGTAATTTTTTCTAATTTAAGAGTAAAAGTTACTAAGTTTAGTATCTCCACCCATAAATTGGGTTTTCACCTATGAACACTTCATATAGAGTTTTTCTTCTTCACATAAATTTTTAGCAAGGCAATAGGATAGCCCAATGAAGAAATAAAACATAGACTTGGACTAGGATATAGAAATTGGACAGATAGCCCAAAAATCAAGAAAATGTGACCAAGCCCATTATGAAATGTAGAATTTTAACGAAAGTAAATAAAATGGGCAAGAATGAGCCCAAACCCAAGAGGAAAAATGAAAATAAAATAAAAATCAAGTGATGGAATAATGGTGTAATCAAGATTAGGTGATTTGGCATTAAGACAAAAATTTAGCAAGTGGTGTGATTCTACATTCATAATTTTGGCAAGTGGCATGATAATACAAGGCTTTAGGACAAAAACATTTATATCCTACACTTAAAATTCTAGCAAGTGGTATGATAATATATGGTATTATGACAAAACATTCCTATCCCACACAAATAATATCAACCAAATAATGGAGATTCAAGGGCTAGAAATTTGCCACCTAAAAAGGCAAACCTATCATACTTGTTTAAGACAAAAGAAAATGGAAATGAATCCCTAAATCAAAGGGACCTTGTCCCATATCTTAAGAACATATTATCATAATTTTCAAAATACAAATCTCCTTTTCCTATGCATATCTTGACTAAGGAAGAGGAAGAGAAGAACATAAGTTGTTTGTTTTCCAAAAATTCAACAAAGTGTATCTTAATTGTGATAAGGTAGACCCATGATCATGAAAGGTGAATTATTTGGTGGTCAATATAAGAAAACCCACCCTTACAACATTAGAATTTCGTCCAAGTGAGGGAGAGGAAAAATAGAAGCAAGGTAGAGTGAGGAAAGGAGCGGAAGAAAGGAAGAAAGAGGAAGGAGAAGTCCAGGGGACTAAGTGCTCCAGGTAAGTTTAACAATATTTCTTTTTGAAGAAAACTTTTGAAACTTATAATATTTATATGAGATTTTGATCTTAGAACTTTGATGATTGGTCATGTATGTTGCTATATCATGTTACATATTGATCTTGCCTGTGATATATGTTTGAATACTTAGGTTGGTGTAGATAGTTCTGCATGGGTACGGCTATGGGTGACAGAATTTTAAGCGTCGGTGTTTTAATTTCTGGGAACAATCTATAAGGAATTAAAATAAATGGTTAACATATGAATTATAGATATATGTGTCATGGATGTTTAGCCACTGGCATTATTCAATTTGGAGTCCATATGTGGTAGATATGGTCCGATTAGTAAGCAAAGGTCAGAAAAAGGTTCATCAGGGAAGAATATGTTAGGATGGCTTTTGTATTTTGATTTTTGGGAATTATCTGTATGGAATTAAAATAAATGGTTAACATATGAATTATATCTATGTGTGTCATGTATTTTTAGCCACTGGAATCATTCCATTTGGAGTCCATATGTGGTATATATGGTTTGATTAGTAAGCAAAGGTCAGAAAATGGTTTATCAGGGAAGAATATGTTAGGACAGCTTCTGTATTTTAATTTTTGGGAATTATCTGTAGGGAATTAAAATAAATGATTAACATAAGAATTATAGATATGTGTGTCATGGATGTTTAGCCACTAGAATCATTCAATTTGGAGCCCATATGTGGTAGATATGGTCCGATTAGTAAGCAAAGGTCAGAAAATGGTTCATCAGGGAAGAATATGTTAGGATAGCTTCTGTGTTTTAATTTCTGGGAATTATCTGTAGGAAATTAAAATAAATGGTTAACATAAGAATTAAAGATATATGTGTGACAGATTTGAAGCCACTAGAAGCATTCAATTTGGAGTCCATATGAGGAAGATATGAGCTGATTAGTTCTCAAAGGTCAGAAAATGGTTCATTAGGGAAGAATATGTTAGGATAGCTTCTGTGTTTTAATTTCTGGGAATTATCTGTAGGGAATTAAAATAAATGGTTAACATAAGAATTAAAGATATATGTGTCATGGATTTGAAGCCACTGGAATCATTTAATTTGGAGTCGATATGAGGAAGATATGAGCTGATTGGTAGTCAGAGGTCAGAAAATGGTTCATCAGGGAAGATTATGTTAGGACAGCTTCTGTATTTTAATTTTTGGGAATTATTTTTATAGACTTAAAATAAATGGTTAACATAATAATTATATCTACTTGTGTCATGGATTTTCAGCCACTGAAATCATTCCATTTGGAGTCCATATGAGGAAGATATGAGCTTATTAGTAGTCAAGGGTTAGAAAATGGTTCATCAGGGAAGAATATGTTAGGACAACTTCTGTATTTGAATTTTTGGGAATTATTTGTATGGAATTAAAATAAATGGTTAACATAAGAATTATAGATATGTGTGTCACGGATTTTTAGCCACTGGAATCACTCAAGTTGGAGTCGATATGAGGTAGAGATGGTCCGATTAGTAGGTAGAGATCAGAACCTATCCGAGAAGAAATAACCTATACATTTAGGGAGTAATATCACCTTGATTTCTTAATATTTCACTACAATGTTCAACATAATAGTTTTAGATAATTGTTTTATCTTGAAATTGACACCAAGATCACCTGCATCAAGTTAAATGGAGGACGTTATGTTGTGATTAGTAAGAGAAGGTTAGATAGGATGAAAACCTGCATCAAGAAAATAAAGAAATAAAATTAATATTTAAAAAAGAAGATGAATCTTAATAAATGACTAGTATAGCCATAGCCATTTCCATTGTATGAACTTCTTACCATCTTAAGTGTGAAATTTTGACATGGAAATATTTTATAAAGTGATATTTGAAATGGTTATGTTCATGGCATGATTACTAATGATTTTTGGTAATAATTATATTTTGATGAACATACTTGTTATTGAAAGCATATTTTTGGCTATCATTGTGAAAAGAAAAGAAATGAGCACGGTCACATCGCAATCCGTGTGGTGCACTAGTAGGGGACGCCCTACCAATGGTTATGATTATGATTATGAGAAAAGAAAGAGAAAGTGTGCCATGTCGGACGGAGCGAGAAAAGCCCGTACCGGAGAGTAGAGAATACTCACCCTGACCGGGGTTGCTTGAAATGAGAATAAGTTGTTGGCCATCATATGATATTCTAAAAATAGTTACTTCTTTCATACATATGATTACTGTATGATTCTTATGTACATAAATATAATGCATTCATGTGACCAAAGATATTTTTTGTAGTTTATACAGCTGAACATGATGTGATGAGCTATATTGATGATGATTTATTGTTGAACTTACTGGGATTTAATTCTCACTATATTTCCATATCATGTTCAGAAAATTAGTTATGCAGATTTTTCTATAGCTTTGGCTTTTAGTGCACGTTGGATCGAGTACTTTATGTTGGGCAGATCCCAGAAGCAAATAAAATGTTTGTGGTTGAGTTGGCTTAGATCCCGGTGAAGGTGCAACCACCCGCACCTGTATCTCCAGAATTGGTCAATCAGAATAAATAAGATGTAGATTTTTATGTGTTTGATATGTTGTACGTATGTTTTGATTAATGACATGTATGTGAACTCTGTGTTGTATAAATTAAATAAATGTTATATTGAGTTAAGTTGTAACGAGGTAATAACTTCATGGTATTTTAAAAAAAAATTGATACTTAAATGGAGTTGTTACAGTATTGATATGTAAAGCTATATGATTGCCTTGAAAAAAGGCGTGTATATGTTATTACCCTGGTTGGGAAATTTCTAACAAAGGAATTTTATTGAGACTGAAAATTTTGTATTATATTGAAACCTCTGTTTTAAATGATATGACATATGTGTAAATGATAATTTCTATGGAGGAATCCTATTGGAAACATTGTTTGTTAACAGCAGGTAATGTTAGCCTTGGTGCACCTTGATACCTCAGCTAGTAGGAGTGGTGTTCGCCTCGTGTGACGGCCAACACACGGGATACGATATGTGAAGGAGAGCAAGATGCCTCCTATTTGGGCGAGATGCTGACTATATGATATGTAATTTTCCTTCTCTTGTTGTGGGCTTGGGAAATGCCCATATTAGAGTCCCTTCATGTGTCCTCTTGAATGGTGGTAGGGCAAACCTTAGCTGGGATGTTGAGTTTAAGCAAATCCTATACCACCAAAGTATGGAAAGGTTTGAACTCTGATATGGTGGTTCTGATATAGGATTCTTCTAATATTTTCATGTGAAATATTTTAATTCATCACAACATTTGTTTAATGATTATACAATACAATATATGGTTTTGGATATCTGAATATCCTTTGTTTTGAGAATATTTGAAATGCGGGTCCCAAATGGATGTACTTTTGAACTGCATTTTCAAGTGGTAATTAAACTAACTTACCTTGAGTATTCAATCTTCTAGACTTTTTCTCTCTTTCTCTCCTTTACTCACTCTACCTTGCTTTTGTTTTTCCCTCTCCCTCAATTGAACGAAATTCTAATGTTATAAGAGTGGTTTTTGCTTAAATAAATTATCAAGTGGTCATTTTCTCATAATCATGAGTCTACCTTATCACAATTAGGATGCACTTGGTTGCTTTTTGGAGGAAGGCAAATCATGTTCTTGTCTTCCTCTCCCTTAGTCAAGACATGCTTAACAAAAAGAGGATTTGTTATTTGAAATTTTGATGAAATGTTCTCAAGATAAGGGGCAAGGTCCCTTTAACTTAGGGATTCAATTCCTTTTTCTTTTGTCTCACTCAATTATGATAGATTTGCCTTTCTAAGTGGCAAATTTCTAGCCCTTAAGTCTCCCTTGCTTGGCTGAAATTATTTGTGTAGGATATGGATGTTTTGTCCTAATGCCATGTATTATTACCTACTATTTCATCACATGGCTTGCTAAAATTATGAGTATAGGATATAGATGTTTTGTCCTAATTCTATGTAACCTAACCTTGATTATTATTACACTACTATTTCATGACATGGTTCTTATTTTTCCTTCTTGGATTTGGGCTCATTCTTGCCCATTTCCTTTGCTTTGGCTGGAATTCCTACCTCTTATGGAGGGTTTGGCCACACTTTCATGATTTTTGGCATGTTGGTCTAATCTTTGTATCTTAATCTAAGTCTATGTAATATCTCTTGCTTGGGCTATCCAATTGGCTTGCTAAAAACTCATGTGAAGTGGAAAAACTCTATATGAAGTGTCCATAGGTAAAGGCCCAAATGTATGGGTAGAGATGTTAAACTTTGGAACTCTAACTCTTGAATTAGTAAAAGTTATCCTAATCCAATCTTAAATTTTCAAGACCTTTACTTTCTTCCAAAAATTTATCTTCCTTATTCAAGAATTTCACCTCTCATTAGAACGTTATTTCTAATTTTTTAACTCTTAGATTTTCTCTCTTTATCTATTCCTTTAATGTTAGAAACATTTTCCATACATATACATAAGGTGAAGAATTTCTATGGCTTATATTTTCTTATATATTTAAAAATTGTTTAATATGTTTTATTTTCTTAATTAAATATTTATGTGCCTTTATTAATAAAGAAATGAAATTAGGGATGTTACAGTCAGCATTCCTTTTAATAATCAATTTCATATGTAGACAGGATTCTAAATCAATCTTACTGCTGCCGACTATTGGTTGCAAATCCTGAAGATTTGCCTCCAATCCTAACCCTCTAGCAAGTGTAGTTACTAGACCCCCAAAGTACAGGATAAGCAATCAACCAGAGAATTCAGTAATTATGCATCCCAAAACCAGTCCAATTAAGCCACAAGTGCAGAAATAAAAATTACCTAGAGTGTAACAACTCCATTTATGTAATTTTTTTTTTTTTTTAAATACCATGAAGTTATTACCTCGTTACAACTTAACTCAATATAACATTTATTTAATTTATACAATACTGAGTTTCCATACACACTATTATTTTACAAACTACAAACCATTATTTTACAAACATTTGTACAAAGATACATATTAGTTCTAATCATCTATATCGACTACTTCCGGGGACACTGGTTCGGGTGGC
Source organism: Gleditsia sinensis (assembly GCA_037074535.1). NCBI lineage: Eukaryota > Viridiplantae > Streptophyta > Magnoliopsida > Fabales > Fabaceae > Gleditsia > Gleditsia sinensis. Next base: position 21,567,664 of record CM073467.1, read on the forward strand.
ACGTCCACCGGAATCTCAGTTACATCTACGACAGTTACATCAGAAATAACTGGAAGTTGCCCAAGGTAGGGCACCTCGATCCAACGTACAGAGATAATAAGTGTCATAGAGAATATCTGCATATTTATTCTTCTGAACATGATATGGAAATATAGTGAGAATTAAATCCCAGTAAGTTCAACAATAAATTATAATTTACCATCAATATAGTTCATCACGTCATGTTCAGCTGTATAAACTACAGAAAATATCTTTAGGTCACATGAATGCACTTTATCATGCACATGAAAATTATACAGTTATGACATGTATGGCATGAATAACTATTTTTCGAATTTCATATGATGGCTATCCACTTATTCTTACTTCAAGCTACCCCGGTCAGGGTGAGTATTCTCTACTTTTCGGTACGGGCTTATCTCGCTCCGTCCGACATGGCACACTTTCTCTTTCTTTTCTTATTAACATGATCATAACCGTTGGTAGGGCGTCCCCTACTGGTGCACCACACGGATTGCCATGTGACCGTGCTCATTTCTTTTCTTTTCACAATGATAGCCAAAAATATGCTTTCAATAACAAGTATGTTCATCAAAATATAACTATTACCATAAATCATTGGTAATCATGCCATGAACATAACCATTTAAAATATCACTTTATAAAACATTTCCATGTCAAAATTCCATACTAATACCTTAGTAACTGGATAGTAATTGTAGTCTGTAAACAGCGCACCAGAAAAGTTCCCAGGAAAGAGAGGTGGGTCACTAATGGACACGCTTAAGTACCATGTCTTTCCTTGCCAGAGCTTTCCTTAGACATGCACTTTTCACAAATCACAATTTTGTTTTCCAGTAACTAGAATAATTCTTTTCTGATGTGAAAATACTGCAACCACGGAGCATACTAAGATTTTTCAAATAAAAACCGGCACTTTCAAAACTTCTTGTAAATTTATATGAGTACTAGGGTAAATTCCATGTTAAAAATTACACACTTAAAATGGTAGTAAGTTCATGCAATGGCAATGGCTATGGCTATACTAGTCATTTATTAAGATTCATCTTCTTTTTTAAATACTAATTTTATTTCTTTATTTTCTTGATGCAGGTTTTCATCCTATCTAACCTTCTCTTACTAATCAGAGCATAACTCCCTCAATTTAACTCTGATGTAGGTGATCTTGGTGTCTATTTCAAGATAAAACAATTATCTAAAACTATTATGTTGAACATTGTAGCGAAAAATTAAGAAACAAAGGTGATATTACTCCATCAAAGTACATGATAGTTCCTCTCGGATAGGTTCTGACCTTTACTGACTAATTAGACCATATCTCCCAAATTGGAACTCCAAATTGCGTTATTCCAGTTGGTAAAAATCCATGAGCCATATATCTATAATTGTTATGTTGGCGCGCTATTTTAATTCCCTACAGAATATTCCCAGAAATTCAAAAACTAAAGCATTAATAACATACTCTTCCCTGAATAAACATTTTCTGACCTCTGCTTGCTAATCGGATTATATCTACCTCATATGAACTCTAAATTGCATAATTCCAGTGGGTATATTTCCATGAGACATAGATATATAACTTTCATGTTAACCATTTATTTTAATTCCATAAAGAAAATTCCCAGAAATTAAGTTAACCATTTATTTTAATTCCATAAAGAAAATTCCCAGAAATTAAAATACAAAAGCTGTCCTAACATAATCTTCCCTGATGAACCATTTTCTGACCTTGGCTTACTAATTGGACCATATCTACCACATGTGAACTCCAAATTGAATGATTCCAGTGGCTAAAAATCCATGACACACATATATTTAATTCTTATGTTGACCATTTATTTTAATTCCCTACCAATAATTCCCAGAAATTAAATTACCGAAGCTATCCTAACATATTCTTCCCTGATGATTCATTTTCTGACCTTTGACTACTAATCAGACCATAGCTACCTCATATGGACTCCAAATGGAATGATTCCAGTGGCTAAAAATCCATGACACATTTATCTTTAATTCTTATGTTAACCATTTATTTTAATTCCCTACCAATAATTCCCAGAAATTAAATTACCGAAGCTATCCTAACATATTCTTCCCTGATGATTCATTTTCTGACCTTTGACTACTAATCAGAACATATCTACCTCATATGGACTCCAAATGGAATGATTCCAGTGGCTAAAAATCCGGGACACATATATCTTTAATTCTTATGTTAACCATTTATTTTAATTCCTTATAGATTGTTCCCAGAAATTAAAATACCGAAACTTAAAATTCTGCCACCCATAGCCATAACCATGCAGAACTATCTACACCAACCTAAGTATTCAAACATACATCACATGCAAGATCAATATGTAACATGATATAGCAACATCATGACCAATCATAAAAGTTCTAAGATCAAAATCTCATATAAATATTATAAGTTTCAAAAGTTTTCTTCAAAAATAAATATTGTTAAACTTACCTTTAGCTTTCTAAACTTCTCCTTCTTCTTCCTTCCTTTCTTCTTCTCTCTTCTCTCCTTTCCTCACTCTACCTTGCTTCTATTTCTCTCTCTTTCTCACTTGGACGAAATTAAAGTGTTGTAAGGGTGGGTTCTCTTATATAGACCACCAAATAATTCACCTTTCATGATCATGGATCTACCTTATCACAATTAAGATACACTTTGTTGAATTTTTGGAAAACAAACAACTTATGTTCTTGTCTTCCTCTTCCTTAGTCAAGATATGCATAGGAAAAGGAGATTTGTATTTTGAAAATTATGATGATATGTTCTTAAGATAAGGGACAAGGTCCCTTTGATTTAGGGATTCATTTAATTTTTCTTTTGTCTTAATCAATTATGATAGGTTGCCTTTTTAAGTGGCAAATTTCTAGCCCTTCAATCTCCATTATTTGGTTGATATTATTTGTGTGGGCTATGAATGTTTTGTCCTAATACCATGTATTATCATACCACTTGCTAAAATTATGAGTGAAGGATATAGATGTTTTTGTCCTAAAGCCTTGTATTATCATGCCACTTGCCTAAATGATGAATGTAGAATCACACCACTTGCTAAATTTTTGTCTTAATGCCATGTAACCTAATCTTTATTCTTATTATTATTTCATCATCTAATTTATTTTATTTTATTTTTCCTCTTGGATTTGGGCTTATTCTTACCCATTATGGGCTTGTCCTACCCATTTTCTTTGCTTTGGATAAAATTCTTCCTTTCTTGGTGGGCTTGGTCACATTTTCATAATTTTTGGGCTATTGGTGAAATTACTATATCCTAGTCCAAGTCTATGTTTAATTTCTTGTTTAGGTTATCCAATGGGCTTGCTAGAAACTTATGTGAAGTGGAAAAACTCTATATGAAGTGTCCATAGGTAAAAGCCCAATGTATGGGTAAAGATTTTAAACTTAGTAACTATAGTTCTTGAATTAGGAAAAATTACCCTAATTCAATGTTCTTTGAAATTTTAAGACCTTTACTTGTTTCTAAAAATTTATCTTCCTTATCCAAGAATTTTGCATCTCTTTAGTATGTTATTTCTAATTTCTTTCCTATTAGATTTTCCTTCTTTATTTGTTCTCTTAATGTTAGAAACATTTTCTATGCATATACATAAGGTGAAGAATTTCTAAGGATTATATTTCCTTAGATATCTAAAATATTGTCTAATAAATTTTATTTCCTTAATTAAATTTTTTATGTACCCTTATCAATAAAAGAAACGAAATTAAGGATGTTACATTTCTCTCCCCCTAAAAGAAATTTTGTCCTCAAAATTTCAGAAATTACCTTATAAGAACAATTGCGGATATTTCTTCCTCATGACTTCTTCCAGCTCCCAAGTTGCTTCTTCCGGAGTCAAACCTTCCCATAACACCTTAACTAGGGGAATGGTTTTATTTCTCAGTTGCTTCACGTCAGTGTCCAATATGGATGCAGGTACTAGCTGGTATGTCATGTTCTCCTTTATTTGGATTGGTTCATCCAGTATTATATGTGATGAATCTGAAAGATACTTCCGCAGCTGTGATACGTGGAAAACATTATGCAGGTTGGACAAATTAGGTGGGAGAGCAACTTGATATGCTGATGTCCCAACTTTCTTTAGAATTTGGTAGGGTCCTAAAAATCGCGGACTTAGCTTTCTTGTTTTGAGAGACCTACCAACTCCAGTAGTCGGGGAAAGTTTCAGAAATACATGGTCTCCTTCCTCAAACTCTAGAGGTCTATGTCTCTTATCGTAGTAACTCTTTTGCCGACTTTGAGCTGTAAGTATTTTGTTTCGTATCATCCTGATTTGTTCAGTGGTTTGTTGAACTAAATCAGGACCTAACAAGTTCTTTTCTCCTACCTCGAACCAACATAGTGGAGATCGGCACTTTCTACCGTATAAAGCTTCATAGGGGGCCATCTTAATGCTAGAGTGATAGCTATTATTATAAGCAAACTCTACTAAAGGTAGGTACTTATCCCATCCTTTACCTTGCTCTATCACACAGGCCCTCAACATATCTTCTAGGGTTTGAATGGTTCGTTCTGTCTGCCCGTCAGTTTGAGGATGGTAGGCAGTACTGAACCGCAATTGAGTACCAAAAGCTTCTTGCAATGCCTTCCAAAACCTCGACGTGAACCTCGGATCTCTATCAGAAACAATATTTAAGGGAATCCCATGGAGTCTAACTATTTCCTGAACGTACAATTGGGCCAATTTATCTAGTGAAAAGTTTATTTTTATGGGCAAAAAGTGAGCAGATTTGGTTAATCTGTCAACTATTACCCAGATAGAGTCATGTCCCACTGAGGTCTTAGGTAAACCTACAACAAAGTCCATCGAAATACTGTCCCATTTCCATTCAGGAATCTCCAGAGGTTGAAGAAATCCTGCTGGCTTTTGATGTTCCACTTTCACCTTCTGACAAGTTAAACATTTTGCCACGAACTCAGCAATGTCATTTTTCATCCCTGGCCACCAATACATCCTTTTTAAATCCTGGTACATTTTAGTGCATCCAGGATGGATTGTGTATTTACTTTGATGCGCTTCCTTCAGTATCTTAGTCCTCAACTCTTGTTCTTGAGGGACACAAATCCTTCCCTGATACATGATTGCTCCATCTTCCATTACAGAAAAATTACCTTGGTCTTTATGATCTTGTAAGTATTGATCGTGAGCTTGAGCTTCTTTGATCTGGGCTCTAAGGTCAGACCCTATACTTAAACCATTAATGACTAGATTCTTTGGAGTAAGAGTAGTGGCTAGCTTCAAATTTCGAAACTCCTCTAGCATCTGCATCTCATACACCATCATCTGACCCATATGCAGAGATTTTCGACTCAAGGCATCTGCTACAACATTCGCCTTTCCGGGATGATACTTTATCTCAAACTTGTAGTCATTGAGGAATTCTACCCATCTTCGTTGCCTCATATTTAACTCCTTCTGATCAAAGAGGTATTTAAGACTCTTATGATCACAATATACTTCAAAGGTTGCCCCGTACAAATAGTGTCGCCAAATCTTTAAGGCAAACACTACTGCCGCTAATTCAAGATCATGGGTTGGATAGTTTCCTTCGTGGGGTCTTAGTTGTCTAGAGGCGTAAGCAACTACTCTCTTGTCTTGCATTAACACACACCCTAGCCCTTTCTTTGAAGCATCACTATACACTTCAAAATGTCCTGTGGGGTCTGGAATAATTAAAACAGGAGGAGTGGTCAGTCTTGTCTTCAGCTCCTGAAAACTAGCATCACATTGATCAGTCCATTTGAAAGGACTTCCCTTCCTGGTCAATTTAGTCAATGGCAAGGCTATACGAGAGAAGTTTTGTATAAATCTCCTGTAGTATCCTGCCAAACCAAGGAAACTTCTGATTTCCGTAACCGTCTTTGGTGTCTCCCACTTAATCACTGCTTCCGTCTTGCTAGGATCTACGGCTACCCCTCTATTAGAGATGACATGTCCGAGAAACTTCACCTCTGACAGCCAAAATTCACACTTCTCCAATTTAGCATATAACTTTTTCTCTTTCAGCACTTGCAGCACGATTCGGAGATGTTGTTCATGTTCTTTCTTACTCTTAGAATATATCAAGATGTCATCAATGAACACTACAACAAACTGATCTAGGTAGGGTCGAAAAATGCGATTCATGTAATCCATGAAAATTGCAGGTGCATTCGTTAACCCGAAGGGCATTACGAGAAACTCATAGTGCCCATACCTAGTCCTGAAGGCAGTTTTTGGTACGTCCTCCTCCTTAATCCTAATCTGATGATATCCTGACCGCAAGTCAATTTTAGAAAAGATGGAGGCTCCCTTTAATTGATCCAATAAGTCATCTATCCTAGGGAGAGGATACTTATTTTTGATAGTCACCTTATTCAGCTGTCTGTAATCTATGCATAGTCTCAAACTCCCGTCTTTCTTCTTAACAAACAATACAGGAGCTCCCCAAGGTGATACACTCGGTTTAATGAATTGCTTGTCTAATAGTTCCTCCAACTGCTTCTTTAGTTCTTGTAGTTCCTTCGAGGCCATTCGATATGGTGCAATAGAGATAGGCCCTGTCCCAGGTAGGAGATCAATAGAGAACTCTATCTCTCTCTTGGGAGGTAAGCCTGGAATATCTGATGGAAACACTTCAGGAAACTCGTTGGCTATTGGAATTTCATCAAGTTTCGATTCGACTTCTAGGTTTGATAAATACAAGAGAATGTATCCAAGTACTCCATTCTTCAACTCCCTATTAACTTGATTGGCATTTAACATCAATAACTGGACCTCCTCTTTCGGAGTAGAAGGTAGAAATTCAACAGTCTTGTTACAACAATTCAACAAGACTCGATTTCTAGACATCCAGTCTAACCCTAGAATGACCTCAATACCTCTTAAAGGTAAACTGACGAGGTCTACAGAAAAAGTTTTCTCCTGGATGGTGACTTGACAGTCCTTACATACAGAGGAAGTTAATACCCGTTCCCCTGTAGGGGTTACTACAGATAGCTCATAGGGAGTTTCAGAAATAGGGAACTGAAACTTCCTAATACATTCTTCTGATATAAATGAATGACTAGCACCAGAGTCAAATAACACCATAAGAGCAAATCCATAAATATAGCATGTACCTTGAATCATTTCAGAAGATTGAGCTGCCTCTTGGCCGCTCAGGGTGAAAACCCTTCCTTTCACCTGAGGCCTCTGTTCTGGCTGCTTTCCTACATTCTGTGGGCAGTTTTTCGCAAAATGTCCCTTCTGTCCGCAATTGAAGCAGACATCTTGTCCCATGTAGCATGGCCGGTTACCATGCATGCGTCCGCATTTAGCGCACTTGACTGAGGCGAGGTCTTGTTGAAAAGGCCTAGGACCCGCAATCAATGGCCTCTTACCAGCTCCATATCCACTTCTTCTCACGTTCTTTCTAGGGTTGGGAAAATTTTTCTTCCTTTTCCATAGGTTTCGCCTTTGCTTCTCGTCCTCCACTGCCCTTAAACTCTTTTCCAGGAGTCTGCATTTATTTATCAGAGGTACAAACTCCCTGATCTCCATAGCTATAACAGCATTCTTTAACTCCGGGTTTAGTCCCGCTTCAAACTTAACCGCCTTCCATGCTTCATCCGGGTTATATCGCAGATAAGAGGAGAACTTAGACAGCTCCTCGAACCTTGCGATATACTGGTCCACGGTCATGCTTCCTTGCCTGAGTTGGAGAAATTCGATCTCTTTCTCTGCCCGTACAGTACTTGGAAAGTACTTTTCAAAGAAAATGTCCTTGAACACTTGCCAGGTGATCTGTCTTCCCTGATGAGCTAAAAGTTCTCTAGCTCCACGCCACCAATATTCTGCTTCATCCTTTAACATATATGCAGCAAAAATGATTTGCTGCTCTTCAGTACAGCCCATCACTTCAAAGATTTTCTCTAATTCCCTAATCCACCTTTCGGCTACCGTTGGGTCATAACCACCTTGGAAACAAGGTGGTCTAGTCCTCAGGAACTCGGATATGCCATTATCTTTTCCAGCCGTCCGGTTGTTAGGACCAATCTCAACATTTGTGTTATTAGCATTCTGGAGATGTTGTAAAATTTGGTTGGTGGTCATAACTTGGTCTCGAATTGCCGTGGCCAGGTTGTGCAGGGTTTCCTCTGCATTGGTTGCTGGATTCCTCCTTGGTGGTGCCATTTCCTACTATGGTACAAAACAAAGTTATGCTGCTATTGAGGTGATCAAGCCCAATAGTTAGTTTAAAAATATTTAATAGCAGTCATAACACCACCTCGGCATATAGATAAGAAACACTAGTAATTTCTTAACTATATGAGTCACTGATCCCCTACACAGCACAACCACAACATACTCAAGACACTATAAGATCGATTCAGATAACCAACCACCCACTGGCCATCTAGGATCGACCTGCTCTGATACCAATTATGTAACAACTCCATTTATGTAATTTTTTTTTTTTTTAAATACCATGAAGTTATTACCTCGTTACAACTTAACTCAATATAACATTTATTTAATTTATACAATACTGAGTTTCCATACACACTATTATTTTACAAACTACAAACCATTATTTTACAAACATTTGTACAAAGATACATATTAGTTCTAATCATCTATATCGACTACTTCCGGGGACACTGGTTCGGGTGGCACGTCCACCGGAATCTCAGTTACATCTACGACAGTTACATCAGAAATAACTGGAAGTTGCCCAAGGTAGGGCACCTCGATCCAACGTACAGAGATAATAAGTGTCATAGAGAATATCTGCATATTTATTCTTCTGAACATGATATGGAAATATAGTGAGAATTAAATCCCAGTAAGTTCAACAATAAATTATAATTTACCATCAATATAGTTCATCACGTCATGTTCAGCTGTATAAACTACAGAAAATATCTTTAGGTCACATGAATGCACTTTATCATGCACATGAAAATTATACAGTTATGACATGTATGGCATGAATAACTATTTTTCGAATTTCATATGATGGCTATCCACTTATTCTTACTTCAAGCTACCCCGGTCAGGGTGAGTATTCTCTACTTTTCGGTACGGGCTTATCTCGCTCCGTCCGACATGGCACACTTTCTCTTTCTTTTCTTATTAACATGATCATAACCGTTGGTAGGGCGTCCCCTACTGGTGCACCACACGGATTGCCATGTGACCGTGCTCATTTCTTTTCTTTTCACAATGATAGCCAAAAATATGCTTTCAATAACAAGTATGTTCATCAAAATATAACTATTACCATAAATCATTGGTAATCATGCCATGAACATAACCATTTAAAATATCACTTTATAAAACATTTCCATGTCAAAATTCCATACTAATACCTTAGTAACTGGATAGTAATTGTAGTCTGTAAACAGCGCACCAGAAAAGTTCCCAGGAAAGAGAGGTGGGTCACTAATGGACACGCTTAAGTACCATGTCTTTCCTTGCCAGAGCTTTCCTTAGACATGCACTTTTCACAAATCACAATTTTGTTTTCCAGTAACTAGAATAGTTCTTTTCTGATGTGAAAATACTGCAACCACGGAGCATACTAAGATTTTTCAAATAAAAACCGGCACTTTCAAAACTTCTTGTAAATTTATATGAGTACTAGGGTAAATTCCATGTTAAAAATTACACACTTAAAATGGTAGTAAGTTCATGCAATGGCAATGGCTATGGCTATACTAGTCATTTATTAAGATTCATCTTCTTTTTTAAATACTAATTTTATTTCTTTATTTTCTTGATGCAGGTTTTCATCCTATCTAACCTTCTCTTACTAATCAGAGCATAACTCCCTCAATTTAACTCTGATGTAGGTGATCTTGGTGTCTATTTCAAGATAAAACAATTATCTAAAACTATTATGTTGAACATTGTAGCGAAAAATTAAGAAACAAAGGTGATATTACTCCATCAAAGTACATGATAGTTCCTCTCGGATAGGTTCTGACCTTTACTGACTAATTAGACCATATCTCCCAAATTGGAACTCCAAATTGCGTTATTCCAGTTGGTAAAAATCCATGAGCCATATATCTATAATTGTTATGTTGGCGCGCTATTTTAATTCCCTACAGAATATTCCCAGAAATTCAAAAACTAAAGCATTAATAACATACTCTTCCCTGAATAAACATTTTCTGACCTCTGCTTGCTAATCGGATTATATCTACCTCATATGAACTCTAAATTGCATAATTCCAGTGGGTATATTTCCATGAGACATAGATATATAACTTTCATGTTAACCATTTATTTTAATTCCATAAAGAAAATTCCCAGAAATTAAGTTAACCATTTATTTTAATTCCATAAAGAAAATTCCCAGAAATTAAAATACAAAAGCTGTCCTAACATAATCTTCCCTGATGAACCATTTTCTGACCTTGGCTTACTAATTGGACCATATCTACCACATGTGAACTCCAAATTGAATGATTCCAGTGGCTAAAAATCCATGACACACATATATTTAATTCTTATGTTGACCATTTATTTTAATTCCCTACCAATAATTCCCAGAAATTAAATTACCGAAGCTATCCTAACATATTCTTCCCTGATGATTCATTTTCTGACCTTTGACTACTAATCAGACCATAGCTACCTCATATGGACTCCAAATGGAATGATTCCAGTGGCTAAAAATCCATGACACATTTATCTTTAATTCTTATGTTAACCATTTATTTTAATTCCCTACCAATAATTCCCAGAAATTAAATTACCGAAGCTATCCTAACATATTCTTCCCTGATGATTCATTTTCTGACCTTTGACTACTAATCAGAACATATCTACCTCATATGGACTCCAAATGGAATGATTCCAGTGGCTAAAAATCCGGGACACATATATCTTTAATTCTTATGTTAACCATTTATTTTAATTCCTTATAGATTGTTCCCAGAAATTAAAATACCGAAACTTAAAATTCTGCCACCCATAGCCATAACCATGCAGAACTATCTACACCAACCTAAGTATTCAAACATACATCACATGCAAGATCAATATGTAACATGATATAGCAACATCATGACCAATCATAAAAGTTCTAAGATCAAAATCTCATATAAATATTATAAGTTTCAAAAGTTTTCTTCAAAAATAAATATTGTTAAACTTACCTTTAGCTTTCTAAACTTCTCCTTCTTCTTCCTTCCTTTCTTCTTCTCTCTTCTCTCCTTTCCTCACTCTACCTTGCTTCTATTTCTCTCTCTTTCTCACTTGGACGAAATTAAAGTGTTGTAAGGGTGGGTTCTCTTATATAGACCACCAAATAATTCACCTTTCATGATCATGGATCTACCTTATCACAATTAAGATACACTTTGTTGAATTTTTGGAAAACAAACAACTTATGTTCTTGTCTTCCTCTTCCTTAGTCAAGATATGCATAGGAAAAGGAGATTTGTATTTTGAAAATTATGATGATATGTTCTTAAGATAAGGGACAAGGTCCCTTTGATTTAGGGATTCATTTAATTTTTCTTTTGTCTTAATCAATTATGATAGGTTGCCTTTTTAAGTGGCAAATTTCTAGCCCTTCAATCTCCATTATTTGGTTGATATTATTTGTGTGGGCTATGAATGTTTTGTCCTAATACCATGTATTATCATACCACTTGCTAAAATTATGAGTGAAGGATATAGATGTTTTTGTCCTAAAGCCTTGTATTATCATGCCACTTGCCTAAATGATGAATGTAGAATCACACCACTTACTAAATTTTTGTCTTAATGCCATGTAACCTAATCTTTATTCTTATTATTATTTCATCATCTAATTTATTTTATTTTATTTTTCCTCTTGGATTTGGGCTTATTCTTACCCATTATGGGCTTGTCCTACCCATTTTCTTTGCTTTGGATAAAATTCTTCCTTTCTTGGTGGGCTTGGTCACATTTTCATAATTTTTGGGCTATTGGTGAAATTACTATATCCTAGTCCAAGTCTATGTTTAATTTCTTGTTTAGGTTATCCAATGGGCTTGCTAGAAACTTATGTGAAGTGGAAAAACTCTATATGAAGTGTCCATAGGTAAAAGCCCAATGTATGGGTAAAGATTTTAAACTTAGTAACTATAGTTCTTGAATTAGGAAAAATTACCCTAATTCAATGTTCTTTGAAATTTTAAGACCTTTACTTGTTTCTAAAAATTTATCTTCCTTATCCAAGAATTTTGCATCTCTTTAGTATGTTATTTCTAATTTCTTTCCTATTAGATTTTCCTTCTTTATTTGTTCTCTTAATGTTAGAAACATTTTCTATGCATATACATAAGGTGAAGAATTTCTAAGGATTATATTTCCTTAGATATCTAAAATATTGTCTAATAAATTTTATTTCCTTAATTAAATTTTTTATGTACCCTTATCAATAAAAGAAACGAAATTAAGGATGTTACATAGAGGGGGAGAACCAATTGATGCATGATGGAGATGCCAATAGCAGGGAATGGTGGTGTAGTGAAGGGACTCGGGAGGGATGGTGGGAATGCTGGTGCAGGGGAAGGAAATTTTGGCTGTGTAGAATGAGCTTTGTTGGTGGGTGATGGAATGGGGAGTGGGCACGGGAAGTAGGGGAGAAGAAACAAAGGATTAACACAGGAATTTGGGTGTAGGGTTGTCGTGTTACTAGAAAAAGTAGAAGGGGAGCACGGGTATGGCTAAGGAACTAGGGCATGGGAAGATGCAGAGTGAAAAATATCGGTTTGGGAAGGGAGAAAGTATAGAGCATGGGAACTAGAGATAGAGAAAGAGATGAAGGCCGAGAGTGAGAGAGGTAGGGGAGAAGGTGTGGTTAGGATTTCAGGTGAGGTTGGACACAGGAAATCTGGGTTTGGGGGAAGACCACGATGGATAAACAAGGAGCACAGGATAGGGAGTGGGGTTCTAGATGCAGAGTAAGAGGGAAGAGGTGAGCTACGGTGAAACTTGGGTTACCTGGTTGAAGGCATGTAAGGGAATAAATTTTTGAAGGTGGGAGAGGGATTAGGGCATGTGAATAGGTTGTAAAAGGAAGAGGGAGATGAAGAGAGGAACACGGGAACTAGGAGAGGCACGGGCTAGGGACAGGTAAAAAATAGGGAGAAAAATGCGTGAAATAGATAGGAAAAACTTACCTGGAACCCGAAGCACGGCCAACCTATGCTTCGCACTGGAATAAGCAAAATCTCCCTGGGCTTCGAACACAACCTGGGGCCTAGCTGTGTTGAGGAACATGGCCTACCCGTGTTTTATGCTGGAGGTCCAAAATTTTCTAGAACAGGCTGTGTTGAGTAAAATGGGTTAGGGGTGTTAGGCCTAGAACCTGGGGCACGACCGTGTTGGGTAACATGGGCTGCCTGTGTTATGTGCTAGATTTTCAAAAATTTTGGGGGTGGCCCGTGTTAAGCAAGACGGGTGACTTGTGCTGGAAGTGGGATTCCTGGCACGGTCGTGTCCTGGGACGTGGCTTGCCTGTGTTACATCCTAGAAACTCCAAATGTTCCAAAAATTTTGCTTGTGCTTGAAGCACAGGCGTGCTCCATGACACAAGTAACCCGTGTTACGTGCTAGAATCCACTTTTCTTCAAATTTTGCCTCGGTTCTTGCTCTGCTTTAAAATTTCTTCGAAATTATTTCTTTCTTCACTCTTAGAGATGCAAATTGTGACCTATAAAACACTTGAAAACACTTATTAACATCTAACTTAAGAAATTTGCTAAAATTAAAGACAAAAATAAAACTGTAAATAAAGAAACTAAGTAAAAAGAAATTCAAAAACTCAAAATGTGGGTTGCCTCCTACAAAGCACTTATTTAAAGTTATTAGCTCGACTCTTTTGCACTTTATTGGATTAAGGAGGGCTCTAAGAGAGCTTGGGTGGCTCTCTTTTCAATCGATTGTCTTGTTATGTTGTCCATTAACTTTGAAGGATCTAGTGGCTTCACTCTATATTTCCACAGTTCCATATGGGAAAACTTGACTCACTTGGAATGGATCGGACCAACGAGAACGAAGCTTTCTAAAAAAAAGCTTCAACCTTGAATTAAACAGTATGACCCAATCTCTTACTTAAAATTAACACCTCAGGATATGCTTATCGTGCCATCTTTTTGTTCTCTCCTTATGCATCCTACCATTATTATACGCATCAAATCTTAGCTCATCTAACTCATACAATTGCAAGCTTTCCTCTTTCCAATAGATCTTAAGTCAAAATTAATCGTCATTATTGCCCAATATGCCTTATGTTCGAGCTTTACTGGCAAATGGCAAGGCTTTCCATATATCAACTGAAAGGGTGTGGTGCCTATGTGAGTTTTATATGCTGTTCTATAGGCCCATAGTGCGTTATCAAGCTTGAGAGACCAATCTTTTCTTGCCGTTGATACAGTCTTCTTCAAGATAGCCTTGATTTCCTTATTGGATATCTCAACTTGTCCACTTGTTTGGGGATGATATGGTAGATCCATTTTATGAGTGACTCTATATTTCTTCAAGAGGTTCTAAAATTGTTGCTCAATGAAGTGAAAACCACCATCACTTATTACAGCTCAGGGCACTCCAATCTCGGAAATATCACTCTCTTGAAGAGTTTGGCAACTACTCTAGTATCATTAATGTAACATCCCTAATTTCATTTCTTTATTAATAAAGGTCCATAAATATTTAGTTAAGGAAATAAAATTTAATAGACAATTTTTAGATATCTAAGGAAATATAATCCTTATAAATTCTTCACCTTATGTATATGCATAGAAATTTTTTCTAACATTAAAGGAATAAGTAAAGAGAGAAAAACCTAATAGAAAAAAAATTGAAATAACATATTAAATAGAGGTAAAATTCTTGGTTAAGGAAGATAAATTTTTGGGAAGTAAGTAAAGGTCTTAAAATTTCAAGAAGATTGGATTAGGGTAATTTTTCCTGATTCAAGAGTTAGAGTCCCTAAGTTTAACATCTCCACCCATACATTGGGCTTTCACCTATGGAAACTTCATATAGAGTTTTTCCACTTCACATGAGTTTTTAGAAAGACAATAGGATAGCCCAAGAAAGAAATAAAACATAAACTTGGACTATGATATAGAAATTGGACCGATAGCCCACAAATCATGAAAATGTGACCAAACCCTCCATGAAAGGTAGAATTTCAGCCAAAGCAAATCAAAATGGATAAGAATAAGCCCAAATCCAAGAGGAAAAAATAATAATCATGTGAGAAAATAGTAGTGTAATAATAATCAAGATTAAGTCACATGGCATTAAGATAAAACATCTATATCCTACATTCATAATTTCAAAAAGTAGGTAATAATACATGGAATTAGGACAAAACATCTATATCCTACATTCATTGTAATAACCGTAAATTTAACGAGAAAGTTGAACTAAAGAAATATAGAATAAAAGAGATAATTTTGGAAAATGGAGATTTTAATTAAGGAAAATGTGGAATTAAAGATAGGATTTCGAAAATGGAGTTAAGACTAGTGAAAATAAGTTATTATTTACAAGGATTAGAGAATTATAAAAGTAATGCTATAAATTTACGTTTCGGGGTAAAAATACAATTTCTTAAAAGTTTCGGGGTTAACATGTAAATAAGAAAAATTTACAAGGACCTCCCGCTAAAAGTGAAATTTTGTATAAAGGTCCCCCGAGATATTTTAAGGGCCTCAACCACTCCGGAAGCGGTCATTTGCAGATTTTTTCATCTCTCTTCAGAAAAATTCTTCCCGAAAATCCTCTAACTTCTCTTTAAGATTTCTTCGCCTACGGACCTCGAATTTCGACACCACCACCACCAACGGACTCAGGACGAAGAGTTCTTCAAATCCATCCGATTGGTTTATGGAGAAGTGGCTGGAAACTGGCCAAAAAATTGAAGGGAAAAACGGTCAAAAAGGTAACCCCCGAAACTCCTACTTTGAGTTCTCAAATGCAAAAACTAACACCGTAGATCGATCCAGAAGGCACCGAAACCTTTGGATCTCAAATTTCAGGCCAATCCACCACCACACGTGCCCCCACGCGCCGAAACTCCCTCGGAGAGTGAAGCCCACGCGCAGCTCCTCGGGCGGCGCGTGTAGCGTGTGCAGCCGGACCTCCTCGCGTTGACCTGCGTTGACCCCGGAGGCTAAATTTCGCAAATCCGGAGTCGTTTTCAAGGTTTTCAGACGTTCCGGACTCGATTTTGGGGTTTATTTCACTGAATTCGGATTAGAAAATAGGATTTTAAGGGTGTCCAACTTTGTGCTTCAAAGTGGTGAGTAGATGATTCTTTCTGTGGCTTGTTTTTACTCTTCTTGAACTTTACATTGATAAATGAGTACGATTACATGTTATTTATACTTCCATATGATCTTGAAATGGTTTGGAAATGTCTGAAATATTTGGTATATGATATGTAGTTCAAGAAGAGTTTGATTTTGCAATAAATTTTGAAACACATTGAACGTGTTATTTTTTTATACGTATTAATTGTTGGATATGAAAATTATGCATATTATTTTATGAAAGAAATTGAATGGCAAGCGTAAAGCTCATGGCGAGTTGCTTGATAATTACGGCAAGCGTAAAACTCATGGCGAGTTGCTTGAAAATTTTACATTCTATTTGATGAATATGCATTAATATATATATGTTATAAAAGATTTTGTACTGAGATTGAAGGCTCTATTGTTTTTCTACATGCATGTATCTATATATATATTGATAAATTTTGTTGGTTATATGACTTGAGACGATAATGTGAAGTTGATGGAAGTGGGAATGTGAGGAGGCAATTGGGTGATGTACTCACATTCCCTGTTGAAGGAAGTTGTAGTCAGTGGTATTGTGAGGAGGCAGTGGGGTGATGTACTCACAATCCCTGATTACTTATTGTGATGATGACAGTGGTATTGTGAGGAGGCAGTTGGGTGATGTACTCACAATCCCTGATTACTTATTATGATGATGACAGTGGTAATGTGAGGAGGCAGTTGGGTGATGTACTCACATTCCCTGTTGATCTATTGAAATTGTAAGTCAGTGGTATTGTGAGGAGGCAGTTGGGTGATGTACTCACAATCCCTGATTACCTAGTGCTTATGGAATTGTGAGGAGGCAGTTGGGTGATGTACTCACGTTCCATGTTTATCTATTGAAAAGATTTGATTTTTAAATGCATATCAAAATTGATTTAATATTTACTTGTATCATATGTGGTTACAGCTATTTAAATGTGATTTGAACTGAGAATATTTTGAAAATGCGGGTCCCATAAGGATGTACTTCTGAACGGTATATTTTGATATGATAAGTTTTACTATATGAGTTCATCCTTATGTTGACCTGAGAAGTCATAGGAGGTGTTATCTGCTCACTGAGTTGTAAAACTCACTACACGTGGTTGACATATTTTTCAGATAAAGACCCAGAATTTGGTCCCGCGGCTACTTGACCGACTAGGTGTCGTGCTTCAGTGGTGAGCCTAACTTGTTTCTAGGCTCTCAGTGTATTATATTGTAATATATTTGTACTCTAGTGTTGCTCTGAAAGTCACAGGCAGGATCCTTGTTTCCGCTGTAAACTTGATGTATATAGTTTTGGCATGTATAATTATTGGTTTTGTAAACTTGTGAACGTTGAATAATACTTGGATATGTGTTATCGTGAGTTTATTTGCATATGCGAAATAAAAAGTTTATCGGATATTAAAGGTATTCGCGTTCCTAAAATAGGGACGTGACATTCATAATTTCAATAAGTAGGTAATAATACATGGCATTATGATAAAACATCCTTATCCTACACAAATAATTTCAGCCAAGAAAGGGAGACTTAAGAGCTGGAAATTTTTCACCTAGAAAAGCAAACCTATTATACTTGATTAAGACAAAAGAAAAAGGACATGAATCCCTAAATCAAAGGGACCTTGTCCCTTATCTTAAGAATATTTATCATAATTTTTAAAATACAAATCTCTGTTTCCTATACATATCTTGACTAAAGGAGAGGAAGACAAGAACATGAGTTGTCTTTCCCTAAAAAACAACCAAGTGCATCCTAATTGTGATAAGGTAGACCCATGATTATGAAAGGTGAACCACTCAATAGTTTATTTAAGCAAAACCCACCCTTATAACATTATAATTTCGTCCAAGTGAGGGAGAGAAAAAACATAAGCAAGGTAGAGTGAGAAAAGGAGAGACAAAGAGAAGAAGAGAGGAAGGAAGAGGAAGGAGAAGTCTAGAAGACTAAGTACTCAAAGTAAGTTAGCTTAATCTTTACTTGAATCCATATTTTTTCTTCATCCTTATTGTTCAAAAATCACCCTCCTTCTCTTATTTAAGCTGCTAGAAAAGCTAAGGAAAGGGAGGAATCTTGCTACTTCCTTCAAGAGGAAACAAGAAAAAGAATTCACTAAGTGAGCTTGGGAGATCTTTAGGTAAGTTTAGCAATATCTCTTTTTGAAGAAAAGCTTTGAAATTTGTAACATTTATATAGGTTTTGATCTTAGAACTTTGATGAAATTTACAATATTTGTTACTTTGATGATTGTTCAAGGATGTTGCTATATCATGTTACATGTTATCTTGCATATGATGGATGTTTCAAATATTTCGGTTGGTGTGGAAAGTTCTACATAGGTATGGCTATGGGTGGTAAAATTTTAGGATTTTTATACTGCTATTTTGTATATTTGAATGTGGTGAAAAATTGATGGAATATGATTAGATGTAAAGACAATGGAAGAGGATGTAATATAATGATGAACTAAAACCTTAGGAAAGGTTTGGTTAAGAAACTGGATTTCAGAGTAACTAGGGAATCTTCTATTTTAAAATTATAGGAAGAATCAGTTAAGAATTAAAAGAAATGGTTAACATGAAAAATGTAAATATATGTCTCACAGAAATTTAGCCACTGGAATCACTAAATTTGGAGTCTATATGTAAGAGATATTGTTGGAAAATGGTTAACCAAGGAAGAATCTATTAGGTAAGCTTTGGTGTTTGAATTTTTGGGAAAAATCTATAGGGAACTAAAATAAATAGTTAACATGAAAAATATGTATATATGTCTCAAGAATTGTTAACCACTAGAATCATTCAATTTGGAATCTATATTAGAAAGATATGGTCAGATTAGTAAGCAGTGGTTAGAAACTAGCTAATTAGGTAAGAATTTGTTAAGTATGCTTCTGTGTTTGATTTGCTAGGAAAAATCTGTAGGGAATTAAATGAAATTTTTCGCATAATAAATATAGATATATGTATCATGGATCTATAAGCTCTGAAATAACTTAATTTAGAGTCCATATGAGGGAGATATAGCTGATTAATGAGTAGATGTCATAATCAGTCTAGAATCCAGGGTGATAAATTTAAGCATTTTTGTTTTCTATTTGTTGGTAATAATTCTTAAGGAACATGAAGAAATGATAAACATGAAAGTTGTATATAAATGTCTTAGCATTTTATAGGCTTTAGAAGCACATCAATTAGAGTTTGTATGAGGGAGATATGGTCAGATTAGTAAGTAGAGGTTTGAACCTACATGAGAAGAAATAATATTAAATTTAAGGGAGTAGTAACACTACAATTACTTAAGTTTTCACTAAAATGTTCAACATAAGGGTTTTAGAGGATTGTCTTATCTTTCAATTGACAACAAAATTACCTCAATCAGATTTAAAATAAGGGTGTTATGCTCTATTTAGTGAGAGAGGAAATAATATTTTTTTTAAAAAAAAGAATCTTATAAATGAAAATAATAAATGACTAGTGTATGCCATAGCCATTGCCATTGCATGAACTTCTTACCATCTTAAGTGTGTAATTTGGACATGAAAATATTTTATAAAGTGATATTCGATAATGATTATGTTCATGACAAGATTGCATTTTACCATTGATTTTTGGTAATGATTATTCTTTGATGATAGATTATGGAATGTGAGTATAATGAATATACTTGAAATTATATTTTTGGCTATTAACGTGAAAAGAAAAAAAAAAGATGAGCACGGTCACATGGCGGTCTATGTAGTGCACCAGTAAAGGATGCCCTACTTACGACTATGATTATGTTAATGAGAAAAGAAAGAGAAAGTTGTCAAGTTGGATAGAGCAAGAAAACTCCATACCGAATAGTAGAAAGTACTCACCCTGACCGGGATAATTTAATATGAAAATAAATTAATAGTCATCATATGATATTCTAAAAATAGTTAATCATGCCATGCATGTCATTACTATATGATTTTAACGTGCATAGATGAAGCGCATTCATGTGACCTAAGATATTTGATGTAGCTTATACAGATGAACGTAACATGATGATCTATATTGATGATAATTATGATTCATTGTTAAACCTATTGGGATTTAATTCTCACTATATTTTCATATCATGTTTGTAACATCCTTAATTTCGTTTCTTTTATTGATAAAGGTACATAAAAAATTTAATTAAGAAAATAAAATTTATTAGACAATATTTTAGATATCTAAGGAAATATAATCCTTAGAAATTCTTCACCTTAGGTATATGCATAGAAAATGTTTCTAACATTAAGAGAACAAATAAAGAAGGAAAATCTAATAGGAAAGAAATTAGAAATAACATACTAAAGAGATGCAAAATTCTTGGATAAGGAAGATAAATTTTTAGAAACAAGTAAAGGTCTTAAAATTTCAAAGAACATTGAATTAGGGTAATTTTTCCTAATTCAAGAACTATAGTTACTAAGTTTAAAATCTTTACCCATACATTGGGCTTTTACCTATGGACACTTCATATAGAGTTTTTTCCACTTCACATAAGTTTCTAGCAAGCCCATTGGATAACCTAAACAAGAAATTAAACATAGACTTGGACTAGGATATAGTAATTTCACAAATAGCCCAAAAATTATGAAAATGTGACCAAACCCACCAAGAAAGGAAGAATTTTATCCAAAGTAAGGAAAATGGGTAGGACAAGCCCATAATGGGTAGGAATAAGCCCAAATCCAAGAGGAAAACTAAAATAAAATAAATTAGATGATGATATAATAATAAGAATAAAGATTAGGTTACATGGCATTAAGACAAAAAATTTAGCAAGTGGTGTGATTCTACATTCATCACTTAAGCAAGTGGCATGATAATACAAGGCTTTAGGACAAAAACATCTATATCCTACACTCATAATTTTAGCAAGTGGTATGATAATACATGGTATTAGGACAAAACATTCATAGCCCACATAAATAATATCAACCAAATAATGAAGATTCAAGGGCTAGAAATTTGCCACCTAAAAAGGCAAACCTATCATACTTGTTTAAGACAAAAGAAAATGGAAATGAATCCCTAAATCAAAGGGACCTTGTCCCATATCTTAAGAACATATTATCATAATTTTCAAAATACAAATCTCCTTTTCCTATGCATATCTTGACTAAGGAAGAGGAAGACAAGAACATAAGTTGTTTGTTTTCCAAAAATTCAACAAAGTGTATCCTAATTGTGATAAGGTAGACCCATGATCATGAAAGGTGAATTATTTGGTGGTCTATATAAGAAAACCCACCCTTACAACATTAGAATTTCGTCCAAGTGAGGGAGAGAAAAAAATAGAAGCAAGGTAGAGTGAGGAAAGGAGAGGAAGAAAGGAAGAAAGAGGAAGGAGAAGTCTAGAAGACTAAGTGCTCCAAGTAAGTTTAACAATATTTCTTTTTGAAGAAAACTTTTGAAACTTATAATATTTGTATGAGATTTTGATCTTAGAACTTTTATGATTGGTCATGATGTTGCTATATCATGTTACATATTGATCTTGCATGTGATGTATGTTTGAATACTTAGGTTGGTGTAGATAGTTATGCATGGTTATGGCTATGGGTGGCAGAATTTTAAGCTTCGGTATTTTAATTTCTGGGAACAATCTATAAGGAATTAAAATAAATGGTTAACATACGAATTAAAGATAAATGTGTCATGGATTTTTAGCCACTGGAATCATTCCATTTGGAGTCCATATGAGGTAGCTATGGTCTGATTAGTAGTCAAAGGTCAGAAAATGAATCATCAGGGAAGAATATGTTAGGATAGCTTCGGTAATTTAATTTCTGGGAATTATTGGTAGGGAATTAAAATAAATGGTTAACATAAGAATTAAAGATAAATTTGTCATGGATTTTTATCCACTGGAATCATTCCATTTGGAGTCCATATGAGGTAGCTATGGTCTGATTAGTAGTCAAAGGTCAGAAAATGAATCATCAGGGAAGAATATGTTAGGATAGCTTCGGTAATTTAATTTCTGGGAATTATTGGTAGGGAATTAAAATACATGGTTAACATAAGAATTAAAGATATGTATGTCATGGATTTTTAGCCACTGGAATCATTCAATTTGGAGTCCATATGAGGGAGATATGAGCCGATTAGTAGACAAAGGTCAGAAAATGGGTCATCAGGGAAAAATATGTTAGGATAGCTTCGGTATTTTAATTTCTGAGAAGTATCTGTAAGGAATTAAAATAAATTATTAACATAAGAATTAAAGATAAATGTGTCATGGATTTTTAGGCACTGGAATCATTCAATTTGAAGTCCATTTGAGGTAGATATAAGCTGATTAGTAAGCAGAGGTCAGAAAATGTTTATTCAGAATATGTTATTAAAGCTTTAGTTTTTGAATTTCTGGAAAATATTCTGTAGGGAGTTAAAATCGTACGCCAAGATAACAATTATAGATATAGGGCTCATGGATTTTTACCAACTGGAATAACTCAATTTGGAGTTCAAATTTGGGAGATATGGTCTAATTAGTCAGTAAAGGTCAGAACTTACACGAGAAGAAATAATCTGTACATTTAGGGAGTAATATCACCTTGATTTCTTAATATTTCGCTACAATGTTCAACATAATAGTTTTAGATAATTGTTTTATCTTGAAATTGACACTAAGATCACCTACATCAGAGTTAAATTGAGGGAGTTATGCTCTGATTAGTAAGAGAAGGTTAGATAGGATGAAAACCTGCATCAAGAAAATAAAGAAATAAAATTAGTATTTTAAAAAGAAGATGAATCTTAACAAATGACTAGTATAGCCATAGCCATTGCCATTGCATGAACTTACTACCATTTTAAGTGTGTAATTTTTAACATGGAATTTACCTTAGTACTCATATAAATTTACAAGAAGTTTTGAAAGTGCCGGTTTTATTTGAAAAATCTTAGTATGCTCCGTGGTTGCAGTATTTTCACATCAGAAAAGAATTATTCTAGTTACTGGAAAACAAAATTGTGATTTGTGAAAAGTGCATGTCTAAGGAAAGCTCTGGCAAGGAAAGACATGGTACTTAAGTGTGTCCATTAGTGACCCACCTCTCTTTCCTGGAAACTTTTCTGGTGCGCTGTTTACAGACTACAATTACTATCCAGTTACCAAGGTATTAGTATGGAATTTTGACATGGAAATGTTTTATAAAGTGATATTTTAAATGGTTATGTTCATGGCATGATTACCAATGATTTATGGTAATAGTTATATTTTGATGAACATACTTGTTATTGAAAGCATATTTTTGGCTATCATTGTGAAAAGAAAAGAAATGAGCACGGTCACATGGCAATCCGTGTGGTGCACCAGTAGGGGACGCCCTACCAACGGTTATGATCATGTTAATAAGAAAAGAAAGAGAAAGTGTGCCATGTCGGACGGAGCGAGATAAGCCTGTACCGAAAAGTAGAGAATACTCACCCTGACCGAGGTAGCTTGAAGTAAGAATAAGTGGATAGCCATCATATGAAATTCGAAAAATAGTTATTCATGCCATACATGTCATAACTGTATAATTTTCATGTGCATGATAAAGTGCATTCATGTGACCTAAAGATATTTTCTGTAGTTTATACAGCTGAACATGACGTGATGAACTATATTGATGGTAAATTATGATTTATTGTTGAACTTACTGGGATTTAATTCTCACTATATTTCCATATCATGTTCAGAAGAATAAATATGCTATGACACTTATTATCTCTGTACGTTGGATCGAGGTGCCCTACCTTGGGCAACTTCCAGTTATTTCTGATGTAACTGTCGTAGATGTAACTGAGATTCCGGTGGACGTGCCACCCGAACCAGTGTCCCCGGAAGTAGTCGATATAGATGATTAGAACTAATATGTATCTTTGTACAAATGTTTGTAAGATAATGGTGTGTAGTTTGTAAAATAATAGTGTGTATGGAAACTCAGTATTGTATAAATTAAATAAATGTTATATTGAGTTAAGTTGTAACGAGGTAATAACTTCATGGTATTTAAAAAAAAAAAAATTTACATAAATGGAGTTGTTACAATGTTCAGAGGACTAGATATGCACATATTTTCTATGACCGGTGTAACAACTACATTCACTAAGTGACCGGTGTAACAAGTATATTCATTATACTCACATGCCATAATTCTTTATCAAAATATAATCATTACCAAAAATCATTGGTAATCATGACATGAACATAATCATTTCAATTATCACTTTACAAAATATTTCCATGTCAAAATTACACACTTAAGATGGTAAGGAGTTCATGCAATGGTAATAGCTATGGCATACACTTAGTCATTTATTATTTTCATTTATAAGATTCTTCTTCTTTTTTAAATATTATTTTTATCTCTTGATTTTCTTTATGCATGGCCTCTAGTCACTTACCTCCTACTTATATCGTTTCCAACACATGTTCTCACAAATTTAACATGGCATTCTTCTTCAATTTGGTTTATATTAATATCCTATAGTCAATGAGGTTCATTTAGGGTAGAAAAATGTTGAAAATAAGTTTTACCAGCTTCCAACACGGCCTAAATCTATCCTATATCACGACTTGAACATTTCCTATAGAATAGCTGTGCTTTAGGCTTCAAAATTCCATTTCCAGCACAGACCATGGCCATGCTCTATGTTGTGTTATTCCCTAATGCAGGTTTTCGTCCTACTTGACCTTCTCTCACTAATTAGAGCATAAATCTCTCATTTTGACTCCGAATTAGGTGATCTTGGTGTCCATTTAAAGATAAAACAATTATATAAAACAATTATGTTTGACATTTTAGTAAATTCTTAAGGAATCTTGGTTATATTACTCCCTCAATTTAAACATTATTTCTTCTCGTGTAGGTTCTGACCTTTACTTACTAATCTGACTATATCTCCCTCATATAAACTCCAAATTGAGTGATTCTAGTGGCTAAATTTCCATGAGACATATATCTATATTTTTTATGTTAAAATTTTATTTTATTTCCCTACATAGTTTTTCCAAAAATTAAAACACAGAAGCTTTCCTAAAAGATTCTTCCCTGGTTAACCATTTTCTGACCATATCTTACCTATCTGACTATATCTACCTCATACGAACTCCAAATTGAGTGATTTCAGTGGATAAACATATGTGAGACATATATCTATATTTTTCATATTACCCATTTTTTTTAATTACTAACTAATTCTTTCCAAAATTTGAAAAACAGAAGCTTCCCTAGTTACTCTGAAATCTAGTTTTCTAACCAAACCTTTTCTAAAGTTTTAGTTCATCATTTTATTATGTCCTCTTCCATTTTCTTCTTAATTTACATCTAATCATATTTCATCAATTTTTACCCACTTTTAAATATACAAAATAGTAGCATAAAAATCTTAAATTTTTGTCACCCATAGCCATACCTATGTAGAACTTTACACACCAACCCAAGTATTCAAACATACATCACATGCAAAATGAACATGTAACATGATATAAAAACATCCATGGCCAATCATCTAGGTAAAAAATATAGTAAATTTTATCAAATTTTTAAGATCAAAATCCCATATAAATGTTTCTAATTTCAAAGCTGTTCTAAAAAAAATATTGTTAAACCTACCTAAAGATCTTCCTAGCTCACTTAGTGAATTCTTTTTCTTGTTTCCTCTAGAAAGAAGTAGCAAGATTCCTCTCTTCCCTTAACTTTTCTAGCAGCATAAATAAGAGGAGGGTGAGTTTTTGAACCCCAAGAATGAAGAAGAAAGATAGATTCAAGTGGAGATTAAGCTAACTTACCTTGAATACTTAGTCCTCTAGACTTCTCTTTCCTCTTTCTTCCTCTCTTCTCCTCTCTTTCTCTCTTTTCCTCACTCTACCTTGCTTATATTTTTCCTCTCCCTCACTTGGATGAAATTATAATGTTATAAGGGTGGGTTTTAATTAAATAAACTATCATGTGGTTCAACTTTCATAACTATGGGTCTACCTTATCACAATTAGGATGCACTTGGTTATTTTTTGGGGAAAAACAACTCATGTTCTTGTCTTCGTCTCCCTTAATCAAGATTTTGAAAATCATGTTAAAATGTTCTTAAGACAAGGGACAAGGTCCCTTTGATTTAAGGATTCATTTCCTTTTTCTTTTGTCTTAATAAAGTATGGTAGGTTTGCCTTTTTAGGTGGCAAATTTTCAGCCCTTGAATCTCCCTTGCTTGGCTGAAATTATTTGTGTAAGATAAGGATGTTTTGTCATAATGCTATGTATTATTACCCACTTGTTGAAATTATGAATATAGGATATAGATGTTTGTTCCTAAAGACATGTATTATTACCTACTTGTTAAAATTATGAATGTAGGATATAGATGTTTTGTCTTAATGCCATGTGACCTAATCTTGATTATTATTACACTACTATTTTCTCACATGATTCTTATTTTTTCCTCTTGGATTTGGGCTCATTCTTACCCATTTCCTTTGCTTTGACTAAAATTCTACCTTTCATGAAGGGTTTGGTCACATTTTCATGATTTTTGGGCTATCGGTCCAACTTTTATATCCTAGTCCAAGTCTATGTTTTATTTCTTGCTTAGGCTATACTATTGGCTAGCTAGAAATTCATGTGAAGTAGAAAAGCTCTATATGACGTGTCCATAGGTGAAAGTCCAATTTATGGGTGGAGATGTTAAACTTAGTAACTCTATCTCTTGAATTAGGAAAAATTACCCTAATCTAATCTTCTTGAAATTTTAAGACCTTTATTTACTTCACAAAAATTTATCTTCCTTACCCAAGAATTTCGTCTCTCTTTAGTATGTTATTTCTAATTTTTGCTATTAAGTTCTCTCTCTTTACCTATTCCCTTAATGTTAGAAACATTTTCTATGCATACACACTAGGTAAAGAATTTCTAAGGATTATATTTCTTAGATATCTAAAAATTGACTAATAAATTTGTATTTCCTTAATTAATTATTTATGTACCTTTATTAATAAAAGAAATAAAATTATGGATGTTACATTAAATATTTATGTACCTTTATTAATAAATGAAACAAAATTAGGAATGTTACATTTCTTTCCCCTTAAAAGAAATTTTGTCCTCAAAATTTCAAAAATTACCTATTAAGAATAATTGCGGATATTTCTTCCTCATGACTTCCTCCAGCTCCCAAATTGCTTCTTTCAGAGTCAAACCTTCCCATAAGACCTTAAACAAGGGAATGGTCTTATTCCTCAATTGTTTCACGTCGGTGTCCAATATGAATGCCAGTACTAGCTGGTTTGTCTTGTTCTCCTTTATTTGAATTGGTTCATCCTGTATTACATGTAATGAATTTGGAAGATACTTCCAGAGCTGTTATACAAGGAAAACATTATGCAGGTTGTACAAATTAGGTGAGAGAGCAACTTGATATGTTGACGTCCCCACTTTCTTCAAAATTTGGTAGGGTCCCAAAAATTTCAGACTTAGCTTTCTAGTTTTAAGAGACCTACTAACTCCAGTAGTCAAAAAAAGTTTCAAAAATATATGGTCTCCTTTCTCAAACTCTAGAGGTCTATGTCTCTTATCATAGTAACTCTTTTGCCGACTCTGAGTTGTAAGTATTTTGTCTCGTATCATCCTGATTTGTTCATTGGTATGTTGAACTAGATTAAGACCCAGCAAGTTCATTTCTCCTACCTCAAACCAACATAGTGGAGATCGACACTTCCTACCGTATAAAGCTTCGTAGAGGGCCATCTTAATACTGGAGTGATAACTATTATTATAAGCAAACTTCACTAAAAGTATGTACTTATCCTATCCTTTACCTTGCTCTATCACACAGGCCCTAAACATATATTCTAAGGTTTGAATGGTCTGTTCTGTCTGCCCGTTAGTCTGAGGATGGTAGGCAGTATTAAATCACAATTGGGTTCTAAAAGCTTCCTGCAATGCCTTCCAATACCTCGACGTGAACCTTGGATCTCTATCAGAAACGATATTTAAGGGAATTCCATGTAGTCTAACTATTTCCTAGACGTACAACTAGGCCAATTTTTCCAGTAAAAAGTTAATTTTTATGGGCAAAAAGTGAGTAGATTTTGTTAATCTGTCAACTATTACCTAGATAGAGTCATGTCCAACTGAAGTCTTAGTTAAGCCCACCACAAAGTCCATCAAAATACTGTCCCATTTCCATTTAGGGATCTCAAGAGGTTGTAGAAATCCCGCTGGCTTTTGATGCTCTACCTTCACTTTCTGACAAGTTATACATTTTGCCACAAACTCAGTAATGTCCTTTTTCATCCCTGGCCACCAATACATCCTCTTTAAATCCTAGTACATTTTAGTGGATCTAGGATGGATTGTGAATTTACACTGATGCACTTCTTGTAGGATCTTATCCTCAACTCTTGGTCTTGAGGAACACAAACCCTTCCTTAATACATGATTACTCCATCCTCCACCACACAAAAATAATCTTGATCATTATGATCCCGTGAGTATTGGTTGTGAACTTGAGCCTCTTTAATCTAGGGTCTAAGGTCACACTCTATACTTAACCCATTGATGATTAGCTTCTTTGAGCTAAAAGTAGTGTCCAGCTTCAAATTTTAAAACTCTTCTAGTATCTACATCTCATACACCATCATTCCACCTATGTGTAGAGATTTTTGACTTAAGGCATCACCTACAATATTTGCCTTTCCTAGATGATACTTTATCTCAAACTCGTAGTCATTAAGGAATTCTACCCATCTTCGTTGCCTCATATTTAACTCCTTTTGATCAAAATGGTACTTCAGACCTTTATGATCACAGTATACTTCAAATGTCGTTTCATATAAATAGTGTCGCCAAATCTTTAAGGCAAACACCACTACAGCCAATTCAAGATCATTGGTTGGATAGTTTCCTTTGGGGGGTCTCAGTTGCCTAGAGGCGTAAGAAACTACTCTCTTGTCTTGCATCTGCACATACCATAGCCCTTTCTTTGAAACATCACTATACACTTCAAAATGTCCTGTGGGGTCTGGAATAATTAAAACAGGAGGAGTGGTCAATCTTGTCTTAATCTCTTGGAAACTAGCTTCACATTGATCAGTCCATTTGAAAGAACTTCCCTACCTGGTCAATTTAGTTAATGGCAAGGCTATACGAGAGAAGTTTTGTATAAACCTCCTGTAGTATCCTGCCAAACCCAAGAAACTTCTGACTTTTATAACTGTCTTTGGTCTTTCTCACTGAATCACTGCTTCCATCTTGCTAGGGTCTATGACTACTCCTCTATTGGAGATGACATGTTTGAGAAACTTCAACTCTGTCAACCAAAATCCACACTTCTCCAATTTGGCATACAACTTTTTCTTTTTCAGTACTTGCAGCACAATTCAGATATGTTGTTCATGTTCTTTCTCACTCTTAGAGTATATCAAGATGTCATCAATGAAGACTACCACAAATTAATCTAGGTAGGGTCAAAAAATGCAATTCATGTAGTCCATATAAATTGCAGGTGCATTTGTCAACTTGAAGGGCATTACGAGAAACTCATAGTACCCATACCTAGTCCTGAAAGCTATTTTTGGTATATCCTCCTCTTTAATCCTAATTTGATGGTATCCTGGTCTTAAGTCAATTTTAGAAAAGATGGAGGCTCCCTTCAGTTGATCTAATAAATCGTCTATCCTAGGGAGAGGATACTTATTTTTTATAGTCACCTTAGTCAACTGTCTGTAATCTATGCATAGTCTCAAGCTCCCATCTTTCTTCTTAACAAACAACACAAGAACTCCCCAAGGTGATACACTTGGTTTAATGAATTTCTTGTTTAACAGTTCTTCCAACTGTTTCTTGAGTTCCTGTAGTTTCTTTGAGGCCATTCTATAAGGTGAAATAGAGATAGGCCCTGTCTCAGGTAGGAGACAGAGCCTATCTCTATCTTTCTCTTGGGAGGTAAGCTTGGAATATCTTATAGAAATACTTCAAAAAACTCGTTGGCTATTGGGATTTCATCAAGTTTCGGTTCAACTTCTAGGTTTGATAAATACAAGAAAATGTATCCAAGTACTCCATTCTTCAACTCCCTATTGACTTGATTGGCATTAAGCATCAATAAATGCATCTCCTCCTTTGAAGTAGGAGGTACAAATTCAACGGTCTTATTGCAACAATTCAGCAAGACCTAATTTCTGGACATCCAACCTAACCCTAGAATGACATCAATACCTTTTAAAGATAGATAGACGAGGTCTATAGAAAACAAAATTTCTCCTTAATAGTTACCTAACAGTCTTTACATATAGAGGAAGTTAAGACCCTTTCCCCCGTGGGAGTTACTATAGATAGCTCATAGGGGGTTTCAGAAATAGGATACTGAAACTCTCTAATACATTCTTCCAATATAAATGAACGACTAGCACTAGAGTCAAACAACACCATAAGAGCAAATCCATAGATATAGCATGTACCTCAAATCATTTCGGGGGATTGAGTTTTCTCTTGGACGCTCAGGGTTAAAATCCTTCCTTTCACCTGAGGCCTCTTTTCCCGTTGCTTCCCCAAATTTTGTGGGCAATTCTTTGCAAAATGATCCTTCTATTTGCAATTGAAGCAAATATCTGATCCTATGTAGCATGGCCGGTTACCATGCATATGTCCGCACTTAGTACACTTGACTGTGGAAAAGTTTTGTTAGAAGGGTCGGGGACATACAGTCATTGGCCTTTTGCTAGTATTCTGTCCTTTTCCTCTAACATTTCTACCAGAGTTTTGTAATCTGTTCTTCCTTTTCCAGAAGTTCTATCTTTGTTTCTCATCTGCAACTGCCCTCAAGCTCTTCTCTAGGAGTCTGCATTTATTTATCGGAGTTACAAACTCCCTGATCTCCATAGCTACAATAGCATTCCTTATCTTTGGATTCAATCCCGCTTCAAACTTAACAGCCTTCCATGCTTCATTGAGTTTAAATCGCAGGTAAAAGGAGAACTTAGACAACTCCTCAAACGTTGTGATGTACTGGTCTATGGTTGTGCTGCCTTGCCTAAGTTGGAGAAATTCAATCTCCTTCTCCGCCGACATAATACTTGGGAAGTACTTTTCCAAAAAGGTGTCTTTGAACACCTACTAGGGGATCTGCCTTCCCTGGTGAGCTAAAAGTTCTCTAGCTCCAAGCCACTAGTATTCTGCTTCATTTTTCAGCACATATGCAGCAAAGATAACTTACTACTCCTCAATACAGCTCATCACTTCAAAGATTTTCTCCAGTTCCCTTATCCACCTTTTAGCTACAGTCAGGTCAAAGCCGCCTTGAAAACAAGGTGGTCTAGTCCTTAGGAACTCGAATATGCCGTTATCATTTCTTGCCATATGGTTATTAGCACCATTCTTACCATTCGAGTTATTATAATTTTGAAGGTATTGTAAAATTTGGTCGGTGGTCGTGACTTGGTCTTGAATTGTCGTAGCCAGGTTGTGCAGGGTTTCCTCTGCATTGTTTGTTGGATTTCTCCTTGGTGGTGCCATTTCCTACTGTGGCAAAAACAAAGTTATGCTGTTATTGAGGTGATCAAGCTCAATAGTTAGTTTCAAAAATATTTAATAGCAGTCATAACACCACCTCGACATATAGATAGGAAACACTAGTAATTTTTTACCTATATGAAATCACTGATCCCCAACATAGCACAACTCTATTTTTTGTTTGTTTACATATATACATATATAAAACTATTTTTAAAGTCCCATGAAGTCATTGCCTTTATTTAACTCATAATGACATTGAATTAATTTAACCAAGCATAATTAAGGTTTACACATCATTAATTAACAACATATGTACATAAATCAAAAAAATATATGTCTACATCTTATTCATCCATATTGACCAGTTTCGGGGATACGGGTGCGGGTGGTAGCACCTTCACCGAAATCTTAGCCAACTCGACCACAAACACCTTATTATTTTCTGAGATCTGCCCAACATAGAGTAACTCTATCCAACGTACACTAAGAGCCAGAGCCAAAGAAAAATCTACAAAACTAGTTTTTTGAACATGATATAGAAATATAGTGAGAATTAAATCCCAGTAGGATCAACAATAAATCACATCCTAGTTACTAGACTCAACTTAGCATGGTTTAACCCTTAACACAAATATCGTGATCGCTTTACATTATTCTCGGAGATGATTCTCAAAATATTCTCCATATTTCCAAAGTAAGAGTTGAAAGATTAATTTAAATCCTACTTCCCATATTTTATTCTTTAAGAACTTCAACACCACTAGTTCTCTTGATTACATTCGTCAAAGCACCATAAGGTTATGATCCCTCTATTCCTTTCAAACTTTTCATAACTTTAACCTACTAACCACTTAAACATCATAATAACTGAATTTCAAAAAAAATTAACTTTTCTTGTAATGAGGGAAAAGAACTTTGCATTTAATACCAAATATTAATAAGGGAGAATGTAGTAGAACAGACGAAAAGCATAATAGAGAATGGTGCCAGAATAGAAAGTCAAAAATTTAGACAAAGTATTGAAAGAAAATTAAAATCGGTGGCTGTAATTCTTGAAAATTTGTAAACAAAATCTAGCTATTATTTCAGCAAAAATTGATGGCTGCAAGTTTTGAATATATGTGCCAAATCTACTTTAAAGCTGTTGGTATTCGGTGGAAAAGAAACATTTCTGAGCTTATAAAAGTCTGTGAAAAACAAAGATTACATAGTTAACTAGTAGGATACAATTAATTGCATCAAAATAGATGTAATCAATCAATTGTAAAATAAACCAGTCCAAATTAAAAATTCTCAAAATAGCTAGTCAACTTAATAATACCGATAGTCGACTAGCAAGAACATTAAAAAAACAAAATAAACCATTTGATTGGCCTTCTTCAACAATTAGCTTGTTTGCATTTTCACTTTTTTTTTAGAATTATGCCTATCACCTACAACTTTCCTACAAGAATCAAGACATCAATGCTTCATCAAGGACAACAAGGAAAAGAAAAATTTTCGGTGATATCTTAACCTTATTCTCTTTATGTGCTTAATAAGAACCACAATCACAACTACTATACATATACGTGTGTGTCGTCATTTTTTAAGATTTTCAACTTATCCACCAATCACTCACATAGCTGTTTTAATTATGTCCGGTCTATTCGCATAGCTATTGTAAGTATACCCTTCTCTGAGTTCTATAAATTCTCACGCTAGTATCTTTACCTTTATACTCAAAGTTAGGGTGTGTGTAGCTATGGAAGGAACCGCATTTCGTCAGTTTCGAAATATTTGTGTCTTTTAGGGTTCCAATCTTGGAAAAGATGGAGAGTATGTGAAAGCACAATAAAATCAGGGTATGGTACGAGCTAGGAGAAAACTTCATTTAGTCTATGGTGGAGGTAACCGTAGGTTAATGGGGTGTGTGTGTAACATCCTTAATTTCATTTCTTTTATTAATAAAGGTATATAAATATTTAATGTAACTTCCCTAATTTAATTTCTTTAAAGATACATAAATATTTAATTAAGGAAATAAAATTTATTAGACAATTTTTAGATATCTAAGGAAATATAATCCTTAGAAATTCTTAACCTTATGGGTATGCATAGAAAATGTTTCTAACATTAAGGAAACAAGTAAAGAGAGAAAACCTAATAGGAAAAATTAGAAATAACATACTAAAGATATGTGAAATTCTTTGGTAAGGAAGATAAATTTTTGTGAAGTAAGTAAATGTCTTAAAATTTTAAGAAGATTGGATTAGGGTAATTTTTCCTAAATTCAAGAGTTAGAAATTTCTAAGTTTAACTTCTCCACCCATAAATTGGGCTTTCACCTATGGACACTTCATATATATTTTTTCCACTTCACAAAAGTTTCTAACAAGCCCATTGGATAACCTAAGCAAGAAATAAAACATAGATTTGGACTAGGATATAGAAGTTGGACCGGTAGTCCAAAAATTATGAAAATGTGACCAAGCCCTCCAAGAAAGGTAGAATTTTATCCAAAGCAAAGGAAATGGGTAAGAATGAGCACAAATCCAAGAGGGAAAAATAAAATAAAATAAATCATGTGATGAAATAATAGTGTAATAATAATAAAGATTAGATTACATGGCATTAGGACAAAACATCTATATCCTACACTCATAATTTTAGCAACTGGGTAATAATACATAGCATTATGACAAAACATCCTTGTCCTACATAAAAAATTTTAGCTAAGCATTGAAGATTCAAGGGTTGGAAATTTGTCACCTAAAAAGGCAAACCTATCATACTTGATTAAGACAAAAGAAAAAGGAAATGAACTCCTAAATCAAAGGGACCTTGTCCCTTATCTTAAGAACATATTAGCATAATTTTCAAAATACAAATCTCATTTTCCTATGCATATCTTGACTAAGGAAGAGGAAGACAAAAACATGAGTTGTTGGTTTTCCAAAAATCAACCAAGTGCATCCTAATTGTAATAAGGTAGACCCATGATCATGAAAGTTGAATAATTTAATAGTCTATTTAAGCAAAACCCACCCTTATAACATTAGAATTTCATCCAAGTGAGGGAGAGCAAAAATATAAGCAAGGTAGAGTGAGGAAAGGAGAGGAAGAGAGGAAGGAAGAGGAAGGAGAAGTCTAGAGGACTAAGTGCTCAAGATAGATTTAAAAATATTTCTTTTTGAAGAAATTTTTTAAAATTTGTAACATTTATATTAGATTTTGATCTTAGAAATTTGATGATTGGTCATGGATGTTGCTATATCATGTTACATATTGATCTTGCATGTGATGTATGTTTGAATACTTAGGCTGGTGTAGAAAGTTTTGCATAGGTATGGCTATGGGTGGTAAAATTTTATGCATCTATTTTTAAAAGCCTGGGAAGAATAGGTAAGGAATCAAAACAAATGGTTAACATAAAACATGTAGATCTATGTCTCATAGATTTTTAGTCACTATAATAACTCAATTTGGAGTCCTTATGAGGTAGATATGGTCTGATTAGTAAGCAGTGGTTAGAAAATGGTTAACCAGGAAAGAATCTGGTGGGTATGCTTCTGTGTTTACATTTTTTGGATAAATCTATTGGGAATTAAAAGAAATTCTTAACAGGAAAAATATAGATCTATGTTTCACAGATTTTTAGCCACTAGAATCACTCAATTTGGAGTCCATATGAGGTAGATATGGTCCACTTAGTAAGCCATGACAGAAAGTGGTTAATTAGGGAAGAATCTATTTGGAAAACTTCTGTGTTTGAATTTATGAGAACATTTAGATGGAAATTAAAATAAATGGTTAACATAAAAATTATAGATATATGTGTCACTGAATTTTATCCACTGGAATCACTCAATTTGGAATTCGAATGAGGGACATATGGACAGATTTATAAGTAGAGGTCAGAACCTACCCGAGAAGAAATAACCTGTAACTTGAGGAAGTAATATCACCACGATTCCTTAATATATAGCTAAACTGTTCAACATTATAGTTTTAGATAATTGTTTTATCTTTAAATTTACACTAAGATCACCTAAATCGGAGTTAAAATGAGAGATTTCTACTCTAATTAAGGAAACAAGTAAAGAGAGAAAACCTAATAGGAAAAATTAGAAATAACATACTAAAGATATGTGAAATTCTTTGGTAAGGAAGATAAATTTTTGTGAAGTAAGTAAATGTCTTAAAATTTTAAGAAGATTGGATTAGGGTAATTTTTCCTAAATTCAAGAGTTAGAAATTTCGAAGTTTAACTTCTCCACCCATAAATTGGGCTTTCACCTATGGACACTTCATATATATTTTTTCCACTTCACAAAAGTTTCTAACAAGCCCATTGGATAACCTAAGCAAGAAATAAAACATAGATTTGGACTAGGATATAGAAGTTGGACCGGTAGTCCAAAAATTATAAAAATGTGACCCAGCCCTCCAAGAAAGGTAGAATTTTTTCCAAAGCAAAGGAAATGGGTAGGAATGAGCACAAATCCAAGAGGGAAAAATAAAATAAAATAAATCATGTGATGAAATAATAGTGTAATAATAATAAAGATTAGGTTACATGGCATTAGGACAAAACATCTATATCCTACACTTATAATTTTAGCAACTGGGTAATAATACATAGCATTATGACAAAACATCCTTGTCCTACATAAATAATTTTAGCTAAGCAAGGAAGATTCAAGGGTTGGAAATTTGTCACCTAAAAAGGCAAACCTATCATACTTGATTAAGACAAAAGAAAAAGGAAATGAATTCCTAAATCAAAGGGACCTTGTCCCTTATCTTAAGAACATATTATCATAATTTTCAAAATACAAATCTCCTTTTGCTATGCATATCTTGACTAAGGAAGAGGAAGACAAGAACATAAGTTGTTTGTTTTCCAAAAAATTCAACCAAGCTTATCCTAATTGTGATAAGGTAGACCCATGATCATAAAAGTTGAATTATTTGATGGTCTATTTAAGCAAAACTCACCCTTACAACATTAGAATTTTCGTCCAAGTGAGGGAGAGGAAAAATAGAAGCAAGGTAGAGTGAGGAAAGGAGAGGAAGAAACGAAGAAAGAGGAAGGAGAAGTCGAGAGGATTAATTGCTCCAAGTAAGTTTAACAATATTTCTTTTTGAAGAAAAGTTTTGAAACTTGTAATATTTATATTAGATTTTGATCTTAGAACTTTAATGATTGATCATGTATGTTGCTATATCATGTTACATATTATGTATGTTTGAATAATTAGGTTGGTGTAGATAGTTCTACATAGGTATGGCTATGGGTGGCAAACTTTTATGCTTCTGTTTTTAAAATTCTGGGAAGAATTGGTAAGGAATTAAAATAAATGGTTAACATGAAAAATGTAGATGTATGTCTCACGGATTTTTACCCACTGGCATCACTCAATTTGGAGTCCATATGAGGTAGATATGTTCCAATTAGTAAGAAATGGTCAGAAAATGGTTAATTAGGGAAGAATATGTTAGGATAGCTTCTGTGTTTTAATTTCTGGGAACATTCTGTAGGGAATTAAAATAAATGGTTAACATAAGAATTATAGCTATATGTATCACGGATTTGTTGCCACTAGAATCACTTAATTTGGAATTATTATGAGGGAGATATGGACAGATTAGTAGTTAGAGGTCAGAACCTACCCGAGAAGAAATAACATGTTCTTTGAGGGAGTAATATTACCATGAGTTCTTACTATTTTGTTCAACTGTTCAACATAAGAGTTTTAGATAATTGTTTTGTCTTTAAATTGATATCAAGATCACCTAAAGCGAAGTTAAAGTGAGGGAGTTATTCTTTAATTAGTAAGAGAAGGTTAGATAGGATGAAAACCTGCATCAAGAAAATAAAGAAATAAAATTAATATTTAAAAAAGAAGAAGAATCTTATAAATGAAAATAATAAATGACTAGTATATGCCATAGCCATTTCCATTGTATGAACTTCTTACCATCTTAAGTGTGAAATTTTGACATGGAAATATTTTATATAGTGATATTTGAAATGGTTATGTTCATAGCATAATTATCGATGATTTTTGGTAATAGTTTTATACTTGTTATTGAAAGCATATTTTTGGCTATCATTGTGAAAAGAAAAGAAAAGAGCACGGTCACATGGCAATCCGTGTGGTGCACCAGCAGGGGACGCCCTACCAACGGTTATCATCATGTTAATGAGAAAAGAAAGAGAAAGTGGGCCATGTCGGATGGAGCGAGAAAAGCCCGTACCGGAGAGTAGAAAATACTCACCTTGACCGGGGTAGCTTGATATGAGAATAAATTGATAGTCATCATATGATATTCTGGAAATAGTTAATCATGTCATACATGTCATTATTTTACGATTCTTATGTGCATAGATATAGTGCATTCATGTGACCAAAGATATTTGTTGTAGTTTATACAACTGAACATGATGTGATGAGCTATATTGATGATGATTTATTGTTGAATTTATTGGGATTTAATTCTCATTATATTTCCATATCATGTTTAGAAAATTAGTTATTCAGATTTTTCTATGGCTCTGGCTTTTAGTACACGTTGGATCGAGTACTTTATGTTGGGCAGATCCGAGAAGCAAATAAAATGTTTGTGGTCGAGTTGGCTTAGATCCCGGTGAAGGTGCAACCACCCGCACCTGTATCTCCGGAATTGGTCAACCAGAATAAATAAGATGTAGATTTTTATGTGTTTGATATGTTGTACGTATGTTTTGATTAATGACATGTATGTAAACTCTATATTGTATAATAATAATACATAAATAAAAATTTGTTACACGATCCATGTGGTGCACCAGTAGGGGACGTCCTACCAACGGTTATGATGATGATAATGAGAAAAGAAAGAGTAAGTGTGTCATGTCAGACGAAGCAAGAAAAGTCCGTACTAGAGAGTAGAAAATACTCTCCCTGACTGGGGTAGCTTGATATGAGAACAAGTTGATAGTCATCATATGATATTCTGAAAATAGTTAATCCTACCATATATGTCATTACTATACGATTTTCATGTGCTTAGATAACGTGCATTCATGTGACTGAAGGTATTTGCTGTAGCTTATACAGATGAACATGACGTAATGAGCTATATTGATTATGATTTATTGTTGAATCTACTGTGATTTAATTCTCACTATTTTTCCATATCATGTTCAGAAGATTAAATATGTAGCTATTTTCCATGACTCTTATTATTACTGTACGTTGGATCGAGGTGCCCTACCTTAGGAAAATACCGATTATATCAGATGTATTAGTGATAGACGTGACTAAGATTTTGGTGGAGGTGTCGCCACCCGCACCTGTGTCCTCGGAAGTAGTCTACATGGATGATTAGGTTTCATATGTACATGTATATGTTAAAATTTTGTACAGATGTTTGTAAATTAATTATGTTTATGTGAACTCAAAATTGTATCAATAATAATGGTAGATTTGAAACCTTAATTATGCTTGGTTAAATTAAATAAATGTTATTATGAGTTAAGTAATAAAAATGTAATAACTTCATGGTATTTTACAAATATGAAAAAAAAATTTGAGTTGTTATATAAATGGAGTTGTTACATAATTGGTATCAGAGCAGGTCAATCCTAGATGGCTAGTGGGAGGATAGCTATCTGAATCGATCTTATAATGTCTTAAGTATGTCGTGGTTATGCTGTGTAGGGGATCAGTGATTTCATATAAGTAAGAATTACTAGTGTTTCTTATCTATATGCCGAGGTGGTGTTATGACTGCTATTAAATATTTTTGAAACTAACTATTGGGCTTGATCACCTTAATAGCAACATAACTTTGTTTTTGTCACAGTAGGAAATTGCACCACTAAGGAGGAATTCGGCAAACAATACAGAGGAAACCCTGCACAACCTTGCCACAGCAATTCAAGGCCAGGTCACAACCACCAATTAAATTCTATAATACCTCCAGAATGCTAATAACCTGAATGGTGAGAATGGTGTTAATAATTGGATGGTAGGGAATGATAACGACATATCTGAGTTCCTAAGGACTAGACCACCTTATTTTTTAGGCGGCTTTAACCCAATTGTAGCTGAAAGGTGGATAAGGGAACTACAAAAAATATTTGAAGTGATGGGTTGTACTGAGGAACAGCAAGTTATCTTCACTGCATATATGTTGAAAGATGAAGTAGAATACTAGTGGCGTGGAACTAGAAAACTTTTAGCTCACCAGGGAAGGCAGATCACCTGGCAAGTGTTCAAATTTTTTTTTTGAAAAAGTACTTCCCAAGTACTGTGTGGGTGGAGAAGGAGATTGAATTTCTCCAACTTAGGTAGGGCAGCATGACCGTAGACCAGTACATCACGATGTTTGAGAAGTTGTTTAAGTTCTCCTCTTACCTATGATTTAACCTTGATAAAGCATGGAAGGCTGTTAAGTTTGAAGCAGGATTGAATCTGGAGATAAGGAATGCTGTTGTAACTATAGAGATCAGGGAGTTTGTACCTTTGATAAATAAATGCAGACTTTTGGAGAAGAGCTTAAGGGCAGTGGTAGATGAGAAACAAAGACAGAATTTCTGGAAAAGGAAGAACGGTCCACAAAACTCTGGCAGAAATGTTAGAGGAAAAGAACAAGGTACTAGTAAAAGGCCAATGACTGTAAGTCCCTGACCTTTCCAACAAAACTTTTCCACAATCAAGTGTACTAAGTGCAGATGTATGCATGGTAACCGGCTATGCTATATAGGATCAAATGTTTGTTTCAATTGCGGATAGAAGGGTCATTTTGTAAAGAACTGTCCACAAAATTTGGGGAAGCAGCCGAAACAGAAGTCTTAGGTAAAAGGAAGGATTTTCACCCTGAGCAGCCAAGAGGCAACTTAATCCCACAAAATGATCCAAGGTACATGATATATCTATGGATTTGCTCTTATGGTGTTGTTTGACTCTAGTGCTAGTCATTCATTTATATCAGAAGAATGTATTAAGAAGCTTTAGTATCCTATTTTTGAAACCCCCTATGAGCTATCTATAGTAATTCCCATGGGGGAAAGGGTCTTAACTTCCTCTATATGTCAAGATTGTCAGATAACTATTTAGGAAATTTTTTTTTTCTGTAGACCTCGTCTGTCTACCTTTAAAAGGTATTGATGTCATTCTAGGGTTAGACTGGATATTTAGAAATCAGGTCTTGCTGAATTGTTGCAACAAGACCATTGAATTTGTACCTTCTACTTCAAAAGAGGAGATGCAATTATTAATGCTTAATGCCAATCAAGTCAATAGGGAGTTAAAGAATTGAGTACTTTGATACATTCTCTTGCACTTATCAAATCTAGAAGTTGAACCGAAGCTTGATGAAATCCCAATAGCCAACAAGTTTCCTGAAGTATTTCCATAAGATATTCCAGGCTAACCTCCCAAGATAGAGATAGAATTTTCTATTGATTTCTTACTTGGGATAGGGCCTATCTCTATAGCACCTCATAGAATGGCCTCGAAGGAACTACAGGAACTTAAGAAACAGTTGGAGGAATTGTTAAATAAGCAATTCATTAGACCAAGTGTGTCACCTTGGGGAGCTCCTGTATTGTTTGTTAAGAAGAAAGACAGAAGCTTGAGACTATATAAAGATTACAGACAGCTGAATAAGGTGACTATCAAAAATAAGTATCCTCTCCCTAGAATAGATGATTTACTAGATCAACTGAAGGGAGCCTCCATCTTTTCTAAGATTGACTTAAGTTCAGTATATCATCAGATTAGGATCAAGGAGGAGGATGTACCAAAAACAGCTTTCAGGACTAGGTGTGGGCACTAAGAGTTTCTCATAATGCCCTTCGGGTTGACAAATGCACCTGCAATTTTTATGGATTACATGAATTGCATTTTTTGACCCTAACTAGATCAATTTGTGGTAGTGTTCATTGATGGCATCTTGATATATTCTAAGAGTGAGAAAGAACATGAACAACATCTTCGAATTGTGCTGCAAGTGCTGAAAGAGAAAAAGTTGTATGCCAAATTGGAGAAGTGTGGATTTTGGCTATTAGAGGTAAAATTTCTTAGACATGTCATTTCTAATAAAGGGGTAGCCGTAGACCCTAACTAGACAAAAGCAGTGATTCAGTGGGAAAGACCAAAGACGGTTACAGAAATCAGAAGTTTTTTGGGTTTGGCAGGATTCTACAAGAGGTTTATACAAAACTTCTCTCGTATAACCTTGCCATTGACTAAATTGACCAGCAAGGGAAGTCCTTTGAAATGGACTGATCAATGTGAAACTAGTTTCCAGGAGCTTAAAACAAAATTGACCACTTTTCCTATTTTAATTATTCCAGACCCCATAGGACATTTTGAAGTGTATAGTGACACTTCAAAGAATGGGCTAGGGTGTGTGCTAATGCAAGACAAGAGAGTAGTTGCTTACGCCTCTAGGCAACTAAGACCCCATGAAAGAAATTATCCAACCCATGATCTTGAATTGGCAGCGGTGGTGTTTTCCTTAAAGATTTGGTGACACTATTTGTATGCTGCAACATTTGAGGTATATTGTGATCATAAGATTCTTAAGTACCTTTTTGATCAAAAAGAGTTAAATATGAGACAACGAAGATGGTTAGAATTTCTCAATGACTACAAGTTTGAGATAAAGTATCATCTAGGAAAGGCGAATGTAGTAGCTGATGCCTTGAGTCGAAAATCTCTACACATGGGTCAGATAATGGTGTATGAGATGCAAATGCTAAAGGAGTTTCAAATTTTGAAACTGGCCACTACTCTTACTCCAAAGAAGCTAATCATTAATGGTTTAAGTATAGGGTGTGACCTTAGAGCCCAGATCAAAGAGGCTCAAGCTCATGACCAATACTTACAGGATCATAAAGATTAAGGTAATTTTTCTGTCATGGAAGATGGAGCAATCATGTATCTGGGAAGGATTTGTGTCCCTCAAGAACGAGAGTTGAGGACTAAGATCCTACAAGAAGCGCATCAAAGTAAATACACATTCCATCCTAGATGCACTAAAATGTACTAGGATTTAAAGAGGATGTATTGATGGCCAGGGATGAAAAAGGACATTGCCAAGTTTGTGGCGAAATGTCTCATTTGTCAGAAGGTGAAGGTAGAGCATCAAAAGCTAGTGGAATTTTTACAACCTCTTGATATCCCTAAATGGAAATGGGATAGTATTTCGATGGACTTTGTCGTGGGCTTACCCAAGACTTCAGTTGGACATGACTCTATCTGGGTAATAGTTGACAGATTAACCAAATCTGCTCACTTTTTACCCATAAAAATTAACTACTCACTAGATAAATTAGCTCAATTGTACGTCCAGGAAATAGTTAGACTGCATGGAATTCCCTTAAATATCATTTTTGATAAAGATTCGAGGTTCACATCAAGATTTTAGAAGGCGTTGTAGGAAGCTTTTGGTACCCAGTTGCGATTCAGTACTGCCTACCATACTCAAACTAACGGGCAGACAGAACGGACCATTCAAACCCTAGAAGATATGTTGAGGGCCTGTGTGATAGAGTAAGATAAAGGATGGGATAAGTACCTAACTTTAGTGGAGTTTGCTTATAATAATAGCTATCACTCTAGTATTAAGATGGCCTCCTATGAAGCTTTATACGGTAGGAAGTGCCGATCTCCACTATGTTGGTTTGAGGTAGGAGAAAAGAACTTGCCGGGTCTTGATCTAGTTCAATAAACCACTAAACAAATCACGCTGATACGAGACAAAATACTTATAGCTCAGAGTCGGCAAAAGAGTTACTATGATAAGAGACATAGACCTCTGGAGTTTGAGGAAGGAGACCAGTATTTTTGAAACTTTCCCTGACTATTGGAGTTGGTAAGTCTCTTAAAACTAGAAAGCTAAGTCCGTAATTTTTAGGACCCTACCAAATTCTGAAGAAAGTGGGGACGACAGCATATCAAGTTGTCCTCCCGCCTAATTTGTCCAACTTGCATAATGTTTTCCATGTATGACAGCTACAGAAGTATCTTCCAAATTCCTCACATATAATACAGGATGAACTAATCCAAATAAAGGAGAACATGACATACCAGCTAGTACCTGCATCCATATTGGACACTGACGTGAAGCAACTAAGAAATAAAACCATTTCCTTAGTTAAGGTGTTATGGGAAGGTTTGACTTTGGAAGAAGCAACTTGGGAGCTGGAAGAAGTCATGAGGAAGAAATATCCGCAATTGTTCTTATTAGGTAATTTCTGAAATTTTGAGGACAACATTTCTTTTAGGGGGACAGAAACGAAACATCCTTAATTTCATTTCTTTTATTAATAAAGGTACATAAATATTTAATGTAACATCCCTAATTTAATTTCTTTAAAGATACATAAATAATTAATTAAGGAAATAAAATTTATTAGACAATTTTTAGATATCTAAGGAAATATAATCCTTAGAAATTCTTCACCTTATAGGTATGCATAGAAAATGTTTCTAACATTAAGGAAACAAGTAAAGAGAGAAAACCT
Source organism: Gleditsia sinensis (assembly GCA_037074535.1). NCBI lineage: Eukaryota > Viridiplantae > Streptophyta > Magnoliopsida > Fabales > Fabaceae > Gleditsia > Gleditsia sinensis. The sequence continues at coordinate 21,612,030 of CM073467.1, forward strand.
AATAGGAAAAATTAGAAATAACATACTAAAGATAGGTGAATTTTTTTGGTAAGGAAGATAAATTTTTGTAAAGTAAGTAAAGGTCTTAAAATTTTAAGAAGATTGGATTAGGGTAATTTTTCCTAAATTCAAGAGTTAGAAATTTCTAAATTTAACATCTCCACCCATAAATTGGGCTTTAACCTATGGACACTTCATATAGAGTTTTTCCATTTCACATAAGTTTCTAACAAGACCATTGGATAACCTAAGCAAGAAATAAAACATAGAGTTGGACTAGGATATAGAAGTTGGACCGGTAGCCCAAAAATTATGAAAATGTGACCAAGCCCTCCAAGAAGGGTAGAATTTTATCCAAAGCAAAGGAAATGGGTAGGAATGAGCTCAAATCCAAGAGGAAAAAATAAAATAAAATAAATCATGCGATAAAATGATAGTGTAATAATAATAAAGATTAGGTTACATGGCATTAGGAAAAAACATCTATATCCTACACTCATAATTTTAGCAAGTGGGTAATAATACATAGTATTATGATAAAACATCCTTATCCTACACAAATAATTTCAGTTAAGCAAGCAAGATTCAAGGGTTGAAAATTTGTCACCTAAAAAGGAAAACTTATCATACTTGATTAAGACAAAAGAAAAAGAAATGAATCCCTAAATCGAAAGGACCTTGTCCCATGTCTTAAGAACATATTAGCATAATTTTCAAACTACAAATCTCCTTTTGCTATGCATATCTTGACTAAGGAAGAGGAAGACAAGAATATGAGTTGTTTGTTTTCCGAAAATCAACCAACTTTATCCTAATTGTGATAAGGTAGACAGATGATCTTGAAAGGTGAATTATTTGATAATCTATTTAAGAAAAACCCACCCTTATAACATTAGAATTTTGTCCAAGTGAGGGAGAGGAAAAATATAAACAAGGTAGAGTGAGGAAAGGAAAAGAAGAGAGGAAGGAAGAGGAAGGAGAAGTCTAGAGGACTAAGTTCTCAAGGTAGATTTAACAATATTTCTTTTTGAAGAAAAGTTTTGAAATTTGTAACATTTATGTTAGATTTTGATCTTAGAACTTTGATGATTGGTCATGGATGTTGCTATATCATGTTACATATTGATCTTTCATGTGATGTATGTTTGAATACTTAAGGCTGGTGTAGAAAGTTCTGCATAGGTATGGCTATAGGTGGCAAAATTTTAGGCTTCAATTTTTAAAATTCTGGGAAGAATCAATAAGGAATTAAAACAAATGGTTGACATAAAACATGTAGATCTATGTCTCTTAGATTTTTAGCCACTGGAATCACTCAATTTGGAATCTATATGAGCTAGATATGTTCTGATTAGTAAGAAGTGGTCAGAAAATGGTTAACCAGGGAAGAATCTGTTAGGTATACTTCTTTGTTTAAATTTCTGGGATAAATCTGTAGGGAATTAAAATAAATTCTTAACATGAAAAATGTAGATCTATGTTTCATTGATTTTAACCACTGGAATCACTCAATTTGGAGTCTATATGAGGTAGATATGGTCCGCTTAGTAAGCAGTGGTCAGAAAGTGGTTAATCAGGGAAGAATCTATTATGAAAGCTTCTGTGTTTGATTTTATGGGAACATTCTCTAGGGAATTAAAATAAATGGTTAACATAAAAATTATAGATATGTATGTCATGGAATTGAACCCACTAGAATCACTCAATTTAGAATTCTTATGAGGGCGATATGGATAGATTAGTAAGTTGAGGTCAAAATCTACCTGAGAAGAAATAACCTGTAAATTGAGGAAGTAATATCACCAAAATCCCTTAATATTTTGCTAAACTATTCAACATAATAGTTTAAGATAATTGTTTTATCTTTAAATTTACACCACGATCACCTAAATCGGAGTTAAAATGAGGGATTTATGCTCCAATTAGTGAGAGAAGGTTAGACGGGATGAAAACTTACATCAGAGAATAACTCAACATAAAGCATGGCCGTGTTTCAAGGCACGGCCAAGCTATGTTCTGAGTTGGAAATGGAATTTTGAAGCCTAAAGCATGGTTCTTTTGTAGTAAATGGCCAAGCCGTGTTATAGGATACGTTTAGGCTAGTTTGGAAGTTGGTAAAACTTATTTCAACATTTTGTCTACTCTAAATGAACCTAATTAACAATTGGATATTAGTATAAACCAAATTGATGAAGAATGCTATATTAAATTTGTGAGAGCATGTGTTGGAAATGATATAAGTAGGAGAAAAATGATTAGTGGCCATGCATAAAGAAAATGAAGAGATAAAAATAATATTTAAAAAAGAAGAAGAATCTTATAAATGACTAGTATAGGCCATACCTATTGCCATTGTATGAACTCTTTACCATCTTAAGTGTGTAATTTTGACATGAAATCATTTTGATGAAACATTATGGCATGTGAGTATAATGAACATATTTGTTATTGAATCATTTTTTGGCTATTAATGTGAAAAGAAAATAAATAAGCACGGTCACATGGCAATCCGTTTGATGCACCAGTAGGGGATGCCCTACCAATGGTTATCATGATGATAATGAGAAAAGAAAGAGTAAGTATGCCATGTCGGACGGAGCGAGAAAAACTCGTACTGGAAAGTACTCACCCTGACCGAGGTAGCTTGATATGAAAACAAATTGATAGTCATCATATGATATTCTGAAAATAGTTAATCCTACCATACATGTCATTACTGTACGATTTTCATATGCATAGATAAAGTGCATTCATGTGACCTAAGGTATTTGCTGTAGCTTATACAGATGAACATGGCATGATAAGCTATATTGATTATGATTTATTATTGAACCTACTGAAATTTAATTCTCACCATTTTTCCATATCATGTTCAGAAGATTAAATATGCAGCTATTTTCCATGACTCTTATTATTGTTGTACATTGGATTGAGGTGCCCTACCTTGAGCAAATACCGATTATATCGAATGTATCAGTAGTAGACGTGACTGAGATTTTAGTGGAAGTATCGCCACCCGCACCTGTGTCCCCGAAAGTAGTCTACGTGGATGATATATGTACATGTATATGTTAAACTTTTGTACTGATGTTTGTAAATTAATGATGTATATGTGAACTCAGTATTGTATCAATAATAATGGTAGATTTGAAACCTTAATTACGCTTGGTTAAATAAAATAAATGTTATTATGAGTTAAGTAGTAAAAAGGTAATAACCTCAATTTTTGAAAAACAATGAGCACCATGTAGCTGGTCAAATAGATCATCTATATGAGGTCATGAGTATTTATTCCACACTATCGTCTTATTTAAATATCTATAATCTATGCATAATCGCAGCGATCCATCTTTCTTTTTCATAGACAGAACTGGAGCACTCCAAGAAAAAGTACTAAGGCATTTAAATCCCTTATCTAACACGTCTTGTAACTAATTCTTTTTTAGTTCTTTAAGTTCAGTGGGTGCCATTCTATATGGGAATATAGACACTGGTCAGGTTCCAAGAAATAAATCAATACCAAATTCTATTTATCATTTTGAGGTAATCCTAGAAATTCCTCAAGGAACACATCAGGGAATTCTCTAACCACTAAAACTTGATCTACACTAGTGTATTTTATATCTATATATTTGACCACTGCCAAATATCCTTGGCACCATTTTATAATAACTTATAGGCTGTTAAAGCAGAGATTAGAATATTGGATATCTCACTACGGTCTCCTTGTATCAAGAAAGAAAATTCTCAAGAAATATTAAATTTAATCACCTTGAAGTGGCATTCCAAAATTGCATGACATGATACCAACCAATTCATTCTCAGTATCACATCAAAGTCTACCATATCTAGACAACCAGGTAAAACGGATGTTACATTCAGAATTAGTTATATTAGGCATCTGTTTCAATTCTTTAAATTCTTTGGCACGTCTATCCTTACCACTTTCAAGCAGAAATTGACCCATAGATACCTTTTTAAGATGCCATTGGTAAACTGACGGAGGTACTATTTATCGCTTGAAATCACTATTCATACTCGCCGAATTCACTGTTCACGACGCACAAAAAATTTTTAGATGGAAAAAAATTTTCATTCTTAAGGTTTATCTTGTTTCTGAATCCATATATAGTGTTAAATTTTTAATTTAAGGTCTCTAAATAGAAGTTTCAGAACTTATCTTTTTTTAAGATTTTTTACTTCTGATCTGTGGTGATTCTGTGGCTGAATTGAAAAATTGTTTGGTTAAAATCGTAGTATTCTCCATCTTCAATCCAATGGTACCCTTAGTTTTGAGATCCGAAACCAATAGGCACTCCAGATCTAGAGAGAAAAATGGAGGTTACTATTCATACTATTCATCAGTTACGAAATCGGGATTTTGCATTCCTCTTCATGCTTCCATCTTCCCCTCCCCCTTTTTCTTTCTTTTATTATTATTGTTTAATAATTAAATATTTAAAATTTATTATTTTTATTATATACATATAAATACTATTTTTATCCTAAAATATCCCAAAAAATTCTAAAAATTTACATTCTTTTAAAACTTTAGTTCAACTCTTAAATCATGACTTTTCTTAATAAAAATTGTAATAAAACAAATCAAAAAATAAATATCTTTAAACATATTAAAAGAAAGACTATTTCTAAAAATAAAACAAAAAATTATTAGAGGCAAATATAATTATTTTAAGAAAAACAAAAATTCATTTTAATTGAAAGCGCATTTACTTTTAGCAACATAATCATTTAAAATAAAAATATATTTTTATAGTAAAACATTATTATTTAAAAATTACAAGATATTAAATTCCCCCTCTTAAAAAATTTTGGTCCCCGAATTTCAAACCATCTTATCATATGTAGGAAATGAAGTTAATGCATAATTCAGAGTTACCAACCTTTTTACTCAAATAATTGGGGATTTTTTTTTTTTTGTATATCATATTTACTTTCTAAGAAATCTCTTCACTTGTATGATTTTATCATATAACCTTAACTATAGAGATTTCCTTCAACCATAAGTTCTTCACTTGTCAATTAATAATAGACATCGATTTTTACTCTTAGTTAAGCCAAATTCTTGTCCAACTGAATTTCTTAGAATTAGATAGCATGAGAAGAATCTGATAGGTACTTCTTTAGCATTGATGTAAGAAAGATTGTACCATCATCACTTAATCCTGATGGCAAAGTTAGGCGATATATACTGTAACATCTCTAATTTCGTTTCATGTATTAATAAAAGTACAAAAGTATTCAAAGTAACATCTCTAATTTCTTTTCTTTTATTAATAAAGGTACATAAATATTTAATTAAGGAAATAAAATTTATTAAACAATTTTTAAATATCTAAGGAAATATAATCCTAAGAAATTCTTCACCTTACGTATGTATAGAAATGTTTTAACATTAATGGAATAGGTAAAGAGAGAAAACCTAAAAGGAAATATTAGAAATAAATATACTAAAGAAAGGTGAAATTCTTAGGTAAGGAAGATAAATTTTTGTGAAGGTATTAAAATTTCAAGAAGATTGGATTAGGGTAATTTTTCCTAATTTAAGAGTTAAAGTTACTAAATTTAGTATCTCCACCCATAAATTGGGCTTTCAACTATGGACACTTCATATAGAATCTTTCTACCTCACATGAATTTTTAACAAGCCAATAGGATAGCCCAAGGAAGAAATAAAACATAGACTTGGACTAGGATATAGAAATTGGACCGGTAGCCCAAAAATTATGAAAATGTGACCAAGCCCACTATGAAAGGTAGAATTTTAACCAAAGTAAAGAAAATGGGCAAGAATGAGCCCAAACCCAAGAGGAAAAAAAATAAAAAAAAATAAAGTGATGAAATAATGGTGTAATCAAGATTAGGTGACAAGGCATTAGGACAAAACATCTATATCCTACACTCATAATTTTAGCAAGTGGTATGATAATACATAGCATTAGGACAAAACATTCCAATCCCACACAAATAATTTCAGCCAAATAATGGAGATTCAAGGGCTAGAAATTTACCACCCAAAAAGGAAAACCTATCATACTTGATTAAGACAAAAGAAAATGGAAATGAATCCCTAAATCAAAGGGACCTTGTCCCTTATCTTAAGAACATATCATTATAATTTTCAAAATACAAATCTCCTTTTGCTATGCATATCTTGACTAAGGAAGAGGAAAACAAGAACATAAGTTGTTTGCTTTCCAAAAATTCAACCAAGTGTATCTTAATTGTGATAAGGTAGACCCATGATCATGAAAGATGAATTATTTGATGGTCTATTTAAGCAAAACCCAACCCTATAACATTTTAATTTCATCCAAGTGAGGAAGAGAGAGAAATAGTAGGTGAAACAAATATTTTTTTTTATTTTCCGCAATCAGATATTTTTCATAACATGAATAACACCATTCTTTGTCATAGAAATAGATACATATAGGTTCTCTCGTGTATATACATTATACAAACCAAGTTATAAATGTGAAAAGTAACAACAGAAGTAAGGATCCTGCTTGTAGCATTCAGAGCACACTCTAGAATACAAAAACAGTATAATTCAAAACTGTGAATCTTGAAAACAACGTAGACTCACCTAGAGAATATGCCACCTAACTGATCACTTATCTGCAGAATCAGACTCAGTGAGCAGATAATACCTCCTATGACCTCTTAGGTCAGCATATGGATGTACTCATGTTTTAAAATTTGTTACTTAGAAAATACAGTTCAGAAGTACATCCATATAGGACCCGTATTTGAAATATTTTCAAATAAAAGGATATTCAGATATCCAAACCATATTCAGCACGGTATGATCATTAAACAAATGTTGTTATGCTCAGTTGTATAAACTATAGTAAAATATTAAGCTTATAAGATAAAATTATAAACTTTTAAAATGACCTACCTCATTCGGCGATCTGGTCAACCCACACACACATTTGCTATATGCATAGTGACCGATCGACTACAGTCACAATAATGATCAGGGAATGTGAGTCCATCACCTATTTGCCTCCTCACATTACCATTGTCACCCGATTGGAGCGGCCCTCCCTTGACTCACTCAGGCTAATTGGGCATCCCTTATTCGGTATCGTCACAAGCCATACAATCCATCGATATTTATCCATATATATAAATACATATATATAAATGCATATTCATCAAATGCAATGTAAAATTATCAAGAAAATCACAATGAGCTTTACGCTTGCCATTCAATCATAATTAGTAACTTTATAGTTTTACAAATCAATGCCACATGCATAAATATTTACTTTATCATTTAATGAGAAATACATGTGAAATCAGATATACCATGAGTTCAGAAATCCATTTTCAAAACTATACTCTTCTCGAACTATATTTCAAATTGTAAGCAATTCAGATAATTTTAATACATTTCAGAAATATTTAAAACTGTAAATATTTCATAAACATAATCAAATACATGCTTAAAGATCAAGAAGAGTATAGGGCAAGTCATAGAAAGAATTATCCACTCACAAGGTAAGGGCTCTAGATTGGACAACCCCAAAATGTACTTTTCCAATCCACATTTGATTAAACAGATTTCAAACACGTGTCTGGAGGGTTCAAAAATCAAGGAAATGACTATGGGAACTTGATCACTATTTATGGCCAAAACACACTATTCATCACCGGAAAATATATTCACCAAAAATAAAAAGTTGTCAGATAGTTGAAAAATTTCATATCCTAAAATTTATCTAGCTTCTGAATCCATCTACGGTGTCAGATTTCCAATTTGAAATCTCTAGGTAAGAGTTTCAAAGTTTACATTTTTCTAAGATTTTCTACTTCCGATCTACGGCGATTCTACGGTTGATTTGAGAAATTGTTCAGTCAAAATCGTAGTATTCTCCGTCTTGAATCTAGTGGTACCCTTAGTTTAGATATCGGAGACCTATAGACACTCCAGATCTAGAGAGAAAATATGGAGATACTATTCACACTATTTTACTATTCATTCTCTTCCTCCATTTCACGTTTCGGTTTCTGTCTCCCCCTCCCCCTTTTCTTTATTCTTTATAATATTAATTATTATTATTATTATTATTTAACAATTAAATAATAAAATTTTATTTTATATATATTCATATAAATACCGTTTTTCATCCTAAAATATCCCAAAAATTTCTAAAAATTTGCATTCTCATAAATCTTTAGTTAAACTCTTAAATCATGATTTTTCTTAATAAAAATCTTAATAAAACAAATCAAAAAATAAATATCTTTATACATAATAAAAGAAAGAATATTTCTAAAAATACAACAAAAATTTATTAAAGGCCAATATAATTATTTTAAGCAAAACAATAATTACTTTAATTAAAAGTATACTTGCTTTTAGCATAACATAATCATTTTAAACAAATACAAATATATTTGTTTATAGAAAAATATTATTATTTAAAAATAAAAATTACGGGATGTTATAGCACATGTAGGAGGATGCCAAGTTCTAGGTATTATTCTTACAGCTCTAATTGCATCCAACATCATAGGGAAGATAATTGGGGAAGAATTTAGAGTAGCTTCTATACATGAGCGCATAGCTGGAATGATGATTAATGTTGATGCCTTTATTGCCTTTCCAGATGGTTTTGGTACTTTAAAGGAGATTTTTCAAATAGTCTCTTAGGCACAACTGAATATGCATAACAAAACGATAGGTTTATTAAATGTTAATCACTTCTTTGATGGTTTGTGGTCTTTTCTTGATCAAGCTGTGGAATAAAGGTTCATCTCACACTCAGCACGACGAATTTTCATATTAGCTTCAAATGCTGAGGAGTTGATTGATGCTTGACAAGCATATATTGATGTACCTGATCTAATTATAGCTCAAATAGAATGGACAATAGACAACTACAGAAAGCGCAAATTGGACTTGGATCTTTATCTTTAACTATAGTAGAACGTAACCATTACAGTATCAATTTTACTTTCTTAGAGTGTATTTGGATACAATCCTTGCCAAACATACTCCCTTAGAGCTTGCAAAGTTATCTTTAAATGTTGCTTAAGATCCTCTGAACTTTTGGAATATTCTAATATATTATCAATAAATATAATAAAAAATTGATTTAGGAATGGCTTAAATACTCTATTTATCAAGTCCACAAATGCCGTTGGGCATTTTTTAAACCAAATGTCATCATTAAGAACTTATAATGCCCATACCAAGTCCTAAAAGCAATTTTTTTGCAATATCCTCTTCCCTTATCCTTAATTCATGATATCCAGATCTTAAATCAATTCAATTTTTGAAAAACAATGAGCACCATGTAGCTGGTCAAATAGATCATTTATATGAGGTAATGAGTATTTATTCCACACTATCGTCTTATTTAAATATCTATAATCTATGCATAATCGCAGCGATCCATCTTTCTTTTTCATAGACAGAACTGGAGCACTCCAAGAAAAAGTACTAAGGCATTTAAATCCCTTATCTAACACGTCTTGTAACTAATTCTTTTTTAGTTCTTTAAGTTCAGTGGGTGCCATTCTATATGGGAATATAGACACTGGTTAGGTTCCAGGAAATAAATCAATACCAAATTATATTTATCATTTCGAGGTAATCCTAGAAATTCCTTAAGGAACACATCAGGGAATTCTCTAACCACTAAAACTTGATCTACACTAGTGTATTTTATATCTATATATTTGACCACTGCCAAATATCCTTGGCACCATTTTGTAATAACTTATAGGCTGCTAAAGTAGAGATTAGAATATTGGATATCTCACTACGGTCTCCTTGTATCAAGAAAGAAAATTCTCAAGGAATATTAAATTTAATCACCTTGAAGTGGCATTCCAAAATTGCATGACATGATACCAACCAATTCATTCTCAGTATCACATCAAAGTCTACCATATCTAGACAACCAGGTAAAACGGATGTCACATTCAAAATTAGTTATATTAGGCATCTGTTTCAATTCTTTAAATTCTTTGGCACGTCTATCCTTACCACTTTCAAGCAGAAATTCGACCCATAGATACCCTTTTAAGATGCCACAAAATCTAATCAATCTTATATTAGGAAATTTAGCAACTTTGAATAGAAAGAAAATTGAAACCCTATAGAATCCCATAGCAGCACCTGAAGTATAAATATGTCCAGCTTATATCCATACTAAAGGTTCTACTAAAGAATTTTTTGCTCTGATAGTCACAGGGAAACCTAATCTTCTGATACCAACTTGTCACGTTCCTAATTTTAGGGCACGTGAAACATGTATACCATGAACATATATTTTCCATAAACATGAATATTACAATCCTTTATAATGGAAACAGATACATATAAGTTCTCCCATACATATACCATATACAGACCAAGTCCATAAACATCAGAGTAACAGTAGAAGTAAGGATCCTACCTATAGCATATAGAGCATACTCTAGAATATAAATACAATACAGTCCAAATAAACGTGAGCCTTAGAAGCAATGTAGGCTCACCCAGGGATTAAGCAGCCTAGCTGATCACCTACCTACAGGACTAGACTCTATATCCTTATCTGAAAATAAAATGTACATATAGTGTAGTGAGTTTGACAACTTAGTGAGCAGATAAGACCTCCTATAATCTCTTAGGTCAACATATGGATGAGCTCATGTTTTAAAATTTATCACATAGAAAATTACAGTTTGGAAGTACATCCATATGGGACTCGTATTTCAAATATCTTTATTTCAAATGATAGTCAAATAATCAACACCAAATACAATGCATCTTGATTATAAAACAATATTGTTATGCAATAAAATATTTCACATGCTTTTAGGAGGATTCCATATCAGAATCAACATATCAGAGTTCAACCCCTTCCATACTTTGTCAGTGTAGGATTTGCCTAAACTCAGCATTGCAGCTAAGGTTTGCCCCACCACCGTTTAAGAGGACACGCGAAGGGACTCTAATATGATTACTTCCCAAGCACACAGCAAGGGAGGGCAAATCACATATCATCAATAACACATATAGAAGGCATTCCACTCTCCTCAAATAACACATGACTCCCGTGTGTTGGCTGTCACACGAGGCTAGCACCACCTTTACTAACTGAGGTGTCAAGGTGTACCAGGACTAACATCACCTGCTGTTAGCAAACAATATTTCCAATATGATTCATCCACAAAATAATTGCATAAAAAAATGTACTTTTCAAATAAGAATACTTTCCATGTTCAATTCCTTTTTCCACAATTTCCATAAAAATTTCCATATGGGTTATCAATTCTAAATACCCCTGAATCATCATTCTTAAGTAGTGAAATGCATATATGCAACATATATTCCAGGGGTTCCAAATTCATGACACGTGAACATGTACAATTTCCATAAAGCCATATTTGAGAGGAATAATATCCAATAAGTAAAGATAATCATTCATAAATTTTCAAGAGCTAAAAATGTAGTAATAAAATCATATGCTGCACCAATATCACAATCAAAGTATAAGAAAAATGTCAAATAGATCATAGAAAGTATTATCCACTCACAAGGTAAGAGCCTCAAATTGGACAGCCTTAAAATGTACTTTTTCAATCTCAATTTGACCAAATAGATCTCAAAAATGAGTTCGAAGGGTCCAAAAACCAAAGAAATGACTCTGAAATCGTGCAATTTGGCCTACGGGAGCATGGTCAACATTGGTAAACTGACGGAGGTACTATTTATTGCTTGAAATCACTATTCATACTCGCTGAATTCACTATTCACGACGCACAAAATTTTTTTAGATGGCAAAAAATTTTCATTGTTAAGGTTTATCTTGCTTCTGAATCCATATACAGTGTTAAATTTTTAATTTAAGGTCTCTAAATAGAAGTTTCAGAACTTATCTTTTTTGAAGATTTTTTACTTCTTATCTGTGGTGATTCTGCGGCTGAATTGAAAAATTGTTTGGTCAAAATCATAGTATTCTCCATCTTCAATCCAATGGTACCCTTAGTTTTGAGATCCGAAGCCAATAGGCACTCCAGATCTAGAGAGAAAAATGGAGGTTGCTATTCATAATTGTGATAAGGTAGACCCATGATCATGAAAGATGAATTATTTGATGGTCTATTTAAGCAAAACCCAACCCTATAACATTTTAATTTCATCCAAGTGAGGAAGAGAGAGAAATAGAAGCAAGGTAGAGAGAGGAAAGGAGAGAAAGAAAGGAGAAGAAAGGAAGGAAGAAGAAGGAGAAGTCTAGAGGGCTAAGTACTCAAGGTAAGTTAACTTAATCTCCACTTGAATCCATTTTTCTTCTTCATCCTTGAGGTTCAAAAACTCACCCTTCTTCTCTTATTTAAGATGCTAGAAAAGCTAAGGGAAGGGAGGAATCTTGATACTTCTTTTAAGGGAAAACAAGAAAACAAATTCACTAAGTGAGTTAGGGAGATTCTTAGGTAGGTTTAACAATATTTCTTTTTGAAGAAAAGTTTTGAAATTTGTAACATTTATATGGGATTTTGATCTTAAGAACTTTTATGATTAGTCTTGGATGTTGCTTTATCATGTTACATATTATTCTTGCATGTGATGTATGTTTCAATACTTAGGCTGCTGCAGATAGTTCTGCATAGGTATGGCTATGTGTGGCAAAACTTTATGCTTCTGTTCATAAAATTCTAGGAAGAATCGGTAAGGAGTTAAAATAACTTATTAACATAAAAATTATAGATATATGTCTCATGGATTTTTAGCCACTGGAATCACTCCATTTGGAGTCCATATGAGGTAGATATGATCCGATTAGTAAGCAGTGGTCAGAAAATGGTTAATCAGGGAAGAATCTGTTAGGAAAGCTTAGGTTTTTGAATTTTTGGGAACATTCTGTTGGGAATTAAAATAACTTGTTATCATAAAAATTATAGATATATGTCTCACGGAATTTTATCCATTGTAAGTACTCAATTTGGAGTCCATATGAGGTAAATATGGTCTGATTAGTAAGTAGTGTTCAGAAAATGGTTAATCAGGGAAGAACATGTTAGGATAGCTTCTGTGTTTTAATTTTAGGGAACATCCTATAGGGAATTCAAATAAATGTTAACAAAAGAATTATAGATATATGTGTCACGGAATTTTAGCCACTGGAATCACTCAATTCAGAGTTCATATAAGGTAGATATGGTCTGATTAGTAAGCAGTGTTCAGAAAATGGTTAATCAGGAAAGAACATGTTAGGATAACTTCAGTGTTTTAATTTCTGGGAACATCCTGTAGGGAATTCAAATAAATGGTTAACATAAGAATTATAGATATATGTGTCACAAAATTGTATCCACTGGAATCACTCAATTTGGAGTCCATATTTGGTAGATATTGTCTGATTAGTAAGTAGTGGTCAGAAAATGGTTAAACAGGGAAGAATATGTTAGGATAGCTTCTGTGTTTTAATTTCTGGAAACATTATGAAGGGAATTAAAATAAATGGTTAACATAATAATTATAGATATATGTGTCACAGATTTTTAGCCACTGGAATCACTTAATTTATAATTTTTATGAGAGAGATATGGGCAGATTAGTAGGTAGAGGTCAGAAACTACCCGAGAAGAAATAACTTGTAATTTGAGGGACTAATATCACCTTGATTTCTTAATATTTCGTTAAACTATTCAACAAAATAGTTTTAGATAATTGTTTTATCTTGAAATTGACACCAAGATCAACTACATCAGAGTTAAATTGAGGGATTTATGCTCTAATTAATAAGAGAAGGTTAGATATGATGAAAACCTGCATCAAGAAAATAAAGAAATAAAATTAATATTTAAAAAAGAAGAAGAATCTTATAAATGAAAATAATAAATGACTAGTATATGCCATAACCATTGCCATTGTATGAACTTCTTACCATCTTAAGTGTGAAATTTTGACATGGAAATATTTTATATAGTGATATTTGAAATGGTTATGTTCATAACATGATTACTGATTATTTTTGGTAATAGTTATATACTTGTTATTGAAAGCATATTTTTGGCTATCATTGTGAAAAGAAAAGAAATGAGCACGGTCACATGGCAATCCATGTGGTGCACCAGTAGGGGACGCCCTACCAACGGTTATGATCATGTTAATGAGAAAAGAAAGAGAAAGTAAGCCATGTCGGACGGAGCGAGAAAAGCCCATACCGGGGAGTAGAAAATACTCACCCTGACCGGGGTAGCTTGATATGAGAATAAATTTATAGTCATCATATGATATCCTGTAAAATAGTATTTATGCAATACATGTCATAATTGTACAATTTCCATGTGCATGGATAAAGTGCATTCATGTGACCTAAAGATATTTTCTGTAGTTTATACAGATAGACATGACATGATGAACTATATTGATGGTAAATTATGATTTATTGTTGAGCCTACTGAGATTTAATTCTCACTATATTTCCATATGTTGTTCCGAAGAATAATTATGCAGATTTTCTCCATGACACTTATTATTGCCATATGTTGGACCAAGGTGCCCTACCTTTGGCAACTATCAATTATATCGGATATATCTGTACTAGATGTGATTGAGATTCCGGTGGAGGTGCCGCCACCTACACCAGTATCCCCGGAAGTAGTCTACGTAGATGATTAGGGCTAATATGTATAATTTAGACCTTTGTACAAATGTTTGTAAAATAATGGTGTATGGAAACTCAGTATTGTATAACTGTTAATAACAATTATGCTTGGTTAAATTAATTATTATTATTATGAGTTAAGTGGTTAGAATTAAAGCAATAATAACTTCATGGAATTTTAGAAATAAAAAAAATTGTTACATTTACTTAAATGTAGTTGTTACATAATCTGTATCAGAGAAGGTCGATCTTAGATGGCCAGTGGGTGGATGGTTATCTGAATCGATCTTATAGTGTCATGAGTATGTTGTGGTTGTACTGTGTAGGGGATCAGTGATTCATATAGGTAAGAAATTACCAGTATTTCCTATCTATATACCGAGGTGGTGTTACGACTGCTGTTAAATATTTGTGAACTAACTATTAGGCTTGATCACCTCAATAGCAGCATAACTTTTTTTTTGCCACAGTAGAAAATGGCACCACCAAGGAGGAATCCAGCAACCGATGCAGAGAAAACCCTGAACAACCTGGCCATGGCAATTCGAGACCAAGTCATGACCACCAACCAAATTCTACAATATCTCCAGAATGCTAATAACTCAAATGGTGAAAATGGTGCTAACAACTGGATGGCTGAAAAAGATAATGGCATATCCGAGTTCCTGAGGACTAGACCACCTTGTTTCCAAGGTGGCTATGACCCAACGGTAGCCGAAAGTTGGATAAGGGAATTAGAGAAAATCTTTGAAGTGATGGGTTGTACTGAAGAGCAGCAAGTTATTTTTGTTGCATATATGTTAAAGGATGAAGCAGAATACTAGTGGCGTGGAGCTAGAGAACTTTTAGCTCATCAGGGAAGATAGATCACCTGGCAAGTGTTCAAGGACACTTTTTTAGAAAAGTACTTTCCAAGTACTGTACGGGTAGAGAAAGAGATTGAAATTCTCCAACTCAGGCAAGGCAGCATGACCGTTGACAAGTATATCGCAAGGTTTGAGGAGCTATCTAAGTTCTCCTCTTATTTGCGATATAACCTAAATGAAGCATGGAAGGCGGTTAAGTTCGAAACGGGACTAAACCTGGAGATAAAGAATGATGTTATAGCTATGGAGATCAGGGAGTTTGTACCTCTGATAAATAAATGTAGACTCTTGGAAAAAAGTTTAAGGGCAGTGGAGGATGAGAAGTAAAGGCGAAACCTATGGAAGAGGAAAAAAATGTTCGCAACCCTGGAAAGAACGTGAGAAGAAGTGGATATAGAGCTGGTAAGTGGCCATTGACTGTGGGTCCTAGACCTTTTCAATAAGACCTTGCCCCAGTCAAGTGCGCTAAGTGCGGATGCATGCATGGTAACCGGCCATGCTACATGGGACAAGATGTCTGCTTCAATTGCGGATAAAAGGGACATTTTGCGAGAAACTGCCCACAGAATGTGGGGAAGCAGCCGGAATAGAGGCCTCAGCTGAAAGGAAGGGTTTTCAACCTGAGCGGCCAAGAGGCAATTCAATCTTTTGAAATGATTCAAGGTACATGCTACATCTATGGATTTGATCTTATGGTGTTGTTTGACTCTGGTGCTAGTCATTCATTTATATCAGAAGAATGTATTAGGAAGTTTCAGTTTCCTATTTCTTAAACTTCCTATGAGCTATCCATGGTGACCCCCACGGGGCAAAAGGTATTAACTTTCTCTGTATGTAAGGACTGTCAAGTCACCATCCAGGAGAAAAATTTTTCTGTATACCTCGTCTGTTTACCTTTAAAAGGTATTGAGGTCATTTTAGGGTTAGACTGGATGTCTAGAAATCGGGTCTTGCTAATTTGTTGCACCAAGACCGTTGAATTTCAATCTCTTACTCCACAAGAGGAGATGCAGTTATTAATGCTTAATGCCAACCAAGTCAATCGGAAGATAAAGAATGGAGTACTTGGATACATTCTTTTGTATTTATCAAACCTAGAAGTTAAATCAAAGCTTAATGAAATCCCAATAGCCAACGAGTTCCCATAAGTATTTCCATCAGATATTCCAGGCTCACCTACTAAGAGAGAGATAGAGTTCTCTATTGATCTCTTACCTGGGACAGGGCCTATCTCTATTACACCTTATAGAATGGCCTTGAAGGAACTAAAGGAACTCAAGAAACAGTTGAAGGAACTGTTACACAAGCAATTCATTAGACCGAGTGTATCACCTTGGGGAGCTCCTGTATTGTTTGTTAAGAAGAAAGATGGGAGCTTGAGACTATGCATAGATTACAGACAGCTGAGTAAGGTGACTATAAAAAACAAGTACCCTCTCCCTAGGATAGATGACTTATTGGATCAACTGAAGGGAGCCTCCATCTTTTCTAAAATTGACTTGAGGTCGGGATACCATCAGATTAGGATCAAGGAGGAGGACATACCAAAAACTGCCTTTAGGACTAGGTGTGGGCACTATGAGTTTCTCGTAATGCCCTTCGGGTTGACGAATGCACCTGCAATTTTCATGGATTACATGAATCGCATTTTTTGACCCTACCTAGATCAATTTGTTGTAGTGTTCATTGATGACATCTTGATATATTCTAAGAGTGAGAAAGAACATGAACAACATCTCCAAATCGTGCTACAAGTGCTAAAAGAGAAAAAGTTATATGCCAAATTGGAGAAGTGTGAATTTTGGCTGTCAGAGGTGAAGTTTCTCAGACATGTCATCTCTAATAGAAGGGTAGCCATAGACTCTAGCAAGACAGAAGCAGTGATTCAGTGGGAGAGACCAAAGACGGTCACAGAAGTTAGAAGTTTCCTAGGTTTGGCAGGATACTACAGAAGATTTACACAAAACTTCTCCCGTATAGCCTTGCCATTGACTAAATTGACTAGGAAGGGAAGTCTTTTCAAATGGACTGATCAATGTAAAACTAGTTTCAAGGAGCTTAACACTAGATTAACCAATCCTCCTATTTTAGTTATTCCAGATGCCACAGGACATTTTGAAGTGTGTAGTGATACTTCAAAGAAAGGGCTAGGGTGTGTGCTGATGCAAGACAAGAGAGTAGTTGCTTACGCTTCTAGGCAACTAAGACCCCACGAAGAAAACTACCCAACAGATGATCTTGAATTGGCAGCAGTGGTGTTTGCCTTAAAGATTTGGCGACACTATTTGTACAGGGCAACCTTTGAAGTATATTGTGATCATAAGAGTTTTAAATACCTCTTTGATCAGAAAGAGTTAAACATGAGGCAACAAAGATGGGTAGAATTTCTCAATGACTACAAGTTTGAGATAAAGTATCGTCCAGGAAAGGTGAATGTTGTAGCTGATGCCTTGAGTCGAAAATCTCTACACATGGGTCAGATGATGGTGTATGAGATGCAGATGCTAGAGGAGTTTCGAAATTTGAAGTAGGCCACTACTCTTACTCCAAATAAGCTAATCATCAATGGGTTAAGTATAGAGTATGACCTTAGAGCCCAGATTAAAGAGGCTCAAGGCCACTACCAATACTTACGGGATCATAATGATCAGGATGATTTTTCTGTTTCAGAAGATGGAGTAATCATGTACCAAGGAAGGGTTTGTGTTCCTCAAGACCGAGAGTTGAGGACTAAGATCCTACAGGAAGCGCATCAGAGTAAATACTCAGTCCATCCTTGGTCCACTAAAATGTACCAAGACTTAAAGAGGATGTATTGGTGGCCAAGGATGAAAAAGGACATTACTGAGTTCGTGGAAAAATGTTTAATTTGTCAGAAGGTGAAAGTGGAACATCAAAAGCCAGCAGGATTTCTTTAACCTCTCAAGATTCCTAGATGGAAATGGGACAGTATTTTGATGGACTTTGTTGTGGGTTTACCTAAAACTTCAGTTGGACATGACTCTATCTGGGTAATAGTTGATAGATTAACTAAATCTACTCACTTTCTGCCCATAAAGATTAACTATTCACTGGACAAATTGGCCCAGTTGTTCGTTCAGGAAATAGTTAGACTACATGGGATTCCCTTAAATATCGTTTCAGATAGAGATATAAGGTTCACGTTGAGGTTTTGGAAGGCGTTACAAGAAGCTTTTGGAACCCAATTACGGTTCAGTACTGCCTACCATCCTCAAACTGATGGCAAATAGAACAGACTATTCAAACTCTAGAAGATATGTTGAGGGCCTGTGTGATAGAGCAAGGTAAAGGATGGGATAAATACCTACCTTTAATAGAGTTTGCTTATAATAATAGCTATCACTCTAGTATTAAGATAGCCCCCTAGGAAGCTTTATACGGTATGAAGTGCTGATCTCCATTATGTTGGTTTGAGGTAGGAGAAAAGAACTTGCTGGGTCCTGATCTAGTTCAACAAACCACTGAACAAATCAAGATGATACGAGACAAAATACTTACAACTCAGAGTCGGCAAAAGAGTTACTATGATAAGAGACATAGACCTCTGGAATTTGAGGAATGAGACCATGTATTTCTAAAACTTTCTCCAACAACTGGAGTTGGCAGGTCTCTCAAGACCAGAAAGATAAGTCCGCGACTTCTAGGACCCTGCCAAATTCTGAAGATAGTAGGGACATCAGCATATCAAATTGCTCTCCCACCTAATTTGTCCAACCTGCATAATGTTTTCTATGTATCATAGATGCGAAAGTGTCTTCCAGATTCTTCACATGTAATATGGGATGAACCAATCCAAATAAAGGAGAACATGACATACCAGCTAGTACTTGCATCCATATCGGACACCGACGTGAAGCAACTAAGAAATAAAATCATTCCCCTGGTTAAGGTGTTATGAGAAGGTTTGACTCCGGAAGAAGCAACTTGGAAACTAGAAGAAGTCATGAGGAAGAAATATCCGAAATTGTTCTTATTAGGTAATTTTTGAATTTTTGAGGACAAAATTTCTTTTAGGGTGAGAGAAATGTAACATCCCTACTTTCATTTCATGTATTAATAAAAGTACAAAAGTATTCAAAGTAACATCTCTAATTTCTTTTCTTTTATTAATAAAGGTACATAAATATTTAATTAAGGAAATAAAATTTATTAGACAATTTTTAAATATCTAAGGAAATATAATCCTTAGAAATTCTTCACCTTACGTATGCATAGAAATGTTCTAACCTTAATGGAATAGGTAAAGAGAGAAAACTGAAGAGGAAATATTAGAAATAAATATACTAAAGAAAGGTGAAATTCTTAGGTAAGGAAGATAAATTTTTGTGAAGGTATTAAATTTTCAAGAAGATTGGATTATGATAATTTTTCCTAATTTAAGAGTTAAAGTTACTAAGTTTAGTATCTCCACCCATAAATTGGGTTTTCAACTATGGACACTTCATATAGAATCTTTCTACCTCACATGAATTTTTAGCAAGCCAATAGGATAGCCCAAGGAAGAAATAAAACATAGACTTGGACTAGGATATAGAAATTGGACCGGTAGCCCAAAAATCATGAAAATGTGACCAAGCCCATTATGAAAGGTAGAATTTTAACCAAAGTAAAGAAAATGGGCAAGAATGAGCCCAAACCAAAGAGGAAAAAAAAAATAAAGTGATGAAATAATGGTGTAATCAAGATTAGGTGACAAGGCATTAGGACAAAACATCTATATCATACACTCATAATTTTAGCAAGTGGTATGATAATACATGGCATTAGAACAAAACATCTATATCCTACACTCATAATTTTAGCAAGTCGTATGATAATACATGGCGTTAGGACAAAACATTCCAATCCCACACAAATAATTTCAGCATAATAATGGAGATTCAAGGGCTAGAAATTTGCCACCCAAAAAGGCAAACCTATCATACTTGATTAAGACAAAAGAAATGGAAATGAATCCCTAAATCAAAGGGACCTTGTCCCTTATCTTAAGAACATATCATTATAATTTTCAAAATACAAATCTCCTTTTGCTATGCCTATCTTGACTAAGGAAGAGGAAGACAAGAACATAAGTTGTTTGCTTTCCAAAAATTCAACCAAGTGTATCCTAATTGTTATAAGGTAGACCCATGATCATGAAAGATGAATTATTTGATGGTCTATTTAAGCAAAACCCACCCCTATAACATTTTAATTTCGTCCAAGTGAGGAAGAGAGAGAAATAGAAGCAAGGTAGAGAGAGGAAAGGAGAGAAAGAGAGGAGAAGAAAGGAAGGAAGAAGAAAGAGAAGTCTAGAGAGCTAAGTACATAAGGTAATTTAACTTAATCTCCACTTGAATCTATTTTTCTTCTTTATCCTTGAGGTTCAAAAACTCACCCTCCTTCTCTTATTTAAGCTGCTAGAAAAGCTAAGGGAAGGGAGAAATCCTGATACTTCTTTCAAGGGGAAACAAGAAAACAAATTCACTAAGTGAGCTAGAGAGATTCTTATGTAAGTTTAACAATATTTCTTTTTGAAGAAAAGTTTTGAAATTTGTAACATTTATATGGGATTTTGACATTAAGAACTTTGATGATTGGTTATGGATGTTGCTTTATCATGTTACATATTATTCTTGCATGTGATGTATGTTTGAATACTTAGGCTGGTGTAGATAGTTCTGCATAGGTATGGCTATGGGTGGTAAAACTTTAAGCTTCTGTTTTTAAAATTTTAGGTAGAATCGGTAAGGATTTAAAATAACTTGTTAACATAACAATTATAGATATATGTCTCAGGTATTTTTAGCCACAGGACTCACTCAAGTTGGAGTCCATATGAGGTAGATATGGTCCGATTAGTAAGCAGTGGTCAGAAAATGGTTAATCAAGGAAGAATCTCTTAAGAAAGCTTTTGTTTTGAATTTTTGGGAACATTCTGTTGGAAATTAAAATAACTTATTAACATAACAATATAGATATATGTCTCATGGAATTTTAGCCACTGGAATCACTCAATTTGGAGTCCATATGAGGTAAATATCGTCTGATTAGTAAGCAGTGTTCAGAAAATGGTTAATCAGGGAAGAACATGTTAGGATAACTTCTGTGTTTTAATTTCAAGGAACATCTTATAGGGAATTGAAATAAATGGTTAACATATGAATTGTAGATATATGTGTCATGGAATTTTAGCCTCTGAAATTACTCAATTTGGAGTCCATATGAGGTAGATATGGTCTGATTACTAAGCAGTGTTCAGAAAATGGTTAATCAGGAAGGAACATGTTAGGATAGCTTTTGTGTTTTAATTTCTGGGAACATCCTGTAGGGAATTCAAATAAATGGTTAACATCGGAATTATAGATATATGTGTCACGGAATTTTATCCATTGGAATTACGCAATTTGGAGTTCATAAGAGGTAGATATGGTCTGATTAGTAAGTAGTGGTCAGAAAATGGTTAATCAGGGAAGAATATGTTAAGATAGCTTCTGTGTTTTAATTTCTAGGAACATTAGGTAGGTAATTAAAATAAATGGTTAACATAATAATTATAGATATATGTGTCACAGATTTTTAGCCACTGGAATCACTTAATTTATAAGTTTTATGAGAGAGATATGGACAGATTAGTAGGTAGAGGTCAGAAACTACCCGAGAAGAAATAACCTGTAATTTGAGGGACTATTATCACCTTGATTTCTTAATATTTTGCAAAACTATTCAACATAATAGTTTTAGATAATTGTTTTATCTTTACATTGACACCAAGAGCACCTACATAGGAGTTAAGTTGAGGGAGTTATGCCTTGATTAATAAGAGAAGGTTAGATAGGATGAAAACCTGCATCAAGAAAATAAAGAAATACAATTAATATTTAAAAAAGAAAAAGAATCTTATAATTGAAAATAATAAATGACTAGTATATGTCATAGCCATTGCCATTGTATGAACTTTTTACCATCTTAAGTGTGAAATTTTGACATGGAAATATTTTATAAAGTGATATTTGAAATGGTTATGTTCATGGCATGATTAATAATGATTTTTGGTAATAGTTATATACTTGTTATTGAAAGCATATTTTTGGCTATCATTGTGAAAAGAAAAGAAATGAGCACGGTCACAAGGCAATCCGTGTGCTACACCAGTAAGGGATGCCCTACCAACGTGTCACGGCCCCAAATGATGGAACGCATGATCGGCACGGCATAAGGGTTTCCCCCTAGCCGCAAGCCTAACGCATAGCACATACAAACATCCAGCACACAATCCAGAGTACATAATAAATATAACTGGCCACATATGCCACATCCAATATAAGGAAATACTGTATATATATATCTCATGAATCCAACATTTGTGATTCAACTTGGCCCTTGGCCTCACAATACAACATCATTGTAAAACATAAAACCATTTTCCAAACAACACATCAAAATATGCAAGAAGCGAGGATCCTGCCTGTAAGTTCATAGAGATACTCTAGACATAAACTAAACTAGACAATCATTACAAAAGATCCTTGCCCAAACTGGGGCTCACCAACGCTATATTCAGCCTTCTACGAAGCTGTAGTTGGATCAAAGTCTCTTTGACTATCTGTGGGGAGGAAACAGAAGAGGGGTGAGATTACCACATCTCAGTGAATGGGTAAATCATACTATAATAGAAACAGGGCAAACCAAGCACGAGTGTTTCGCAATGAGTTTAATAATTGAAACATTAAGCATTTAACCATAATTTATTGAAAGAAAAGCTAAACAATTCAAATGTATGTTTCAAAAGATAAAACAAGATTAAATAAGTAACCATAAAGCAAATCAATTATGCATGGTAAGTAAGAAATGAAGTTATTTATGCAATAACAATGATGAATGAGAATGTTTAGAAACATTTAATTTTTAAGAAAAATGCACTAGTTTATTGGAGGTCTTTCCTAACAGATCTATCATCTCGCCCAAGCACACAGCAAGGGTAGGGTAATCACTGTAGGCGTAGACATAAGTCCACCCTAAATTTCCCCAAGCACATCGCAATGGGTATGGCAATCACTGTAGGCGTAGACATAAGTCCACCCTAAATCCCTGTGTCTTAGGCAGTCATATGCTCGTCATAGTATCCTAGGCCGAAGCCTTAACATGATCATGGTGCAGCAGGGCTAGCACTACCTGCGGCTAACTAACAGTGATCTAAAAGGGTCCCTCCAATAGAAAACATTTGAAATATGCTATTTAAAGAGTTTAAAGTAAAACATTTCAATAACTTTACAATAAAGCTATAATTCTCCATCTAGCTCTTTTCATGCATAAAATTTCGTTCTAAAATATATCTCATCCATGAATTCCCATGGAGACCTTTATAATCATAAACTTTCCCTTTTAAACATAGATCGTCCGTAAACGTCACATAGATGCTCATCATGCATCAAATCATTTCATGGCTAACTTAGTTCATTTCTATGACTAAGTTCGCATTTCTAGAAAATCTAGCTCAAATGGAGAATTATCAATCTAGATGCTTGCCCTGCATACCTAAGGTTCAACTAGAATTGAAATTTATAATTTCTAACATGGTTGGAACATATTGGTTTTCAAAGCGGTAAAACAATTTAACATACATTCGAACTAGTTAAAATCATACGAGAGAGTTATAAATCAAATTCCTAAAACATGCGTTATAGTATGAAAAACCCACTCACCTTACTATGAGTCAAACAACGAGAATTACACCTCGTAGTGGCTCAACAACCTAGAAAACATAGACATAACATGAAAATTAGATAAATCCTAAACGTCACTATTCATGCTAGAAAACACTATTCACTCGCTGGAAATACTATTCACGCCGAAACTTAAAAACCCTATATTCTAGCATAAAAACTAATTCTAAGACTATCTATGGAAAGAATTTCGGTAAAAACGAAGTCTAAAATGCGATTGGACGGAATTTACCTTGGAGGTTACTATTCATGCAATTTTCTGGCAACAATCCGGCGGTTTTCCGGCAAAATTGATTGGTGGGATTTGTAGCTCTCCTTCCCACGAGTCTAACGGTACCTTACTTGCTCAAATCGGACGTCCGGATGATGAGATATCTTAGAGAGAAGGTGGAGAAAATTCTAGAGAGAGAGAGGAAGGTCCAGCTATGGAGGAAATGAAGGAAAAAGGGAGGGGGACCGCAAAAAAATGCCTCTCTGACGAATCTCGCCGCGGCGAGATTGCTGGTCCGCGATTTTCGCCGGCGGCGAGCATATTTTCGCCGCGGCGAGTTTGGAAACTAGAAATCTCATGCTCTCGGGAAAATGCTGCAGCATTCTCGCTGCCAGCAAAATATTCTCGCCGCGCCAAACTCATTTAGCCGAATTTGACAAAACATCCAACATGAAAGTTCTATCCCTTTCTCTTAGCTTTCTGTAGCCACTTGAATCACCTAATTTAAAGTTCATATGAAGGAGTTATCCATAAAATAGTGAGCAAAGGTCCAGACCACACTGCACTTCGGTTTTTGCCTCTTATCACTATAATATTCATAGAATTAGCAAAAGTGTCCAATATCAAAGTTGTAGATATATGTCTTATCTTTCCGTAACAATTAGAATCACTTAATTTGGATTCCATATGAGAGATTTATGCTTATATGAGTGATGCAAGGTCAGAAGAAAAGGTCAAAAATGCTCTAAAATTTTACATTGTTCTCAACTTCCTTGTTTCAAATGATTTGTATTTAACCTTCAAAGGTTTGGGTTATTACATTCTCCCCTCCTTATAAAAATTTGGTCCCCGAATTTTACAAAAACCCACAACATGAAAACATAAGACTACTCTTGGAACAGCTGTGGATACTTCTCTCTCATGACGTCCTCTACTTCCCACGTAGCTTTCTCTTGGGAATGATTCTGCCATATCACCTTCACTGTAGGGATATCCTTAGACCTCAACTTTTTCACTTGTCTATCAACAATGGCCACGGGTTTCTCTTCGTAGGCCAACTTGTCATCCAGAAGGATTTCTTGCGGTTGAATCACATGAGATGGGTCGGGTAGATACTTCCTCAATATCGAGACATGGAAGACTGGATGCACTTCACTCAATCCAGGTGGTAGGGCTAGGCGGTATGCCACTGCTCCTACCCTATCTAGAATTTCAAAGGGTCCAATATACCTCGGGCTTAACTTTCCTTTCTTACCAAACCGCATGATTCCCTTCATGGGTGAAACTCTAAGGAACGCGTGATCGCCTAGAGAAAACTCCAACTCTCGTCGCCTATGGTCCACATAAGCCTTCTGACGACTTTGTGCAGTTAAAAGCCGTTCCCTTATCAGCTTGACCTTCTCTATGGCATCTTGCACTAAGTCTGGCCCTAGCAGCTTGGCTTCTCCAACTTCAAACCATCCAACGGGAGATTGGCATCTTCTCTCATAAAGAGCTTTAAAAAGTGCTATCTGAATACTGGCTTAATAACTGTTGTTGTATACAAACTCAGCTAATAGCAAGTATCCTTCCCGACTGCCACCAAAGTCCAAAATACATGCTCTAAGCATATCCTCCAGAATTTGAATCGTGCGTTCTGACTGATCATCTGTTTGGGGATGAAAAGCGGTGCTTAGATCCAACCTCGTCCCCAAAGCTTCTTGAAAAGATTTTCAAAATCTTACCGTAAACTGTGGACCTCGGTCAGATATGATGAATACAAGGACTCCATGCAATCTGACGATCTCACGCAAATACAGGCTTGCATACTAAGCCACACTAAAGGTAGTCTTCACTGGTAAGAAGTGGGATGACTTGGTCATTTGATCCACTATTACCCATACTGAGTCATAACCCTTAGGGGTCCTTGGTAACCCTGTAACGAAATCCATAGTGATCCTTTCCCACTTCCACTCCGGTATTTCAATCTTTTGGTGCAAACCGGCAGGCTTCTGGTGTTCAGCTTTCACTTGCTGACAAACCAAGTACTGAGCCACAAAATCTGCTACATCCTTCTTCATCCCACTCTACCAATACAAGTCCTTGAGGTCACTGTACATCTTATTTGTTCCTGGGTGGATAGTATAGGCTGATTGATGTGCCTCCTCCAAAATCTGCTTCCTCAAAAGAGTGATTTTTCCATATCACCTTTACTGTAAATATTTCTTTTGACCGTAACTTCTTTACTTGTCTGTCCATACTGGTTATTCCTCTTAGGTTAAATCTTTCTGTAACTGAATCTATGGACACTGTATAACATGTGTAAAATCTGGTAAATATTTCGGTAGTATAGACACATGAAAAACTGGATAAACATTATCCAATGCAGGTGGTAAAACCAAACAATAAGCCACTGAACCGATCCTATCAAGAATTTAAATAATTCTATATACCGAGAGGATAAATTCCCTTTCGTTCAAAACCTCATTACCTCTTCTATGGGTGAGTCCTTCAAGAATATATATATAGTCACCAACTAATACTTTCTCGTGCTCAACATTCATAGTCCTTATAAACTTTTGACTTGTATTGAGTTTCCAGTATATTTATTTATTTATTTAATCAAATTCACTTAATCAATAACATCTTATAATAAATCTAACTCCACTGAGTCATTTAACAGAACATTTTTAACACCTCTTACATAAGGCTTACATCTTCTAATATCATTTTATTATAGACAAATTCTGTTAAGAAATCTCCTACCTATCTCAAAAACATATGCTTGAAGCATGCTCTCCAAACTAGCATCATCAATTTAGATAATTCATATGCTATCTATTGCATGTTATTCCAAATTAGATTTCCAAAGTTTAACTTTTCTCAATTCACTCACATATTAAGAAACCTATGATGTTCATGTAAAACTTCAAATGATGCCATTGTATAGTGGCATGATAATTACTGCTATGAGCAAATTCAACTAAGGACAATTAATTTCTCCAAACTTTCACCACAATAATATAAAGATACTTAAAGCATAACTTCTAATGTATAAACACATTATTTAAATTTAGTATCAGTCATACTATTATCTAATAAAGATCTTTAGACTTTCTGAATAACTCTCTTGAGATAATATATTCAATTCGTACTTACCAAGATACCTGCTAATGAAAAATTTCACTTGTATCTTCTTTTTACCATTATACTAGTAAAAAAAATTTTATCTCAGTATATCCTTATTACCTCGAGTAATCCATATTCACAATCTATGGCTTCTTCTGAAATCTCTTTTCTCAACAATTATTCATACGTGAATTTCCAATCTCAACATAATTCACATCTTAAATACTAAATTCAATTTAGCATAGTATAAACCTTTAACACAAATATCTTGATTACTTACATTATTTTCGGATATGATTCTCAGAATAGTCTCCATATTTCCAAATTAAAGATCAATTTAAATCCTACTTTCTATATTTTATCCCTCAAGAACTTCAGTACCACTAATTCACTTTATTACATTCCTTAAAGCACCATAAGGCCATCATTTTTTTTTCTATTCCTTTCATCTAAAAATTGTTATATAGTTCGGTGTCCAAACTCACTATTTTAAGTTATATTTTTC
The DNA here is from genome assembly GCA_037074535.1 of Gleditsia sinensis. NCBI lineage: Eukaryota > Viridiplantae > Streptophyta > Magnoliopsida > Fabales > Fabaceae > Gleditsia > Gleditsia sinensis. The sequence continues at coordinate 21,640,082 of CM073467.1, forward strand.
CAAGATTTCATTCATTAGTTACTCCTAACCAATTGAAATCACAAATTTCCTACTTTTGTCTTATCTATCTTCCAGTAAACCCAATATGTTCACATCCTCCTCTTATAACATTTTTCCACCACTATCCAATCCTTAAGCAATCCTAACATATATTACTTTCACTATTCATATCATGTCTGCCACTTATCCATTTCAATTCACTTTTCACACATTCATATATTTTCATGACATACTATCCAAATATCAAACATCACCCAAGTCACAATCTTGACAAACGAAATAGTCATTTACTCACTCACCTATTAGAAAACTTACGGTATTTTATGTAAAACTTTTGCCCAAAACTTCTTAAAATGCTCTCTAAAAACAATCTGTGAACTATAGTTCTCGATCAGATATAATCGATATCAATATCTTATGAAGTCTTACTATCTTATTCAAAGACAAATTTGAACCTATTAATAATCACCCATTTTTATTCAGGTATCTCTATCTGATATTGTAATCTTGCAAGTCTTTGATGTTCTACTTTTACCTGTTGACAAGTTAATCATCAAGATACAAAATCAACTATATCTTTCCTCATACTGTCCCACCAATGAATTTCTTTTAGATCTTTATACATTTTAGTTACCTCAGGATGAATTGTATATATGGATCTATGGGCTTCCTCTGAAATTTCTTCCTTAAGTTCTTCTTTATTAAATACACACAATCGCTTGGCCAATCTCAGAATTCTTTTAGAGTCTACATTAAATTCAATATCACTGCCATTCTTGACCTCTTAAATTTTCTTACATAAATAGGCATCATCGTCCTGTGCCTTTTTCACCTACTCAACTAAAGATGATTGAAACTGTATGAATTTTACATGTATCACCATACAGATAATGCCTCCAAGATTTGAGAGTAAAACTACTACTGTTATTTCCAAATCATAAGTCTGATAATTTTTGCTCATGTGGCTTAAACTGTCTAGATACATATGCAATGACTCGACCATATTGCATCAACATATACCTTAATCTCATTCTCTATGTATCACAACATACCGTATATCTTTCAGTGCCTAAAGAAGTAGACATTACTGGCGCCGTAATCTAACATTTCTTAGTTTCTAGCAATTTCTTTCACATTCATCTTACTAGTCAAATTTTATTGCTTCCTTTGTCAACCTCGTCAAAGGAGAAACAAATTTTTTTATAAATGTTGAGCACCTTGAGCTAGTCAAACATATCATCTATATGAGGTAATGAGTATTTATTCCACATTGTCACTTTATTCAATTGTCTATAATCTATGTATAGTCATAGTGATCCATCTTTCTTTTTCACAAATAGAACTAGAGCACTTCAAGTAAAAGTTCTAGGGCTTTTAAATCCCTTGTCTAACATGTCTTGTAACTACTTCTTTTTCAGTTCTTTAAGTTCAGTGGGTGCCATTCTATATGGAAATATAGATGCTGGCTAGGAAATAAATCAATACTAAATTCTATTTATTATTTCGGGGTAATCCTGGCAATTCCTCAGGAATTATATCAGAAAATTCTTTAATCACTGGAATTTGATTTACAGTGGTATACTTTATATCAACATCTCTCACCACTGCCAACTATCCTTGGCACATTTTTGTAATCACTTATGGACTGATAAAGCAGAGACTAGGTTACTGGGTATCTCACTAAGATTTCTTTGTATCAAGAGAGAAAATTCTCCAAGAATATTGAATTTAATCACCTTCTAGTGACATTTCAAAATGACATGACATAATTCTAACAAATTCATTCTCAATATCACATCACAATCTACCATATCTAGAAAACCGGGTACAACGGATGTCACATTCAGAAACCATCATGATGTCTCATTCAGAAACCATCATATTTGGTATCTGTCTCAATTTCTTAAATTCTTTAAGACGCATCTCGCTATAAAACAGAGATAGCCCAACCATCACTTAACCATGCCAACATAGCATACTATAAACTGACTTACTTAAACAAAAAGACAACATCCTATCGAACCCCTTTAGCAGCACCGTGAGTATAAGCATGTCCGGATTCATACCCATACTCAAAGTCCTACCTAAAGGTCCGTTACTCCATGAACACAGGGAAACCTAATCCTCTGATACCACATTGTCACGGCCCCAAATGATGGAACACATGATCGGCACGGCATAAGGGTTTCCCCCTAGCCGCAAGCCTAATGCATAGCACATACAAACATCCAGCACACAATCCAGAGTACATAATAAATATAACTGGCCACATATGCCACATCCAATATAAGGAAATACTGTATATATATATATATATATATATATATCTCATGAATCCAACATTTGTGATTCAACTTGGCCCTTGGCCTCATAATACAACATCGTTGTAAAACATAAAACCATTTTCCAAACAACACATCAAAATATGCAAGAAGCGAGGATCCTGCCTGTAAGTTCATGGAGATACTCTAGACATAAACTAAACTAGACAATCATTACAAAAGATCCTTGCCCAAATTGGGGCTCACCAACGCTATATTCAGCCTTCTACGAAGCTGTAGCTGGATCAAAGTCTCTTTGACTATCTGTGGGGAGGAAACAGAAGAGGGGTGAGATTACCATATCTCAGTGAATGGGTAAATCATACTATAACAGAAACAGAGCAAACCAAGCACGAGTGTTTCGCAATGAGTTTAATAATTGAAACATTAAGCATTTAACCATAATTTATTGAAAGAAAAGCTAAACAATTCAAATGTATCTTTCAAAAGATAAAACAGGATTAAATAAGTAACCGTAAAGCAAATCAATTATGCATGGTAAGTAAGAAATGAAGTTATTTATGCAATAACAATGATGAATGAGAATGTTTAGAAACATTTAATTTTTAAGAAAAATGCACTAGTTTATTAGAGGTCTTTCCTAACAGATCTATCATCTCCCCCAAGTACACAGCAAGGGTAGGGTAATCACTGTAGGCGTAGACATAAGTCCACCCTAAATTTCCCCAAGCACATCGCAATGGGTATGGCAATCACTGTAGGCGTAGACATAAGTCCACCCTAAATCCCTGTGTCTTAGGCAGTCATATGCCCGTCATAGTATCCTAGGCCGAAGCTTTAACATGATCATGGTGCACCAGGGCTAGCACTACCTGCGGCTAACTAACAGTGATCTAAAAGGGTCCCTCCAATAGAAAACATTTGAAATATGCTATTTAAAGAGTTTAAAGTAAAACATTTCAATAACTTTACAATAAAGCTATAATTCTCCATCTAGCTCTTTTCATGCATAAAATTTCGTTCTAAAATATATCTCATCCATGAATTCCCATGGAGACCTTTATAATCATAAACTTTCCCTTTTAAACATAGATCGTCCGTAGACGTCACATAGATGCTCATCATGCATCAAATCATTTCATGGCTAACTTAGTTCATTTCTATGACTAAGTTCGCATTTCTAGAAATCTAGCTCAAATGGAGAATTATCAGTCTAGATGCTTGCCCTGCATACCTAGGGTTCAACTAGAATTGAAATTTATAATTTCTAACATGGTTGGAACATATTGGTTTTCAAAGCGGTAAAACAATTTAACATACATTCCAACTAGTTAAAATCATACGAGAGAGTTATAAATCAAATTCCTAAAACATGCGCTATAGTATGAAAAACCCACTCACCTTACTATGAGTCAAACAACGAGAATTACACCTCGTAGTGGCTCAACAACCTAGAAAACATAGACATAACATGAAAATTAGATAAATCCTAAACGTCACTATTCATGCCGAAAAATACTATTCACTCGCCAGAAATACTATTCACGCCGAAACTTAAAAACCCTATATTCTAGCATAAAAACTAATTCTAAGACTATCTATGGAAAGAATTTCGGTAAAAACGAAGTCTAAAATGCGATTGGACGGAATTTACCTTGGAGGTTACTATTCATGCAATTTTCCGGCGACAATCCAGCAGTTTTTCGACGAAACTGATCAGTGGGATTTGTAGCTCTCCTTCCCACGAGTCCAACGGTACCTTGCTTGCTCAAATCGGACGTCCGGATGATGAGATATCTTAGAGAGAAGGTGGAGAAAATTCTAGAGAGAGAGAGGAAGGTCCAGCTATGGAGGAAATGAAGGAAAAAGGGAGGGGGACCGCAAAAAAATGCCTCTCTGACGAATCTCGCTGCAGCGAGATTGCTGGTCCGCGATTTTTGCCGGCGGCGAGCATATTTTCGCCGCGGCGAGTTTGGAAACCAGAAATCTCATGCTATCGGGAAAATGCTGCAGCATTCTCGCCACCGGCGAAATATTCTCGCCACGGTGAACTCATTTAGCCGAATTTGACAAAACGTCCAACATGAAAGTTCTAGTTAGCTTTCTGTAGCCACTTGAATCACCTAATTTGGAGTTCATATGAAGGAGTTATACATAAAATAGTGAGCAAAGGTCCAGACCACACTGCACTTCGGTTTTTTCCTCTTATCACTATAATATTCACAGAATTAGCAAAAGTGTCCAATATCAAAGTTGTAGATATATGTCTTATCTTTCAGCAAAAATTGGAATCACTTAATTTGGATTCCATATGAGAGATTTATGCTTCTATGAGTGACGCAAGGTCAGAAGAAAAGGTCAAAAATGCTCTAAAATTTTACATTGTTCTCAACTTCCTTGTTTCAAATGATTTGTATTTAACCTTCAAAGGTTTGGGTTATTACACAACGGTTATGATCATGTTAATGAGAAAAGAAAGAGAAAGTAAGCCATATCAGACGGAGCGAGAAAAGCCCATACCGGAGAGTAGAAAATACTCACCCTGACCGGGGTAGCTTGATATGAGAGTAAATTGATAGTCATCATATGATATCCTGAAAAATAGTATTTATGGAATACATGTCATAATTGTACAATTTTCATGTGTATGGATAAAGTGCATTCATGTGACCTAAAGATATTTTCTGTAGTTTATACAGATAGACATGACATGATGAACTATATTGATGGTAAATTATGATTTATTGTTGAACCTACTGAGATTTAAGTCTCCCTATATTTCCATATCATGTTCAGAAGAATAATTATGCAGATTTTCTCCATGACACTTATTATTGCCGTACGTTGGATCGAGGTGCCCTACCTTGGGCAACTACCAGTTATATCGGATATATATGTACTAGATGTGACTGAGATTCAGGTGGGGGTACCGCCACCTGCACCAGTGTCCCCGGAAGTAGTCTACGTAGATGATTAGGGCTAATATGTATATTTTAGACCTTTGTACAAATGTTTGTAAAATAATGGTGTGTATGGAATCTCAGTATTGTATCACTGTTAATAACAATTATGCTTGGTTAAATTAATTATTATTATGAGTTAAGTGGTTAGAATTAAAGCAGTAATAACTTCATGGAATTTTACAAATATAAAAAAAAATTGATACATTTACATAAATGGAGTTGTTACATATACTATGCACAATTTGTCTAAGATTTCAAAAGAGCCTATATACTAAATCTTAACTTTTTTCTTGTTTCCAAACCTCATTACCTCTTTCATGGGTCAATCCTGTAAGAAAATTTGATCACCAACTAATAATTTCTAGCGCTCAACATTCATGGTCCTTATAGACTTTTGACATGTATTGATAGTTTTAGATAATTGTTTTATCTTTAACTAGACAACAAGATCACCTATGTCGGACTTAAAATGAGGGAGTTATACTCTGATTAGTGAGAGAAGGTTAGGCAGGACGAAAACCTGCATTAGGGAATAACACAACATAGAGCATGGCCATGTTCCAAGGTATGGCCAGGCCATGTTCTGTGCTAGAAAGGGCATTTTGAAGCCTGAAGCATGGTTGTTTTACAGGAAATGGCCAAGCCGTGTTATAGGATACGTTTAGGCCGTGTTGGAAGCTGGTAAAGCTTATTTTCAACATTTTTCTACCCTAAATGAACCTCATTAACTATAGGATATTAATAGAAACCAAATTGAAGAAGAATGTCGTATTAAATTTGTGAGAACAACGTGTTGAAAATGATATAAGTAGGAGGTAAGTGACTAGAGGCCAAGCATAAAGAAAAAGAAGAGATAAAAATAATATTTAAAAAATAAGGAGAATCTTAAAAATGAAAATAATAAATGACTAAGTGCATACCATAGCCATTGCAATTGCATGAACTCCTTACCATCATAAGTGTGTAATTTTAACATGAAAATATTTTATAAAGTGATACTTGAAGCGATTATGTTCATGTCATGATTACCAATGATTTTTGGTAATCATTATATTTTGATAAAGAATTATGGCATGTGAGTATAATGAACATGAAATGTAACATTCCTGATTTTGTTTCATTTATTAATAAAAGTACATAAATATTTAATGTAACATCCATAATTTTGTTTCTTTTATTAATAAAGGAGAACATGACATACCAGCTAGTATCGACATCCATATTGGACACTGACGTGAAGCAATTGAGGAATAAGACCATTCCGTTGGTTAAGGTCTTATGGGAAGGTTTGACTCCAGAAGAAAAAACTTAGGAGCTGGAAGAAGTCATGAGGAAGAAATATCCACAATTGTTCTTAATTGGTATCAGAGCAGGTCGATCCTAGATGGCTAGTGGGTGGATGGTTATTTGAGTCGCTCTTATAGTGTCTTGAGTATGTTGTGATTGTGCTGTGTATGGGATCAATGATTTTATATAGGTAAGAAATTATTAGTGTTTCCTATCTATATGCCGAGGTGGTGTTATGAGTGTTGTTAAATATTTTTAAAACTAACTGTTGGGCTTGATCACCTTAATAACAGCATAACTTTGTTTTTTCCATAGTAGGAAATGGCACCAAAGAGGAGAAATCCGGCAAACAATGCGAAGGAAACCCTGCACAACCTGGCCACAACAATTCGAGACCAAGTCACGACCACTAACCAAATTTTACAATACCTTCAAAATGATAATAGCTCGAATGGTGAGAATGGTGCTAATAACTGGATGGCAGGAAATGATAACGGCATATATGAGTTTCTAAGGACTAGACCACCTTGTTTTCAGGGTGACTTTGACCCGATTGTAGTTGAAAGGTGGATAAGGGAACTGGAGAAAATCTTTGAAGTGATGGGCTGTACTGAGGAGCAACAAGTTATCTTTGCTATATATATGCTGAAAGATGAAGTAGAATACTGGTGGCGTGGAACTAGAGAACTTTTAGCTCACTAGGGAAGGCAGATCACCTAACAGGTGTTCAAGGAAAAACTTTTAGAAAAGTACTTCCCAAGTACTGTGCGGGTGGAGAACGAGATTGAATTTCTCCAACTTAAGCAGGGCAGCATGACCGTAGACCAGTACATAACAAGGTTTGAGGAGTTGTCTAAGTTCTCCTTTTACCTGCGATTTAACCCCGATGAAGCATAGAAGGCTATTAAGTTCGAAGTGGGATTAAATCTGGAGATAATGAATACTGTTGTAGCTATGGAGATCAGGGAGTTTGTACCTCTGATAAATAAATGCAAACTCCTGAAGAAGAGCTTGAGGGCAGTGGTAGATGAGAAACAAAGACAGAACTTCTGAAAAAGGAAGAATGGGCCACAAAACTCTAGCAAAAATGTTAGAGGAAAAGGACAAGGTACTAGCAAGAGGCCAATGACTGCAAGTCCATGACCCTTTTAACAAAACTTTTCCACAGTCAAGTGTACTAAGTGCGGGTGTATGCATGGTAATCGACCATGCTACATAGGATAAGATGTTTGCTTCAATTGTAGATAGAAGGGTCATTTAGAAAAGAATTGTCCACAAAATTTAGGGATGCAGCTGGAACAGAGGCATCAAGTGAAAGGAAGCGTTTTCAACTTGAGCGGCCAAGAGGTAGCTCAATCCCCCGAAATGATTCAAGAGGTACATGTTATATTTATGGATTTTCTCTTATGGTGTTGTTTGACTCTGGTGCTAGTCATTTGTTTATATCGGAAGAATGTATTAGGGAACTTTAGTATCCTATTTCTGAAACCCCCTATGAGCTATATGTAGTAACTCTCACGGGGGAAAGGGTCTTAACTTCCTCTGTATGTAAAGACTGTCAGGTCACTATTCAAGAGAAAAAAATTTATGTAGACCTCGTCTGTCTACCTTTAAAAGGTACCGATGTCATTCTAGGGTTCGACTGGATGTCTAAAAATCGGGTCTTACTGAATTGTTGCAACAAGATCGTTGAATTTCTACCTCCTACTTTAGAAAAGGAGAAGAAGTTGTTGATGCTTAATGCCAATCAAGTCAATAGGGAGTTGAAGAATGGAGTACTTAGATACATTGTCTTGTATTTATCAAACCTAGAAGTTGAATCAAAGCTTGATGAAATCCCAATAGCCAACGAGTTTCTTGATGTATTTCCATTAGATATTCCAGGCTTACCTCCCTAGAGAGAGATAGAGTTCTGTATTGATCTCCTACTTGAGACAGGGCCTATCTTTATTCCACCTTATAGAATGGCCTCAAAGGAACTACAAGAACTCAAGAAATACTTGGAGAAACTATTAGACAAGCAATTCATAAGACCAAGTGTATCACCTTGGGGAGCTCCTATGTTGTTTGTTAAGAAGAAAGACGGGAGCTTGAGACTATGCATAGATTATAGACAGCTAAATAAGGTGACTATAAAAAATAAGTCTCCTCTCCCTAGGATAGATGATTTCTTAGATCCATTGAAGGGAGCCTCCATCTTTTTTAAAATTGACTTGAGATCAGGATACCATCAGATTAGGATTAAAGAGAAGGATGTACCGAAAATAGCTTTCATGACTAGGTATGAGCACTATGAATTTCTTTTAATGCCCTTCGGGTTGACAAATGTACCTGCAATTTTCATGGAATACATGAATTGCATTTTTTGACCCTACCTAGATCAATTTGTGGTAGTGTTCATTGATGACATCTTGATATACTCTAAGACTGAGAAAGAACATAAACAACATCTCCGAATCGTGCTGTAAATGCTAAAAGAGAAAAAGTTGTATGCCAAATTGGAGAAGTGTGGATTTTGGTTGACAGAGGTGAAGTTTCTCATATATGTCATCTGTAATAGAAGGGTAGTCGTAGACCCTAGCAAGATGAAAGTAGTGATTTAGTGAGAACGACGAAAGACATTTACAGAAGTCAGAAGTTTTTTGGGTTTGGTAGGATACTATAGGAGGTTTATACAAAACTTCTCTCGTATAGCCTTGCCATTGACTAAATTGACCAGGAAGGGAAGTCCTTTCAAATAGATTGATTAATGTGAAGCTAGTTTCCAGGAGCTTAAGACAAGATTGACCACTTCTCCTATTTTAATTATTCCAGACCCTACAAGACATTTTAAAGTGTATAGTGACGCTTCAAAGAAAGAGCTAGGGTGTATGCTAATGCAAGACAAGAGAGTAGTTGTTGACGCCTTTAGGCAACTGAGACCCCACAAAGGAAACTATCCAACCCATGATCTTGAATTGACTTTGGTGGTGTTTGCCTTAAAGATTTGGCGACATTATTTATATAGAGCGACATTTGAAGTATACTCTGATCATAAGAGTCTTAAGTACATTTTTTATCAGAAGGAATATGAGGCAACGAAGATGGGTATAATTCCTTAATGACTACAAGTTTGAGATAAAGCATCATCCAGGAAAGGAGAATGTTGTAGCTGATGCCTTAAGTCGAAAATCTCTCTACATAGGTCGGATGATGGTGTATGAGATGCAGATGCTAGAAGAGTTTCGAAATTTGAAGATGGACACTACTTTTACCTCAAAGAAGCTAATCATTAATGGGTTGAGTATAGAGTGTGATCTTAGATCCCAGATTAAAGAGGCTCAAGTTCACGACTAATACTTACGGGATCATAATGGTCAAGATGATTTTTTTGTATCGAAAGATGGAGTCATCATGTATCAAGGAAAGGTCTGTGTTCATTAAGAACAAGAGTTAAGGACTAAGATCCTGTAGAAAGTGCATCAGAGTAAATACACAGTTCATCTTGGATCCACTAAAATATACCAGGATTTAAATATGATGTATTGGTGGCCACAGATGAAAAAGGACATTGCCGAGTTTGTCGCAAAATGTCTAATATGGCAGAAGGTGAAGGTAGAGCATAAAAAACTAACGGGATTTCTATAACCTCTTGAGATCCCTAAATGGAAATAGGATAGTATTTTGATAGACTTTGTGGTGGGCTTACCTAAGACTTCAATTGGACATGACTCTATTTGGGTAATAGTTAACAGATTAACCAAATATGCTCACTTTTTGCTCATAAAAATTAACTTTTCACTGGACAAATTGGCCCAGTTGTATGTCCAGGAAATAGTTAGACTGCGTGGAATTTCCTTAAATATCGTTTCTGATAGAGATCCAAGGTTCACATCGAGGTTTTGGAAGGCGTTGCAGGAACTTTTGGAACCCAATTATGGTTCAGTATTGCTTACCATCTTTAGAATGACAGGCAAACAGAATGGATCATTCGAAGCCTAGAAGATATGTTAAGGGCCTGTGTGATAGAGCAAGGTAAAGGATAGGATAAGTACCTACCTTTAGTGGAGTTTTCTTATAATAATAGTTATCACTTCAGTATTAAGATGGCCCCCTACAAAGCTTTATACGGTAGGAAGTGTTGATCTCCTCTATGTTGGTTAGAGGTAGGAGAAAAGAACTTGCTGGGTCATAATCTAGTTTAACAAACTATTGAACAAATCAGGATGATACGAGACAAAATACTTACAGCTCAGAGTCAGCAAAAGAGTTACTATGATAAGAGACATAGACCTCCAGAGTTTGAAGAAAGAGACCATGTATTTCTAAATTTCCCCGACTACTGGAGTTGGTAGGTCTCTCAAAATCAGAAAGTTAAGTCTATAATTTTTAGGACCCTACCAAATTTTGAAAAAAGTGGGGACGTCAGCATATCAAGTTGCCCTCCCACTTAATTTGTCCAACCTGCATAATGGTTTCCATCTATCACAGCTCCGGAAGTATCTTCCAGATTCTTTACATGTAATACAGGATGAACCAATTCAAATAAGGATGAACATGACATAATGATCTATATTGATGATAATTGTAATTTATTGTTGAACCTACTGGGATTTAATTCTCACTATATTTTCATATCATGTTCAGAAACTAGTTTTGCAAATTTTTCTTTTGCTCTGGTTCTTAGTGTACGTTGGATCGAGTTACTCTATGTTGGGTAGATCCCAAAAATTAATAAGGTGTTTATGGTTGAGTTGTCTAAGATCCTAGTCAAGCTGCAACATCAATTTAGGTTAGTCATATTCTATCTATTGCATGGTAGATTCCAAAAACTTAACCTTATCAACTCATCCACCTATTAGGAGACTTACAATATTTCATGTAAAACCTTAAATGGTGCCATTTGTATATTAACCTGATAATTATTGATATAGGTAAGTTCAACTAAGGACAAATAATTTCTTCAAATTTTCACCAAAATTATATAAAAATACCTGAAGCATAACTTCTAATGCGTAAACATATCATTCAGATTTATTATCAGCTATACTATAATCTATCTAAGATCCTAAGCTTCTTGATTAGCTCTCTTTAAACAATATATTCAATTCTTACTTGCTAACATTCCAAACAACGAAAAATATTTCACTTGTATCTTCTTTTTACCATTATACTAGTACAATTCTTTCATATCTTAGTATATCCTTATTGCTTCAGGTTATCCATATTCATAATCTATGGCTTCTTCTGAAATCTCCTTTTTCAACAATTATTCATAGGTGAATTTCCAATCCCAACATAATTCACATCCTGGATACTAGACTCAACTTAGCATGGTATAACCCTTAACACAAATATTTTAATCGATTTACATTATTTTCGAACATGGTTCTCAAATTATTCTCCTTTCCCTTCTCAACCAAAATAGGTAAACTTAGGTGTTCTTCATACCTTAATACTCAATTAGTATATACTGTAAACTCATTATTCTTTTTAATTCGCACATATTTTGCTAACTTACACAGTTATACATACTTGAAATAAAGTTTTTTTTAAATACGTTCTTTGTTAGATAACTCAGTGGAGTCAGACTTATGGTAAGATGTCGTTAATAAAGTGAAATTGATTAGAAAAATAATACAAGCAACTCAATACAGGCCAAAAGTCTATAAGGACCATGAATGTTGAGCACTAGAAATTATCAGTTGGTGATCAAATTTTCTTAAAGGACTCACCCATGAAAGAGGTAATAAGGTTTGGAAAGAAGGAAAAAGTCAAGATTTAGTATATAGGCTATTTTGAAATCTTGGACAAAGTATGCATAGTATATATCGCCTAGTTTTGCCATCAGGATTAAGTGATGTTGGTACAATCTTTCTTACATCAATGCTAAGGAAGTACTTATCAGATTCTTCTCATGCTATCTAATTCCAAGAAATTCAATTGGACAAGAATTTAGCTTAATTATGAGTAAAAATCGATGTCTATTATTGATCGACAAGTAAAGAACTTATGGTTAAAGGAAATCCCTATAGTTAATGTTATATGAAAAAAAATCACACAAGTGAAGAGATTTCCTAGAAAGTAAAGATGATATACAGAGAAGAGATATTCCCAATTGTTTGAATATTGAGGTTAATAACTGTAATTTATACATTGACTTCATTCCTTACTTATGAAAGGATGGTTTGAAATTCGGGGATCGAATTTCTTAAGGGGGGGAGAATGTAATATCCCGTAACTTTTATATAATAATGTTTTACAATAAAAAAATATTTTTATTTTAAATGATTATGTTTTGCTAAAAGCAAATACATTTTTAATTAAAATGACTTTTTGTTATGCTTAAAATAATTATATTGGCCTCTAATAAATTTTTGTTTTACTTTAAAAATATTCTATCTTTTATTATGTATAAAGATATTTATTTTGTGATTTGTTTTATTAAAATTTTTACTAAGAAAAGTTATGATTTAAGAGTTCAACTAAATTTTTATAAGAATGAAAATTTTTAGAAATTTTTAGGATATTTTAAGATGAAAAATAGTATTTATATGTATATAATAAAAATAAAAATAATAAATTTTAAATATTTAATTATTAAATAATAATAAAAAAGGGAAGGGGTGACAGAAGCGTGAAGAGGAATGCAAAATCCTGATTTCCGTAACTGATGAATAGTATGAATAGTAACCTTCATTTTTCTCCCTAAATCTAGAGTGCCTATTGGCTTCCGATCTCAAAACTAAGGGTACCATTAGATATAGGACGGAGTATACTACAATTTTGACCAAACAATTTTTCAAATCAGTCGCATATCGGAAGTAGAAAATCTTAGAAAAGGTAAGTTCTGAAACTTCTATTTAGAGACCTCAAATTGAAAATTTGACAGCGAAGATGGATTCTGGAGGAAGATAAACCTTAGGATATGAATTTTTTCGACTATCTAACAACTTTTTGTGCATCGTGAACAGTAAATATGTAATATCCCATAAGAAAATAAAATTTATTAGACAATTTTTAGATATCTAAGGAAATATAATCCTTATAAATTCTTTACCTTACATATATGCATAGAAATATTCTAACATTAATGGAATAGGTAAAGAGAGAAAATTTAAGAGGAAATATTAAAAATAAATATACTAAAGAAAGGTGAAATTCTTGGGTAAGAAAGATAAATTTTTGTGAAGTCAGTAAAGGTATTAAAATTTCAAGAAGATTGGATTAGGGTAATTTTTCCTAATTTAAGAGTTAAAGTTACTAAGTTTAGTATCTCCACCCATAAATTGGGCTTTTACCTATGGACACTTCATATAAAGTTTTTTCTACTTCACATGAATTTTTAGCAAGCCAATAGGATAGCCTAAGGAAGAAACAAAACATAGACTTGGACTAGGATATAGAAATTGGATCGGTAGCCCAAAAATCATGAAAATGTGACAAGTCCATTATGAAAGGTAGAAATTTAGCCAAAGTAAAGAAAATGGGCAAGAATGAGTCCAAACCCAAGAGGAAAAAAAATTAAAAAAAAATAAAGTGATGGAATAATGGTGTAATCAAGATTAGGTGATATGGCATTAAGACAATAATTTAGCAAGTGGTGTGATATCCTACATTCTTAATTTTAGCAAGTGGTATGATAATACATGGCATTAGGACAAAACATCTATATCATACACTCATAATTTTAGCAAGTGGGTAATAATACATAGCATTATGACAAAACATCTTTATCCTACACAAATAATATTAGTTAAGTAAGGAAGATTCAAGAGTTGGAAATTTGCCATCTAAAAAGGAAAACCTATCATACTTGATTAAGACAAAAGAAAAAGAAAATGAATCCCTAAATCAAAGGGACCTTGTCCCTTATCTTAAGAACATATCATCATAATTTTCAAAATACAAATCTCATTTTCCTATGCATATCTTGACTAAGGAAGAGGAAGACAAGAACATAAGTTGTTTGTTTTCCAAAAATTCAACCAAGTGCATCCTAATTGTCATAAGGTAGATCCATGATTATGAAAGGTAAATTATTTGATAGTCTATACAAGCAAAACCCACCCTTATAACATTATAATTTCGTCCAAGTGAGGGAGAGGAAAAATAGAAGCAGGGTAGAGTGAGAGAAGGTTATATGAAGTGCTCAAGGTAAGTTTAACAATATTTCTTTCTGAAGAAAAGTTTTGAAACTTGTAATATTTATATGAGATTTTGATTTTAGAACTTTAATAATTGGTCATGGATGTTGCTATATCATGTTACATATTATGTATGTTTGAATACTTAGGCTGGTGTAGATGGTTCTGCATAGGTATGGCTCTGGGTGGAAAAATTTTAAGTTTCAGTTTTTAAAATTCTGGGAAGAATCGATAAGGAATTAAATTAAATCACTAACATGAAAAATGTATATCTATGTCTCACGGAATTGTAGCCGCTGGAATCACTCAATTTGGAGTCTATATGAGGTAGATATGATCCGATTAGTAAGCAGTGGTCAGAAAATGGTTAATCAGGAAAGAATATGTTAAGATAGCTTCTGTGTTTTAATTTCTGGGAACATTTTGTAGGGAATTAAAATAAATGGTTAACATACGAATTATAGATATATGTCGCACGGAATTTTAGCCACTGGAATCACCCAATTTAGAGTCCATATAAGGTAGATATGGTCTGATTAGTAAGCAGTGGTCAGAAAATGGTTAATTAGGAAAGAATATTTTAGGATAGCTTCTATGTTTTGATTTTTGGGAACATTCTGTAGGGAATTAAAATAAATGATTAACATAGAAATTATTTCTATATGTGTCACGGATTTGTAGCCACCTGAATCACTTATTTTGGAATTCTTATGAGGGAGATATGGACATATTAGTAGGTAGAGGTCAAAACCTACTCGAGAAGAAATAACCTGTTCTTTGAGGGAGTTATATCACCAAGATTTCTTAATATTTTGTTCAACTGTTCAACATAATAGTTTTTGATAATTGTTTTATCTTTAAATTGACACCAAGATCACCTACATCGGAGTTAAATTTAGGGAGTTATTCTTTGATTAGTAAGAGAAGGTTAGATAGGATGAAAACCTGCATCAACAAAATAATGAAATAAAATTAATATTTAAAAAAAGAAGAAGAATCTTATAAACGAAAATAATAAATGACTAGTATATGCCATAACCATTGCCATTGCATGAACTTCTTACCATCTGAAGTGTGAAATTTTGACATGAAAATATTTTATAAAGTGATATTTGAAATGGTTATGTTCATAGCATGATTACCAATGATTTTTGGCTATTATTGTGAAAAAAAAAGAAATGAGCGCGGTCACATGGCAAATCCGTGTGGTGCACCAGTAGAGGACTCCCTACCAACGGTTATGAATATGTTAATGAGAAAAGAAAGAGAAAGTGTGCCATGTCGGACGGAGCGAGAAAACCCCGTACCGGAGAGTAGAAGATACTCACCCTGACCAGGGTAGCTTGATATAAGAATAAATTGATAGTCATCATATGATATTCTGCAAAATAATTAATCCTGTCATACATTTCATTACTATACGGTTCTCATGTACATAGATATAGTGCATTTTTGTAACCAAAAATATTTACTGTAGTTTATACAGCTGAACATGACGTGATAAGCTATATTGATGATGATTTATTGTTGAACTTATTGGGATTTAATTCTCACTATATTTCCATGTCATGTTTAGAAAATTAATTATGCAGATTTTTCTATGGCTCTGGCTTTTAGGGCTCGAGTTAGTTCAGATCCCGGTGAAGGTGCAACCACCGGCACCTATATCTCTGGAATTGGTCAACCAGAATAAATAAAATGTAGTTATTTATGTGTTTGATTTTGTTGTACGTACATTTTGATTAATGACGTGTATGTGAACTCTATATTGTATAATAAATAATAATAATAATAAAAGAGGTTGTTACAAAATCTGCGCTGGTATGAATAGTGATTTCGGCAGTGAATAGTATTTTTCGACCGTGAACAGTGACCAACGTTGACCAAGCTCCTAGGGTCATTTTCTAGGTTTTTAGACCCTTCGGACACGTTTTTTAGGTTTATTTGGTCACACTTGGATTGGAAAAGTACATTCCTAGGGCAACACAAAATCTGAGTATGGTGCTGGCTAGGAGAAAGATTCATTTAGTCTATGGTGGAGGTAACTGTGGATTAATGGGGTGTGTGTCTACAGCTGCACATATAGGAGGATGTCAAATTGTAGGTATTATTCCCACAACTCTTGCTGCATCCAACATTGTAGAAAAGACAATTGGGGAAGAATTTATAGTAGCTTCCATGCATGAGCGCATGGCTAGAATGATGAGTAATGCTGATGTCTTCATTGCCTTACCAGGTGGTTTTGGTACTTTAAAAGAGATTTTCTAAATAGTCTCTTGGGCACAATTAAATATGCATCACAAACTGATAGGTTTGTTAAATGTTAACCATTTCTTTGATGGTCTATTGTCTTTTCTTGATCAAGATGTGGAACAAAGGTTCATCTCACACTCAGTATGACGAATTCTCATCTCAGCTTTGAATGTTGAGGAGTTGATTGATGCTTTACAAGCATATGTTCATGTACCTGATCTAACTATGGATCAAATAGAATGGACGACAGACAACCGCAGGAAGCGCAAATTGGATTTGGATTTTCATCTTTGAATATAGTAAAACATAGATACTCTAAGAAAGTAACACTATTGAACCAGAATTCGTATTTTGAGAACTTAGCATATAGCTGATACTCCCTTAGGGTCCATTTGGGGCATCAGATAAGGCCAATAGGATAGGATAATGTATCATATCCTATTGCTATCTTCAGTTTGGTATACAAGTTGGATAGGATAATAAATATCCTTGCTTTATCCTATCTTGCCATGCCTGTTGTTTTTGTATCCGGTCTCTATAGCTAGGTTAGAGACCGGATACCTCATAATCAACCCCCTCGTCAAAATTGCCCCTCACCCTCTCGAGATCTAGTCTCCCGAGCAACCCGAGCTTTCCTCTCTCGCCCAGCCTTCGTCTTCTTCGAGATTACTCTATAGCCTCACCCCGAGATCTCTGCCTCGCCCTCCTTTGAGCTCCCTCACCCTCACCCCCGAGATCCTTGCGCCTCACCCACATTTAAGCTCCCTCACCCTAAGCTCCTCCCTCACCCTCGACCTCGAGCTTGAGTACCGGATCTGTGAAGTTCCTCCTTCGCCTTCGACACCATCGCAGATCGAGATCTCTTAGGCTCCTCTCCCGTCGATCTTCATTAGCCGAGGTTTGCACTAGTTTCCCTCTCTGGAAAACTCATATATACATGTGAATCTTTCTGGTTTTTGCATTCTGATTTGCTCCGTTTTTCTTGGCTGGTGGGACGTTCCTTTTGTCCGTGTATCAACTTGTTGATTTTATGGTTGCAATATATCCTTTTGCTCCATTTGTTCTGCCTGTTGTATTTGGTTATTCTGCACCATAAAAAATTATGCATTGTTGAGATATTAATCACAGCTCGAAAGAGGTTCAAATCTAAAGGACAAAGACAAAGGAAGGTTGTTTTCGGGAACAAATCATTCACTGATGAGGTTGTTTTCGTGATGATGAGTTTATTGCTATATCTTAAGTGGAAATTTTTGTACGCTGGTGTTTCTAAGCTTGAGAAATTGAAAGAGACATTGGGTTAGATTGTTATGGTTTGAAATAGAGAATAATAATAATAAATAGAGGGAAGAGTGGTTGGTATCTTATACTCTAACAATTTTAGATGTCACATTTTGAACATCCATATACTACTACTACACATACATATTTTAGAGGCCTTTTAACATTCAAAATATCAAAATGAAAATGATACTATGATAGTGTGTCAAATCAAATGGTTCTTGCATAAATTCAAGCATGGTGTTATATAAATGAACTGGTGAATACTCTTTGGTTTAGGCTCCTTGAACTAAGTTAAGTCTATGTTCTCTGGGATATGAGCTATTAGTCAGTTATGAAATTTTTTCAAGTAAAAGTAGCTCTCCCTCACCAGGAGGAAGGAAGAGAAAATAAAGGTGTGCTTGATATGAGCGAAAATGGGAGGAAGGGAATGAAATAGATGAAACTGACAATGTATGCCATGCTAGGATATATTGTGAATTTTGTTCAAAGAACAAAAATTTTATTAAGAAAGAAGAGAAAGATACATTGTGAATTTTCATCTGCACCCTTCCATCCCTTCATTTACACTTTACCAAGCATGCACCCTAAAGCACATAATGGCTTCTCTATAGGTAGACTTTGAAAATACTTCATAATTGTAGCTCATTTGTCAATAGGTACAGCCATTATTGGTGTATAAATATCTCAGATTCTTAATTATTTTGCATTTTTTGTTTTTTATGACCTCCTAACTATTTAAGGGGTGTCCCTTTTAGGCACACAAAATAACTAGACAGCTTTGTTGTATGTATAACATTATATTTTATTTACTTTGGTTTTGTTTTCATCTTGGACATTTTTCCAAGGAGTATATCCTATCTTCTTCATTTGTATCTCTTCTCTCTTGATATAATTTCTTCTTTTATCAAATATTTCATTTTGAACGACATCTCAAACACAATGGCATCCTTACACACACACAAAGGCAATCATTCAATGAGACAATGGTTTGGCATATTTATACTCCTTCCCATGGCTTGTTTTTCATTTTAAGCTGGATAATTTACATAAAGAAATGTTGAAATGTTTTTGTTAAGTAATGGATGTACATATTTCTACTCCTTTCCATGGAATTTGCTTAACCGCTTCATTTTGGTTTTGAGCAATTAATTAGTATGTTGAAATTGGGTCTTGAATTATATAAGGTTGGGTTTTGCAAGTTTATGGGCATTTCTCAATCTAAGAATGTGTTGTATGCTGAATAATTTCTTTGTTCAATCTTCTTGGTTTTATGGTCTCTATTTAAGTTTTTTTTTCTTATTTGTATAGGTAAATATGAATTCAGAGGAACAGCTTGAGATTATGTCATATCTGCTTTTGGAGAAAATGTTTTTAGAGATGATTGGGATGTGTTTTCAATTTTTATTACAGTTAATCTTTCTGCATTATGGGTTTATGAAAATCAGAGTCCTATGGAACAACCAAGGATTAGGAAGGGTTTAAGGAGAGAACTTTTAGAGGGATTGATAAATGAAGACGATGTTACATCCGTCGATCATCTTCGCATGGATATTAGGTCATTTCGTTCATTATGTTTTCTCCTTCGTACTGAAGGCAGATTAAGAGAGGATGGACTAGTAAATATTGAAGAACAAGTGGCTATATTCTTACACATATTGGCACATCATTCTAAGAATCGGGTGATTACGTTTTTTTTAAAAGGTCTGGAGAAACAGTTAGTAGGTACTTTAATAAAGTGTTGAAAAGTGTCTTACGATTGCAAGAAACACTCCTTAGAGGACCAGATCCTATTTCACAAGATTGCTTATATGAGAGGTGGAAATGGTTTAAGGTACGGTGTTTGCGTTATAGAATACATTAATAATTGCATTCTAATTTGTTAAACATTAACTTTTTATTTGTATTTGTATTTGTATATAAAGTTGTCTTGGGGCATTAGATGGAACACATATCCAAGTTACTGTGCCAGCAATTGATAAACCGAGGTATAGTAATAAAAAAAGAGATATATCAACCAATGTCTTAGGCCTATGTTCAAGGGATATGAACTTTATATATGTGTTACTTGGATAGGAAGGATCAACATCAGATTCAAGAGTATTGCGAGATGCCATTTCTAGGAGGAATGGTTTAAAAGTCCCAACAGGTAAAAAAAATTTACATGGTAGAGATGCATTAATAATAATGAATGAATAATTATTAATATGGTCAATTAACAATTTTATTTTATTATAGGGTATTATTACCTTGTGGATGCTGGGTTTACAAAAAGTGAAGGATTTCTTGCTCCATATAGAGGATATCAATACCATCGCAGTGAATGGAGACGTGGATACATACCATCAAATAAGGAAGAGCTTTTTAATATGAGACACTCAATGGCAAGAAATGTGATAGAGAGAACTTTTGGGTTACTAAAAATGCGTTGGGCTATACTCAGAAATCGGTCTTTTTACCCAATCAAAACCCAAAACTACATTATAATTACTTGTTGTCTCTTACACAATTTTATTAGAAGAGAAATGCCTACTGACCCAATGGAAGATGGATACAGAATTGGA
The DNA here is from genome assembly GCA_037074535.1 of Gleditsia sinensis. NCBI lineage: Eukaryota > Viridiplantae > Streptophyta > Magnoliopsida > Fabales > Fabaceae > Gleditsia > Gleditsia sinensis. Next base: position 21,660,835 of record CM073467.1, read on the forward strand.
TGTAACCCTACAAAATGAGGATATGGCACATGCTGATCATATTAGCACAATTGAGACAAGTAATGAGTGGTCTGCTTGGAGGGAAAATATAGCAACAAAAATGTGAAATGAATGGCTTGCTAATAGACACATGGGTTGATTATTTAGTTGTTGGTTCCTTATTTGTAATTTTATTTTGTCTGGTTGTTTGGTTTATGTATTTCTTGAATGTTTGGTTTTTTTGTAATAGACATATGGGTTGCTAATAGAAACATTGTAATTTATAATTTCAATCAGTACTTCGCGTGTAATTTTATATTGTTTGTTTATTGGATTTGACAAGTGTTATTTGTACTTAGTCTTTTTCTTTATATACACATATGTTATTTGTACTTACTCTTTTTCTTTATACACACATATATTATTTGTACTTCGTCTTTTTTTCATATATTCATACTTGATTTGTAATTTGTATTTTGGTAATGAGATAGGAATGGAATCTGAGAGCAGTATGCAACAAGCTATCAGGAAAAAGAGAGATCGTAGACAATGGTCTAATCAAGAGGACGAAGCCCTTCTTGATATATTGATTGAAGCTGTCAACGAAGGCCATAGATGTGACAATGGACAATTCAAGGTGCATACCTTGAAAATGGCTGAGACAAAGATGGAGCAAAGGTTTCCTAGATGTGGAATCAGAGTGAAACCACATATTGAGTCTGCAATGAAGAGGTTAAGGGCTATCAATGCAATAGTTTATGATATACTAAATCAAAGTGGATTCGGGTGGGATGAAGAAAGAAAAATGATTAAAGTAGACAGTGATGATGTGTGGACTGAGTATATAAAGGTTAGTGTTTATTATTTTTTCTCTCTTATGAATTATTTTGTTTTACTTTCTAGTTATGATTAATTCAAGTGTTTTCATTTTATGTAGAGTCATCCAAATGCAAAGGATTACAGATATACACCAATCTTGCTGCTTGATAAGCTTGCCTTTGCTTTTGGGAAAGATCGTGCCACTGGTAGAGGAGCTGTTGCCCCTACTGATGTTGTTGAGGAATTAGATAAAGAGCTTGAAGAAAATGATGATGAAGTTGAGAAAGATTTGAGACAGTCAACATCTGTAAATCAGGCTCAATCGAAGAGAAAGAGTGATGGTGTGGAAAGTCATTCAATGAAGAAAAATAAAGGAGCAAACGTAATTATCAGCAGCATAAATGAGTTAGGGAAGAATTTTGGGACGTGGCTACAAGAGAGTTCAGAACGGATGAGTAAAATTGCAGATCACATTAGAACATCCAAGGATGTATTTGATGATTCTAGGAATATTTTAAATAAGTTGGGTAAAATGAATTTGACAGATGAAGAGTGTTTTACTACAGCAGACAAAATACTATCGGTGCCACATCGATTGCATATCTTTTGGGGTGCTAATGATACTAAACGTCTTGCATTTGTAAAATCATTATTATAGTTGTTCTTATGGAGTTTACTATTTTCTGTAACTTTGTTTTTCCATTTGGTTTGATGTATATGTGAATGATGGCCTATTTTGGTTGGATGAAACTTATGGATGTGAATGATGGCCTATTTTGATTTGAAATGTATGTTTGATTTTCACTATTTTGGTTGGATGTAACTTTGTTCTAGTTTTTATGGCAAGGCATGCAATGAGAATGAGTATATTATAGCTTGAGCTTGAGGTGGTTGATTTTTGCTTTGTGATTTGCTTTGTTTCCTTGTTTAGTTATGGTTTTTGCTGTTTATCAGGCCAAATTTGTCAAACAATGTATGTGATTAGCTATTTAATTATAATTTTTTTGGCGTTTGGAAATTTGCTAGGGCATTTGAGTATGAGTATATGTATGGGTTGATCTAGCTAGTGGAGGAAAATCTTTCAGGACATTTGGTTTTAGTTGTATGAGTATACATATATTTTTAAGGCATTTTTTTTTGTTTTTTAATGCATGCAATAAGAATATGTTTTTAGGACAATGAGAATTTATCAGGGAAATCTATTTTTTTATGATCTTGTTATTATGTTGATTTGATGTTTATACTTTGATTGTAATTTTGTAGGTATTGATTATTTTAATTATAACCCAATATTGAGTTTTGTAAATCAAATTTGCTTATTTTGGCTTATTCGAACTCTTTTTATTGTGCATTTTTTTTCGCTTTGAATTTAATTTTGTATGTTATTTTATTGAATATATTGAAAATAAGATTACATTTTTTTATAAACAAAATAAAAAAAAGAAAAGAAAATTTCTTGGTAAATGGGTAGAGAGATAAATAAAAAATAAATAAAAATTCACTAATATTATGAATATTATTTTGTTAATTATATATATATATATATATATATATATATATATATCAATGTATAAGGGTAGTTTTGTCATTTTATTCCATTCTTATCTTATCCTATCATTATTTGATTTATTCCAAACACAGGATATGATAGTTCTTATCCTATCCTGTTGCACATCAAACACAGGATAAGATAGGAGCTATCCTACTGCTATCCTATCCTATCCTATCCTGATCTTCAAACGAGCCCTTAGAGTTTGTAAAACTGTCCTCAAATGTTTCTTTAGCAGCCCATAAGTTATTACAAAATGGTGCCAAGGATATTTGGTAGTGGTCAAAGATATAGATATAAAATACATTAATGTAGATCAAGTTCTAGTGGTTAGAGAATTTCCTGATGTGTTCCTTGAGAAATTTCCAAGATTACCCCAAAAGGATAAATAGCATTTGGTATTGATTTATTTCTTGGAACCCAACCAGTGTCTATACCCCCATATAGAATGGCAATGAATGAACCCAAGGAATTGAAGAATTAGTTGTAAGACATGTTAGACAAGGGATTTATACGCCCAAGTACTCTCTTTGAGATGCTCTAGACCTATTTGTGACAAAGAAAGATGGATCACTATGACTATACATAGATTATACACAGTTGAATAAGGTGACAATGTGGAATAAAAACTCATTACCTCATATAGATGATCTGTTTGACCAGTTACAAGGTGCTCAATATTTTTTTTCAAAAAATTGAATTAATTTGAGATCTAGATATCATCAATAAAGGATAAGGGAAGAGGATATTGTAAAAATTGCTTACAGGATTTGGCATGGACACTATGAGTTTTTAGTGATATCAATTAAGAAGAGAATGGAAGAGGACATAATAAAATGATGAACTAAAACCTTAGAAAAGTTTTGGTTAGGAAACTGGATTTTAGAGTAACAAGGGAAGCTTTTGTTTTTCAAATTCTGAGAAGCATTGGTTAGAAATTAAAAGAAATGGTTAATATGAAAAATATAGATATATGTCTCACAGATGTTTAGCCACTGAAATCACTCAATTTGGAGGTTGTATGAGGTAGATATGGTCAGATTAGTAAGCAATGGTTAGAAAATAGTTAACTAGGGAAGAATATGTTAAGAAAGCTTCTGTGTTTGAATTTTTAGGAAAATTATGTAGGAAATTAAAATAACTTGTTAACATAAAAACAATAGATATATGTATTAAAGAAATTTATCCACTAGAATCTCTCAATTTGGAGTGCATATGATGGAGATATGGTTAGATTAGTATGTAAAGTTCAGAACCTACCCGAGAAGAAATAACATTTAAATTGAGGGAGTAAGATCACCATGATTTCTTAAGAATTCACTAAAATGTTCAACATAATAGTTTTAAATAATTGTTTTAAATCTAAATGGACACCAAGATCACCTAATTAGGAGTTAAAATGAGAGAGTTATGCTATGATTAGTGAGAGAATGTCAAGGAGGACAAAAACTTGAATAAGAGAATAACACAACATAGAGCATGGTCATGTTCCAAGGCACAGCCAAGCCTTGTTCTGTGCTGGAAAGGCCATTTTGAAGCCTAAAGCATAGCTGTTTTACAGGAAATAACCAAGCTATATTATAGGATACGTTTAGGCTATGTTGGAAGTTAGTAAAACTTATTTTCAACATTTTACTACCCTAAATGAACTTCATTAACTATAAGATATTAATAAAAACCAAATTGAAGAAGGCAAATCTATCATACTTGATTAAGAAAAAAGAAAAAGAAAATAAATCCCTAAAACAAAGGGACATTGTCCCTTGTCTTCAGAACATTTTAACATGATTTTCAAAATACAAATCTCATTTTGCTATGCATATCTTGACTATGGGAGAGGAAGACAAGAACATGAGTTGTTTTTCTCCAAAAAACAACCAAGTGGATCCTAATTGTGATAAGGTAGACCCATGCTTATGAAAGGTGAACCACATGATAGTTTATTTAAGCAAAACCCACCCTTATAACATTATAATTTCGTCTAAGTGAGGGAGAGGAAAAACATAAGCAATGTAGAGTGAGGTAATAAAGGTACATAAATATTTAATTTAACATCCATAATTTTTTTCTTTTATTAACAAAGGTACATAAATAATTAATTAAGGAAATAAAAATTTATTAGACAATTTTTAGATATCTAAGAAATATAATCCTTACAAATTCTTCACCTTGTGTGTATTCATAGAAAATGTTTCTAATATTAAGGGAATAGGTAAAGAGAGAAAAATTAATAGGAAAAATTAAAAATAACATACTAAAGAGAGGTGAAATTCTTGGGTAAGGAAGATAAATTTTTGTGAAGTAAGTAAAGGTCTTAAAATTTCAAGAAAATTAAATTAGGGTAATTTTTCCTAATTCAAAAACTAGAGTTACTAAGTTTAATATCTCCACCCATAAATTGGGCTTTCACCTATGGACACTACATATAGAGTTTTTCCACTTCACATGAATTTCTAGCAAGCCAATAGAATAGCCCCAGCAAGAAATAAAACATAGACTTGGACTAGGATATAGAAGTTGGACCGATAGCCCAAAAGTCATGAAAATGTGACCAAACCCTTCATGAAAGGTAGAATTTCAGCCAAAGCAAAGGAAATGGGTAAGAATGAGCCCAAATCCAAGAAGGAAAAATAAGAATCATATGAGGAAATAGTAGTGTAATAATAATAAAGATTAGGTCACATGGCATTAAGACAAAACATCTATATCCTACATTCATAATTTCAACAAGTACATAATAACACATGGCTTTAGGATAAAACATCTATATCCTATAATCATAATTTCAAAAAGTGGGTAATAATGCATAGCATTATGCCAAAACATCCTTATCCTACACAAATAATTTCAGCTAAGCAAGGGAGATAGGTTTGCCACCTAAAAAGGAAAACCTATCATACTTGATTGAGACAAAAGAAAAAGGAAATGAATCACTAAATCAAAGGGACATTGTCCCTTGTCTTAAGAACATTTTAACATGATTTTCAAAATACAAATCTCCTTTTGCTATGCATATCTAGACTAAGGGAGAGGAAGACAAGAACATGAGTCTGTATTTTAATTTCTGGGAATTATCTGTATGGAATTAAAATAAATGGTTAACATAAGAATTATAGCTATGTGTGTCACGGATTGTAAGCCACTGGAATCATTCAATTTGGAGTCCATATGAGGAAGATATGAGCCGATTAGTTGTCAAAGGTAAGAAAAGGGTTCATCAGGGAAGAATATGTTAGGATAGCTTCTGTATTTTAATTTCAAGGAATTATATGTATGGAATTAAAATAAATAGTTAACATAAGAATTATAGCTATGTGTGTCATGGATATTTTTTCATTCGAATCATTCAATTTGGAGTCCATATGAGGTAGATATGGTCCGATTAGTAAGCAAAGGTCAGAAAATGGTTCATTAGGGAAGAATATGTTAGGATAGTTTCTGTATTTTAATTTCTGGGAATTATCTGTATAGAATTAAAATAAATGGTTAATATAAGAATTATAGATATGTGTGTCTCGAATTTGAAGCCACTAGAATCATTCAATTGGGAGTCCATATGAGGTAGATATGGTCCTATTAGTAGTCAAACGCCAGAAAATAGTTCATCAAGGAAGAATATGTTAGGATAGCTTCTGTATTTTAATTTTTAGGAATTATCTATATGGAATTAAAATATATAGTTAACATAAGAATTATAGCTATGTGTGTTGCAGATTTTAAGCCACTGGAATCATTCAATTTGGAGTTCATATGAGGAAGATAGGAGCCGATTAGTAGTCAAAGGTCAGAAAATGGTTCATCAGGGAAGAATATGTTAGGATAGCTTCTATATTTCAATTTCTAGGAATTATCTATATGGCATTAAAATAAATGGTTAACATACGAATTATAGCTATGTGTGTCACAGATTTTAAACCACTGGAATCATTCAATTTGGAGTCCATATGAGGATGATATGAGCCGATTAGTAGTCAAAGGTCAGAAAATGGTTCATCAGGGAAGAATGTGTTAGGATAGCTTCTGTATTTTAATTTCTAGGAATGATCTGTATGGAATTAAAATACATAGTTAACATAAGAATTATATCTATGTGTGTCACGGATTTTTAGCCATTGGAATAATTAAATTTGGAGTTCATATGAGGTAGATATGGTCCGATTAGTATGCAAAGGTCAGAAAATGGTTCATCAGCGAGGAATATGTTAGGATAGCTTCTGTACTTTAATTTTTGGAAATTATCTGTATGGAATTAAAATAAATGGTTAACATAATAATTATAGCTATGTGTGTCACAGATTTTAAGCCACTGGAGTCATTCAATTTGGAGTCCATATAAGGAAGATATGATCTGATTAGTAGTCAAAAGTCAAAAAATGGTTCATCAGGGAAGAATATGTTAGGATAGCTTCTGTGTTTTAATTTCTGGGAATTATCTGTATGGAATTAAAATAAATGGTTAACATAAGAATTATATCTATGTGTGTCATGGATATTTATCCACTGGAATCATTCAATTTGGAGTCGATATGAGGAAGATATGAGCCGATTTGTACTCAAAGGTCAGAAAATGGTTCATCAGGGAAGAATATGTTAGGATAGCTTCTGTATTTTAATTTCTGGGAATTATCTATATGGAATTAAAATAAATAGTTAACATAATAATTATAGCTATGTGTGTCGCGGATTTTTAGCCACTGGAATCATTCAATTTGGAGTCTATATGAGGAAGATATGAGCTGATTAGTTGTCAATAGTCAGAAAATGGTTCATCAGGGAAGAATATGTTAAGATAGCTTCTGTATTTTAATTTTTGGGAATTATCGGTGTGGAGTTAAAATAAATGGTTAACATAGGAATTATAGATATGCGTGTTACAGATTTTTAACCACTGGAATCACTCAAGTTGGAGTCCATATGAGGTATATATGGTCTGATTAGTATGTAGAGGTCAGAACCTATCCGAGAAGAAATAACTTATACATTGAGGGAGTAATATCACCTTTATTTGTTAATATTGCGCTACTATGTTCAACATAATAATTTTAGATAATTTTTTTATCTTGAAATTGACACCAAGGTCACCTACATCGGTGTTCAATTGAGGGAGTTATGCTCTGATTAGTAAGAGAATGTTAGATATGATGAAAACCTGCATCAAGAAAATAAAGAAATAAAATTAATATTTAAAAAAGAAGATGAATCTTATAAATGACTACTATATGCCATAGCCATTGCCATTGTATGAACTTCTCACCATCTTAAGTGTAAAATTCTAACATGGAAATATTTTATAAAGTGATATTTGAAATTGTTATGTTCATAGCATGATTACCAATGATTTATGGTAATAGTTATATTTTGATGAACATACTTGTTATTGAAAGCATATTTTTGGCTATCATTGTGAAAAGAAAAGAATTGAGCATGGTCACATGGCAATCCGTGTGGTGCACCAGTAGGGGATGCCCTAACAACGGTTATGATTATGATTATGAGAAAAGAAAGAGAAAGTGTGTCATGTCGACGGTGCGAGAAAAGCCCGTACCAGAGAATAGAGGATACTCACTTTGACCGGGGTAGCTTGAAATGAGAATAAGTTGATGGCCATCATATGATATTCTAAAAATAGTTAATCCTGTCATACATATCATTACTGTATGATTCTTATGTGCATAGATATAATGGATTCATATGACCAAAGATATTTTCTGTAGTTTATATAGCTGAACATGACGTGATGAGCTATATTGATGATGATTTATTGTTGAACTTACTGGGATTTAATTCTCACTATATTTCTATATCATGTTCAGAAAATTAGTTATGCAGATTTTTCTATAGCTCTGGCTTTTAGTGCACGTTGGATCGAGTGCTTTATGTTGGGCAGATTCCATAAGCAAATAAAATGTTTGTGGTCGAGTTCGCTTAGATCCCGGTGAAGGTGCAACCACCCGCACCTGTATCTCCGGAATTGGTCAACCAGAATAAATAAGATGTAGATTTTTATGTGTTTGATATGTTGTACGTATTTTTTGATTAATGACATGTATGTGAACTCTGTATTGTATAAATTAAATAAATGTTATATTGAGTTAAGTTGTAACGAGGTAATAACTTCATGGTATTTTAAAAAAAAATTGATACTTAAATGGAGTTGTTACAATCTGCACACCACTTGTATAAGCATGGATCATCCCAATAGTAGGACTTAATGTCAGAGAAGAATTTCTTTCTCTGATGATAATTCAATCCCTCAGAGAGTATTCTGCATGCAAGAAAATTCATGAAGTCTGCATACCAAGGAGCATAAGCATAAGTGACCATCAGGATTTGGTCATCGGGAAAGGAATCATCAATAGGCAAATCATCTTTGTCATCACTCATCAGATCTTGCCTAACTCTTGAAAGGTGGTTTGCAACCACATTCTGTGTCCCTTTCTTATCTCTGATTACAAGATCAAACTCTTGTAGTAAGAGGATCCATCTAATCAGCCTCGGTTTGGCATCCTTCTTACTTGACAGGTACCTGATGGCAGCATGATCTGTGAACACTATGACTTCTGATCCTAGCAGATATTGTCTAAATTTATCAATCGCGAACACTACTGCCAAGAGCTCTTTTTCAGTGGTAGAGTAGTTGACTTGAGCTTCATCTAGTGTCTTACTAGCATAGTAGATGACATAGGGCTTTTTGTCTCTCCTTTGCCCAAGTACAGCTCCCATGACATAGTCACTTGCATCGCACATTATTTCGAAGGGAAGGCTCCAATAAGGAGGTTGGATGATGGGTTCAGATAAAAGCGCCTCCTTCAACCTGCAAAAAGAACGCAAGCAGTCATTATCAAATACAAATGGGACATCTTTAACAAGTAAATTAGTTAAGGGTTTAGAGATTTTTGAGAAGTCTTGGATGAATCTTCTGTAGAAGCTCGCATGCCCAAGAAAACTTCTCACTTCCTTAACATTTGATGGTGGTGGCATAGTCTGAATCGCCTCTATCTTTGCCTTATCCACCTCTATCTCCCTTTCAGACACCAAGTGTCCCAGAACTATTCCTTCTCTCACCATAAAGTGGCATTTCTCCCAATTCAGGACCAGATTGACTTCCTCACATCTCTTAAGTACCTGTGTCAAATTTTTCAAACAGTCATCAAATGAGGTACCATAGACTGAAAAGTCATCCATAAACACTTCCATTATTTTCTCTATAAAATCAGAGAAAATAGCCATCATACATCTCTGGAAAGTGGCTGGTGCGTTACACAATCCGAATGGCATCCTTCTATATGCAAAGGTGCCATAGGGACATGTGAACATAGTCTTCTCTTGGTCGTCTGGATGGATAGGGATCTGAAAGAATCCTGAGTATTCATCTAGATAACAGAAGTGCGAATGTTTAGCCATCCTTTCCAATAACTGATCAATAAAAGGCAAAGGGAAGTGATCCTTATGGGTGGCCTTATTTAATTTTCTATAGTCAAATACACATGCGCCAACCCGTAACAGCTCTAGTAGGAATTAATTCATCATTATCATTTCTTAAAAACAGTCATACCTCCCTTTTTAGGAACCATATGGACAGGACTTACCCATTCACTATCCGAGATAGGATAGATAATACCTGCATCAAGCAATTTGAGTACCTCCTTCTTGACTACCTCTTTCATGTTGGGATTGAGTCTCCTCTGATGTTCCCTAGAAGGTTTATGATCATTATCAACAATTATACGATGCATATAAACAAATGGACTAATCCCTTTTATATCATATATACTATACCCAATCACCTTCTTAAATTTTTTGAGTACATCAAGCAACTTACCAGTTTCCTCAGTATTCAGATCAACATTCACTATAACTGGATATGAAGAGTTAGGGTCTAGAAATTCATACCTGAGAGTAGAGGGAAGAGGTTTTAATTCTACCTTAGGTGTTTTGCCTTCCTCTAAATTAGCTGATTTGTGGTTGTGGTCCTGTTCCAGCTTTTCAATTTTCACTTCTGAGGTGAGCTTAGGACTCTCATCAAGCAATCTAGTGTAGGCATCATCTTCTACTTGTTCAGCACAAGAAACAGAACTATCCAAAAGGCAAAGCTCAAGTGGATCAGTTGGGCACAAACTCATTGCATTATCAACAATATTTTGTTCAATTATATCAACCAAGCAACAAGTATCACCTAAGGATGGACATTTCATAGCATCATTAAGATTAAATTCAATCTTTTCATCCCCTACATTCAGGGAAAACTTTCCATCTTTAACATTAATAATGGCACCTGCAGTGGCTAGGAAAGGCCTCCCCAGAATGATGGGGATTTGGCTATCTTCCTCCATCTCTAATACCACAAAGACAATAGGTATGAAAAACTTACCTACCTTTAGAGGCACATCCTCTAATATACCTACCGGGTGAGTAACGGATCGGTCTACTAACTGTAGAGAAATAGTGGTAGGCTTCAGATCTCCCATCTGGAGCTTCTTGCAAATGGATAGTGGCATAAGGCTTACGCTTGCTCCTAGATCACATAAGGCTTTAGTGATCTGCACATCTCCAATGGAACAAGGTATTGAGAAGCTCCCAGGATCCTTGAGTTTAGGAGGCAGTTTGTTCTGAATCAGGGCACTGCACTCTTCAGTCAATACCACAGTGGCATATTCCTCAATCTTCATCTTATTAGAGAGGATTTTCTTCAGAAATTTAGCATATGAAGGCATTTGAGATACAACTTCCTAGAATGGAATGTTGATGTGCAACTTTTTCAGCACATCCAGGCCCATTTCTTTCTTTCCTTCCACTAACTGGCTCTTCTTCTTCATTCACTGGCTCAGGCACATCCCTTTTCTCAACTTTTTTTACATCTTCCTTTTCCACTGGATCACCCAATTGTTTACCACTTCTCAAAGTGATAGCTTTACAGTGTTCTCTAGGGTTCTCAGGTTGACCAAGAAACTTACCAAAATTTCTGGTTAAAGAGCTTGCTTGCTACGCTATCTGGGTCTCTAGCATCTTATTATGGGTAGCAAGTGAATCCACTTTAGAAGCCAGGTCTTTAATTGCTTCATTCATACTGTGATTTTAAGCTCTAAACTCCTCATTCTGCTTGCTCTGTGTGGAGATGAAATTCTCCATTAGAGCTTCCAGATTCGATTTTTGTTGAGGAGGATTGTATGGCCTTGGATTCTGGAAGCTTGGAGGTTGTCTAAAATTATTCTGGGGCTGTTAACCAACATTCGGCTTATATGACAAGTTAGGGTGGTTTCTCCAGCCAGGATTGTAAGTATTGCTGTACGGGTTGCTCCTCTGATTGTTCACAAAATTGACCTGCTCACAATCCTGAACTGTAGAACTCCTAAGCTGACACTCATTGGCTGCATGCCCTACACCTCCACAAATCTCACAAGATGTAGAAGAAGAAGGTGATCCCACAGCATTGATGCTTAGTTTATCCAGTTTCTGAAATAAAGCATCAACCTTAGAAGTTAGATGATTAAAAGCATCTACTTCATACATACCTGCCGGCTTTCTGGTCTGCCTCTCACTAGACCATGAATAGTGGTTCTGAGCCATGTTTTCAATCAACTCATAGGCTTCATCAACCGTTTTATTCATTAGGGCTCCTCTAGCTGCAGCATCCATAGACATTCGGGTGCTGTAAATTAGTCTATTGTAAAATGTATGGATTATTAACCATTTTTCCAGCCCATGATATGGGCATACCTTGAGGAGCTCCTTGAATCTTTCCCAGGCTTCATATAAGGATTCTCCATCCTTCTGAGCAAATATAGTAATTTGGTTCCTCAGATGAGCCATCTTACTCGGAGGGAAGTACTTGGCCAGAAAAGCTTGAGAAAGCTGCTGCCAAGTGGTAATGGACCCCGATGGGAGAGAGTGCAACCATGCACGTGCTTTATCCCTTAATGAGAAAGGGAACAACCTTAACCTGATTGCATCTGATGAGACACCATTCAGCTTCAGGGTGTCACAATACTCTAAGAATATAGAGAGATGGAGGTTAGGGTCTTCAGTAGGAGACCCTCCAAACTGGTTCTGCTGAACCATCTGTAAGCGAGATGGCTTCAGCTCAAAGTTATTTGCTTCTACCAGTAGCCTAACTATGCTGCGGCTCAGGCCATGTGTGTCTGGGCCAATGAAGTCCTTTAGTAACCTGTTATCTCTTTCCCCCATTGTAGCTGCTAAATTCTCTTTCTAATGTCTTCTTCTTAACCTTCGCAGAGTGCGTTCAATTTCAGGGTCAAATTCAGCAACGCTATCACACGCTCTTCGCATAAAAGAGAAACACACCTATAAAGGAAGAAAAGAAGCCAAATCAGCAAAAGAAAATTGTGCAGAAAAAAATTAAAAAGAAAAATAAACAGAAATTGATATAGTCTAGCTATTTTGTAAAATATCTAATATTAGCTTTGTTCCCCGGCAACAGTGCCAAAAACTTGTTAGGTGAATTTCTCTAAATACCGCAAGTGCACGACGTAGCTATAGTTAGTCCAGCAAGTACAGGTCGTGTCCCACAGAGAACAATGCCAATTACCAGAATCTCACAAAAAGTGCTATCTAAATCGATATAATTTGATGGGCAAATATCGTAATTAAACAAGTCGAAGTAACCAATTAAGCTAAGCCTAGGGTTAGGTTTTACCATGTTTGTGATACTCAACAACTGTTATTTACCCCTAATTGCAATTGTCTAGATTATTGGGGATGGTTTAGCCTAAATTAATTAGCAATCTCTTTCAAGCATTAGCAATCATACCTAGGTTAATCAAATTACCTACTTTCGTGGTTCTTAGCTCAACCTAGGTCCATTAAACTTTAAGCCAACCATAGAATGCAACTAATCGGTTTTTTCGTTCCCATTAATTGATTCAAGCCTAGGGTATCTTAAACTACTTTCGTGATTAAGACAACCCTAATTAACTATTGGATTCCGATTTTAATCTTCACCTTTTAGTTCATTGATTAAATACCTAATACGTGATAGATTGGTGATCAGGCATTCTATCAACTAATTCAAGCATACAATAGTCAATCCAAATCAATCTAGTCCCAATTACAATTAGGGTTCCATAATTCAAATCATAGGCATAGTATCATTGTATCAAAATTGGGTTTACCGAAACCCTAGATAGAATATACTCACACATAATAAAAACGGGAATCAAATTCACATTCATTAAGTAATTCATAGTAGTTCAATACAAATCAGAAGTAAGAAGAAGTAGAAGTAGAAGTAGAGAGATAGAAGTAGAAGTAGAAAGATAGAACCTGATGTGTAGATGAATATAGCTAAATTACAACTTCAAAGCAGTAAAATCTACTCTAGAACATCAATTCTCTCTAAGAACTATGTAAAAACCTAATCTAAATATGTTTCTTAAGGCTAAAAAGTGTTTCTCTTGTGTCTTTTTTGGTTCCCCCCTTTTAGCTGCGCATCCCCAAGCCTCCATCTCAGTTTGGGTGGCCAAAACCCTAAAAAAGACGAAGTGTACGGACCCCGAAGCACGGCTGTGTCCCAAGACACGGCCTGGCCGTGCTTCGGGCTTTAAAAAAAGGAAGTGCTGCATCATCTACATAGAACACGGCCTGGCCATGTTGCAGGCCACTAAGCACGGCCTGGCCGTGCTGCATGTTGTGGTGTTCCTTTCTCCATGATTTTTGACGTGCAGCCTCCTTGCTTCCTCCTTAGTATATCCCAGGTCTTTTAGGGTCTTTCCATTAATGCTTTTCCTTGCTTCTTGGCTTCTTTTGCTCTCCTGTAATCACAAAATGAACCACAGCAGTAGCCAGAACAAAGTATAGCCAAAAGCACAGAAATATCCATAAATTATTATGAATAAGGGGACAAAATATGACCAATAAGCACTCAAAATTCCCCTTTATCATGTCTCACAGATTTGTATCCACTGGAATCATGCAATTTGAATTCCATATGAGGTAGATATGGTCAGATTAGTAAATAGTGGTTAGAAAACGGCTAACCAAGGAAGAATCTGTTAGGAAAGCTTCTGTGTTTGAATTTTTGGGAAACTTATATAGGGAATTAAAATAAATGGTTAACATAAACAATATATATATATATATATATATATATATATATATATGTCTCATGGAAATTTAGCCACTGGATTTACTCAATTTGGAGTTCATATGAGGGAGATATGGTCTTATTAGTAAGTAAAGGTCAGAACCTACCTGAGAAGAAATAACGTTTAAATTGAGGGAGAAATATCATCAAGGTTCCTTATGATTTCGATAAAAATGTTCAACACATAGTTTTAGATAACTGTTTTATATTTTAATAGACACCAAGATCACCTAATTTGGAGTTAAAATGAGAGAGTTATACTCTGATTAGTGAGAGAAGATCAAGTAGAATGAAAACCTGCATCAGGGAATAACACAACATAGAGCATGGCTGTGTTGCAAGGCACGGCCAAGCCGTGTTCTATGCTGGAAAGGGCATTTTGAAGCCTAAAGCATGGATGTTTTATAGGAAATGGCCAAGTCGTGTTATAGGATACGCTAAAGCCGTGTTAGAAGTTGGTAAAGCTTATTTTCAACATTTTTCTATCCTAAATGAATCTCATTAACTATAGGAAATTAATATAAACTAATTGTAGAAGAATGTCATATTAAATTTGTGAGAACATATGTTGGAAATGATATAAGTAGGAGGAAAGTGACTAGAGGTCGAGCATAAAAAAAATGAAGAGATAAAAATAATATTTTAAAAATAAAAATCTTGTAAATGAAAATAATAAATGACTAGTGTATGCCATAGCCATTGCCATTTCATGAACTCTTTACCATCTTAAGTGTGTAATTTTGACATAGAAATATTTTTAAGTGATAATTGAAATGATTATATTCATGTCATGATTACCAATGATTTTTGGTAATGATTATATTTTGATGAAAAACTATGATATATGAGTATAATGAACATACTTGTTATTGAAATCATATTTTTGGCTATTAATGAGAAAAGAAAAGAAAAGAAAAGAAATAAGCACGGTCACATGGCAGTCCGTGTGGTGCACCAGTAGGGGACGCCCTACCAACGGCTATGGTTAGGTTAATGAGAAAAGAAAGAGAAAGTGTGTCATGTCAGATGGAGCGAGAAAAGCTCGTACCGAAGAGTAAAAAGTACTCACCCTGACCGGGGTAGCTTGATATGAAAATAAGTTGATAGCCATCATATGGTAATATAAAAATAGTTATTTATGCCATACATGTCATTACTGTATGATTTTCATATGTATAGATAAAGTGGATTCATATAACCTAAGATATTTCTTGTAGCTTATATAGATGAACATGGCATGATAATCTATATTGATGATAATTGTAATTTATTGTTGAACCTACTGAGATTTAATTCTCACTATATCTCCATATCATGTTCAGAAAACTAGTTTTGCAGAATTTTCTTTGGCTTTGGCTCTTAGTGTACGTTGGATTGAGTTACTCTATATTAGGTAGATCCCAGAAATTAATAAGGTGTTTGTGGTCGAGTTAGCTAAGATCCTGGTGACGATGCAACCACCCACACATGTATCTCCAGAACTGGTCAATATGGATGAATAAGATGTAGACATATATGTGCTTGATTTGTGTACGGATGTTGTTAATTAATAGTGTAAACCTTAATTATGTTTGGTTAAATTAATTGAATTTTATTAAGAGTTAAAAAAAGGTAATGACTTCATGGAACTTTAAAGAATTTATATATATGTATATATGTAAAAAAAATGAAGTTGTTACAAGAATCGCCGCAGATCGGAAGTAAAAAATCTTAGAAAAAGTTAAGTTCTAAAACTTCTATTTAGATACCTCAAATTGAAAATCTGACACTGTAGATGGATTTAGAAGCAAGATAAACCTTGGGATATGAAAATTTTCGGCCATCTAACAACTTTTTGTGGGTCGTAAATAGTAAATTCAGTAGGGTATGAATAGTGATTCTAGCGGTGAACAATATTGTTCGACCGTGAATAATACTCCGTCAGTTGACCATTGTTGAACAAACTCCCATAGGGAAAATTGCGCCATTTCGGAGTCATTTCTTAAGTTTTTGGACCCTTCAGATTCATTTTTCAAGTCTATTTGATCAAATTGAAATTGGAAAAGTGTCTTTTAAGGCTGTCTAATCTGGAGCTCTTACCTTGGGAATGGATAATACTTTCTATGATCTATTTTACATTTTTCTTATACTTTGATTGTGATATTGTTGCAACATATAATTTTATTATTGCATTTTCAGCACTTGAAAATTTATGAATGATTTTCTTTACTTATTGGATATTATTCCTCTCAAATATGACTTTATGGAAATTATATGTAACATCCCTAATTTCATTTCTTTTATTGATAAAAGTACATAAATATTTAATTAAGGAAATAAAATTTATTAGACAATATTTTAGATATCTAAAGAAATATAATCCTTAGAAATTCTTCACCTTATGTATATGCATAGAAAATGTTTCTAACATTAAGAGAACAAATAAAGAGGGAAAACCTAATAGGAAAAAAATTAGAAATAACATACTAAAGAGATGCAAAATTCTTGTATAAGGAAGATAAATTTTTAGAAACAAGTAAAGGTCTTAAAATTTCAAAAACATTGGATTAGGGTAATTTTTCCTAATTCAAGAACTAGAGTTACTAAGTTTAAAATCTTTACCCATACATTGAGCTTTTACCTATGAACACTTCATATAGAGTTTTTCCACTTCACATAAGTTTTTAGCAAGCCCATTGGATAACCTAAGCAAGAAATAAAACATAGACTTAGACTAGGATATAGTAATTGGACCAATAGCCCAAAAATTATGAAAATGTGACCAAGCCCTCCAAGAAAGGTAGAATTTTATCCAAAGCAAAGAAAATGGGTAGGAATAAGCCCAAATCCAAGAGGAAAAATAAAATAAAATAAAATAAAATAGGTGATGATATAATAATGTAATAATAATAAAGATTAGGTTACATGGCATTAAGACAAAAATTTAGCAAGTGGTGTGATTCTACATTCATAATTTTGGCAAGTGACATGATAATACAAGGCTTTAGGACAAAAACATCTATATCCTACACTCTTAATTCTAGCAAGTGGTATGATAATACATGACATTAGGACAAAACATTCATATCCCACACAAATAATATCAACCAAATAATGGTGATTTAAGGGCTAGAAATTTGCCACCTATAAAGGCAAATCTATCATACTTGTTTAAGACAAAAGAAAATGGAAATGAATCCCTAAATCAAAGGGACCTTGTCCCTTATCTTAAGAACATATCATCATAATTTTTAAAATACAAATCTCCTTTTCCTATGCATATCTTGACTAAGGAAGAGGAAGAGAAGAACATAAGTTGTTTGTTTTCCAAAAATTCAACAAAGTGTATCCTAATTGTGATAAGGTATACCCATGATCATGAAAGGTGTATTATTTGGTGGTCTATTTAAGCAAAACCCACCCCTACAACATTTTAATTTCGTCCAAGTGAGGAAGAGAGAGAAATAGAAGCAAGGTAGAGTGAGGAAAGGAGAGAAAGATAGGAGAAGAAAGGAAGGAAGAAGAAGGAGAAGTTTAGAAGGCTAAGTACTCAAGGTAAGTTACCTTAATCTCCACTTGAATCCATTTTTCTTCTTCATCCTTGAGGTTCAAAAATTCACCCTCCTTCTCTTACCTAAGCTGCTAGAAAAGCTAAGGGAATGGAGGAATCTTGCTACTTCTTTCAAGAGGAAACAAGAAAACCAATTCACTAAGTAAGCTAGGGAGAATCTTAGGTAAGTTTAACAATATTTCTTTTTGAAGAAAACTTTTGAAACTTATAATATTTATATGAGATTTTAATCTTAGAACTTTGATTATTGGTCATGATGTTGCTATATCATGTTACATATTGATCTTGCATGTGATGTATGCTTGAATACTTAGACTGGTATAGAAAGTTCTGCATAGGTATGGCTATGGGTGGCAAATAGTTAACATAAGAATTAAAGATATATGTGTCACAGATTTTTAGCCATTGGAATCATTCAATTTGGAGTCCATATGAGGAAGATATGAGTTTATTAGTAGTTAAAGGTCAGAAAATGGTTCATCAGGGAAGAATATGTTAGGATAGCTTCTGTATTTTAATTTCTGGGAATTATCTGTATGGAATTAAAATAAATGGTTAACATAAGAATTATAAATATGTATGTCACAGATTTTTAGCCACTGGAATCACTCAAGTTGGAGTCCATATGAGGTAGATATGGTCTGATTAGTAGGTAAAGGTCAGAACCTATCCGAGAAGAAATAACCTGTACATTTAGGGAGTAATATCACCTTGATTTCTTAATATTTCGCTACAATGTTCAACATAATAGTTTTAGATAATTGTTGTATCTTGAAATTGACACCAAGATCACCTACATCGGAGTTCAATTGAGGGAGTTATGCTTTGATTAGTAAGAGAAAGTTAGATATGATGAAAACCTGCATCAAGAAAATAGAGAAATAAAATTAATATTTAAAAAAGAAGACAAATCTTATAAATGACTAGTATATGCCATAGCCATTGCCATTGTATGAAATTCTTACCATCTTAAGTGTGAAATTCTGACATGCAAATATTTTATAAAGTGATATTTGAAATGGTTATGTTCATGACATGATTACCAATGATTTATGGTAATAGTTATATTTTGATGAACATACTTGTTATTGAAAGCATATTTTTGGCTATCATTGTGAAAAGAAAAGAAATGAGCACGGTCACATGGCAATCCGTGTGGTGCACCAGTAGGGGATGCCCTACCAACGATTATGATTATGATTATGAGAAAAGAAAGAGAAAGTGTGCCATGTCGGACGGAGCGAGAAAAGCCCGTACTGTAGAGTATAGTATACTCACCCTGACCGGGGTAGCTTGAAATGAGAATAAGTTGATGACCATCATATGATATTCTGAAAATAGTTAATCCTGTCATACATATCATTACTGTATGATTCTTATGTGCATAGATATAATGCATTCATGTGACCAAAGATATTTTCTGTAGATTATACAGCGGAACATGACATGATGAACTATATTGATGGTAAATTATGATTTATTATTGAACCTACTGGGATTTAATTCTCACTATATTTTCATATCATGTTCAGAATAATAATGCAGATTTTCTCAATAACACTTATTATTTCTGTACGTTGGATCGAGGTACCTTACCTTGGGCAACTACCAGTTATATCAGATGTATCTGTAGTAGATGTGACTGAGATTCTGGTGGAGGTGCCACCTGCACCAGTGTCCCCGAAAGTAGTCGATATAGATGATTAGAACTAATATGTATCTTTGTACAAATGTTTGTAAAATAATGATGTGTAGTTTGTAAAATAATGGTGTGTATGGAAACTCAGTATTGTATCATTGTTAATAACAATTATGCTTGGTTAAAGTGATTATTATTACGAGTTAAGTGGTTAGAATTAAAGAAGTAATAACTTCATGGAATTTTAAAAATATAAAGAAAAAATTTGTTACAGTTACATAAATGGAGTTGTTACATAATTGGTATCAGAGCAGGTCGATCCTAGATGGCCAGTGGGTGGATGGTTATCTGAATGAATCTTATAGTGTCTTCAGTATGTTGTGGTTGTTCTGTGTAGGGGATCAGTGATTCATATAGGTAAGAAATTACTAGTGTTTCCTATCTATATGCTGAGGTGGTGTTATGACTGCTATTAAATATTTTTGAACTAACTATTGGGCTTGATCACCTCAATAACAGCATAACTCTGTTTTTTCCATAGTAGGAAATGGAACCACCAAGGAGGAATCCAGCAACCAATGCAGAGGAAACCCTGCACAACCTTGCCACGGCAATTCAAGACCAAGTCATGACCACCAACCAAATTTTACAATATATCCAAAATGCTAATAACCCAAATGGTGAGAATGGTGCTAACAACCGGATGGCTGAAAAAGATAATGGCATATTCGAGTTCCTGAGGACTAGACCACCTTGTTTCCAAGGTGGCTATCACCCAATGGTAGCCGAAAGGTGGATAAGGGAATTAGAGAAAATCTTTGAAGTGATGGTCTGTACTGAAGAGCAGCAAGTTATTTTTGCTGCATATATGTTAAAGGATGAAGCAGAATACTGGTGGCGTGGAGCTAGAGAATTTTTAGCTCATCAGGGAAGACATATCACCTGGCAAGTGTTCAAAGACATTTTTTTTGAAAAGTACTTTCCATGTACTGTATGGGCAGAGAAAGAGATCGAATTTCTCCATCTCAGGCAAGGCAGCATGACCGTGGACCAGTATATCACAAGGTTCGAGGAGCTGTCTAGGTTCTCCTCTTATCTGCGATATAACCCAGATGAAGCATGGAAGGCGGTGAAGTTTGAAGCGGGACTAAACCCAGAGATAAAGAATGCTGTTATAGCTATGGAGATCAGGGAGTTTGTACCTATGATAAATAAATGCAGACTCCTGGAAAAGAGTTTAAGGGCAGTGGAGGACGAGAAGTAAAGGCGAAACCTATGGAAGAGGAAGAAAAATTTTCTCAACCCTGGAAAGAACGTGAGAAGAAGTAGATATGGAGCTGGTAAGAGGCCATTGATTGTGGGTCCTAGACTTTTTCAACAAGACCTCACCCCAGTCAAGTGCGCTAAGTGCGGACGCATGCATGGTAACCGGCCATGCTACATGGGACAAGATGTCTGCTTCAATTACAGACAGAAGGGACATTTTGCGAGAAACTGCCCACAGAATGTGGGGAAGCAGCCAGAACAGAGGCCTCAGGTGAAAGGAATGGTTTTTACCCTAAGCGGCCAAGAGGCAGCTCAATCTTCTGAAATGATTCAAGGTACATGCTATATCTATGGATTTAATCTTATGGTGTTATTTGACTCTGGTGCTAGTCATTCATTTATATCGGAAGAATGTATTAGGAAGTTTCAGTTTCCTATTTCTGAAACTCCCTATGAGCTATTCGTAGTAACCCCGACAGGGGAACGGGTATTAACTTCCTCTATATGTAAAGACTGTCAAGTCACCATCCAGGAGAAAACTTTTTCTGTAGACCTCGTCTGTTTACCTTTAAGAGGTATTGAGGTCATTCTAGGGTTAGACTGGATGTCTAGAAATCGAGTCTTGCTGAATTGTTGTAACAATACCGTTGAATTTCTACCTCCTACTCTGAAAGAGGAGGTTCAGTTATTGATGCTAAATGCCAATCAAGTTAATAGAGAGTTGAAGAATGGAGTACTTGGATACATTCTCTTGTATTTATCAAACCAAGAAGTCGAATCGAAGCTTGATGAAATCCCAATAGCCAACGAGTTTCCTAAAGTATTTCCATCAGATATTCCAGGCTTACCTCCCAAGAGAGAGATAGAGTTCTCTATTGATCTCCTACTTGGGACAGGGCCTATCTTTATTGCACCATATCGAATGGCCTCGAAGGAACTACAGGAACTCAAGAAACAGTTGTAGGAACTATTAGACAAGAAATTCATTAGACTGAGTGTATCACCTTGGGGAGCTCCTGTATTGTTTGTTAAGAAGAAAGATGAGAGCTTGAGACTATGCATAGATTACAGACAGCTGAATAAGGTGACTATCAAAAACAAGTACCCTCTCCCTAGGATAGATGACTTATTGGATCAATTGAAGGGAGCCTCCATCTCTTTTAAAATTGACTTGAGGTCAGGATATCATCAGATTAGGATCAAGGAGGAGGATGTACCAAAAACTGCCTTCAGGACTAGGTATGGGCACTATGAGTTTCTCGTAATGCCCTTTGGGTTGACGAATGCACCTGCAATTTTCATGGATTACATGAATCGCATTTTTCGACCCTACCTAGATCAATTTGTTGTAGTGTTCATTGATGACATCTTGATATATTCTAAGAGTGAGAAAGAACATGAACAACATCTCTAAATTGTGCTGCAAGTGCTGAAAGAGAAAAATTTATATGTCAAATTGGAGAAGTGTGAATTTTGGCTATCTGAGGTGAAGTTTCTCGGACATGTCATCTCTAATAGAGGGGTAGCCGTAGATCCTAGCAAGACTGAAGCAGTGATTCAGTGGGAGAAGGTTTATACAAAACTTATCTCGTATAGCCTTGCCATTAACTAAATTGACCAGGAAGGGAAGTCCTTTCAAATGGACTGATCAATGTGAAACTAGTTTTCAGGAGCTGAAGACAAGACTGACCACTCCTCCTATTTTAATTATTTCAGACCCCACAGGACATTTTGAAGTGTATAGTGACGCTTCAAAGAAAGGGTTAGGATGTGTTTTGATGCAAGAGAAGAGAGTAGTTGCTTACGCTTCTAGGCAACTGAGACCCCACAAAGGAAACTATCCAACCCATGATCTTGAATTGGCGGCAGTGGTGTTTGGCTTAAAGATTTGGTGACACTATTTGTACGGGGCAACCTTTGAAGTATATTGTGATCATAAGAGTCTTAAATACCTCTTTGATCAGAAGGAGTTAAATATGAGGCAACGAAGATGGGTAGAATTCCTCAATGACTACAAGTTTGAGATAAAGTATCATCCTGGAAAGGCGAATGTTGTAGCAGATGCCTTGAGTCAAAAATCTCTGCACATGGGTCAGATGATGGTGTATGAGATGCAGATGCTAAAGGTGTTTCAAAATTTGAAGCTAGCCACTACTCTTACTCCAAAGAATCTAGTCATTAATGGTTTAAGTATAGGGTGTGACCTTTGAGTCCAGATCAAAGAGGCTTAAGCTCACGACTAATACTTACAGGATCATAAAGACCAAGGTAATTTTTCTGTCATGGAAGATGGAGCAATCATGTATCAGGGAAGGATTTGTGTCCCTCAAGAATGAGAGTTGAGGACTAAGATCGTGCAGGAAGCGCATCAGAGTAAATGCACAGTCCATCCTGGATGCACTAAAATATACCAGGATTTAAAAAGGATGTATTGGTGGCCAGGGATGAAAAAGGACATTGCCGAGTTTGTGGCGAAATGTCTCATTTATCAAAAGGTGAAGGTGGAGCATGTAACATAAACGATTTTCTCTTATGTTACTAATTGAAATTTATTTCTTTCAGAGAGGAGAACGGATTTTGGATCTCATTGGAGGATTAACTTATTTGACTTAAGTCAAATAAGATAGTAAGAATGGTTAAAATTTCATTTAATTTATAGAAAATAAGGGGATGGCGTTAGTGTAATTATGGATGGTGGTAAGGGTATTTTGGAGATAAGGAGGTGGTAGGTAGGGGGTAAGAAGGGGAAAAAATAAGGGGATGGCATTAGTGTAATTATGCATGGTGGGAAGGGCATTTGGGAGAAAAGGAGGTGGTAGGTAGGGGGTAAGAAGGAAAAAAAATGGAATTAAATAATAAAAGATAAGAAGGAGAAGGGGAAAGTGACAGAGGGGAAAAGAGAAGAAAAAAAAAAGGAGAAGAAAAAAGAAAGAAAAAAAAAGAAAAGGGAAGAAGAGAAAAGGGGAAGAAGAAGAAGAAGAGAAAGAAGAAGAAGAGAAAGAGGAAGAAGAGGAAGAAGAAGAAGAGAAAGAGGAAGAAGAAGGAGAAGGGAGAGGGAAGAGAAATCAAGAAATCAAGCACCGGATTTACTGGAATTTGAGGTAGGATTAACATCTTCTAATACATTTTTGTACAAAATTATATATACATTTCCAGATTTGTTTAGATATAATTTTGGATAACATGTGGTCTGGATATTTATATGAAATTATGTTTTGGATGTTTGGACATGCATATGGGTGTATGGGATTATATAAAAGAAAATCAAAGGAGAAGATAAATTAAGCTGAATTTCGGAATAATTGGGGTAGCTTCGGTTTTTGAAATTTTGGGAAAATGTGGAAAGGATTTTAAAGAAATGGTCAACATATGAATTGTAGATATATGTTTCACGGATCTATAGGCTTTGGAATCCCTTGATTTGGAGACCATATGAGGGAGATATGGTTGATTAAGGGAGCAAAGGTCGGAATTCAGGATAGTAAAAATAAGTGTTTTATTTTTAATTTTCTGGGAATAAACCATAAAGCATTTGAAGAAATGATAAACATAGAAGTTGTAGATAATTTTCTTATCTTTTTATAGGCTTTAAGATCACCTCAATCAGAATTCATTGGAGGGAGATATGGTTGAATAATTGAGAAAAGGTCGGAATTCAGGATAGTAAAATTAAGTGTTTTATTTTTAATTTTCTGGGAATTAACCGTAAAGAATTTGAAGAAATGATAAACACAGAAGTTGTAGATAATTGTCTTATCTTTTTATAGGCTTTGAGATCACCTCAATCGGAATTCATATGAGGGAGATATGATTGAATAAGTGAAGAAAGGTCACAGAACACGTCCAGACCGTGTTCTGAGTTATTTCAACACGGGTAGACCGTGTTAGGTGCTGGTTTATTATATATTTTTTTTCATTGTTTTTCTACCTAAAAATAGTTTTATTTGTTGAAATATTTTTAGAAGACAAATGTCCAAGAAAATTACCCTTTTCTTTATTTGATTCAAAATTTATTATATTGGACATTTAATATGTGATGAATAACTATTAATTGTTGGATATGAAAATTATGCATGTTATTTTTATGAAAGAAATTGAATGGCAAGCGTAAAGCTCATGGCGAGTTGCTTGATAATTATGGCAAGCGTAAAACTCATGGCGAGTTGCTTGATAATTATGGCAAGTGTAAAACTCATGGCGAGTTGCTTGATAATTTTACATTCTATTTGATGAATATGCATTAATATATATATGTATTTATATGTATGAATGAATATCGATGGGTTGTATGGCTTGTGACGGTACCGAGTAGGGGACGCCCTATTAGCCTGAGTGAGCCAAGGGAGGGCCGCTCCAACCGGGTGTCAGTGGTAATGTGAGGAGGCAGGAGGGTGATGTACTCACATTCCCCGATCACTTATTATGACTGTAGTCGATTGGTCACTATGCATATAACAAACGAGTAAATTAAAAGCAGTGATAGGGTTGAGCATTAGAAAAAAAAATGGACTTCTGGTGCATGAGTAGTATGATAATTATGCATAAACAAAAATTATGATTTTATCTGAAAATTTTGATATTTTTCTCTAGCTTATACAGCTGAACATAACTCATGTTTTCTCATCATATTTTATTTATGTTAAGTCTACTGGGAACCTTTGTTCTCACTATTATTGTGGTGTTATTTTCAGATAAAAAGAAATGAGATGCGACAGAAAATGAAGTTACTGATGGTGATCTAGATGTCAGCACTACCTCCTCACCCTTTGTATTTTAAGGGTGAAGTGCTGTATAAAGACTCTTATTTATGTACTGGAATGTTGTATTATATAAATATAACATGTGTGAGGTTTGTAATGTATATGTAAACATGTATATTGTGTTTTGAAATGTTGTATTGAATAATTATAACATGTATGAGGTTTGTGATAAATATATATATATATATATATATATATATATATTGTGTTTATACATATGGCGTATTTAACATGCGTAATGAAAAAAAAAACCCCGGACGTTACAATTATTATTACACTACTATTTCTTCATATGATTCTTATTTTTCCTTCTTGGATTTGGGCTCATTGTTACCCATTTTCTTGGCTTTGGCTGAAATTCTACCTTTTATGAAGGGTTTGGTCATATTTTCATTATTTCTGGGCTATCGGTCCAACTTCTATATCAAATTCCAAGTCTATGTTTTATTTCTTGCTTTGGCTATCCTATTGGCTTGTTAGAAATTAATGTGAAGTGGAAAAACTCTATATGAAGTGTCCATAGGTGAAAGCCTAATTTATGGGTGGAGATGTTAAACTTAGTAACTCTAGCTAATCTTCTTGAATATTTAAGACCTTTACTTACTTCACAAAAATTTATCTTCCTTACCCAAGAATTTCGCCTCTCTTTAGTATGTTATTTCTAATTTTTCCTATTAGGTTTTCTCTCTTTACCTATTCCCTTAATGTTAGAAACATTTTCTATGCATACACACAAGGTGAAGAATTTCTAAGGATTATATTTCTTAGATATCTAAAAATTTTCTAATAAATTTTTATTTCCTTAATTAATTATTTATGTACCTTTATTAATAAAAGAAACGAAATTATGGACATTACATTAAATATTTATGTACCTTTATTAATAAATGAAATGAAATTAGGGATGTTACAACCGGCTTTTAGCGTACGTTGGGTTGTGTTGGCTAAGATCCTGTTGAAGGTGAAATCACCCGCACTCGTATCCCTAGAACTAGTCAATATGGATGAATAAGATGTAGACATATTTGTGTTTGATTTGTGGACGGATGTTGTTAATTAATAATATGTATGCGAACCCAGAATTGTATCAGTATTAATGGTATACCATAAACCTTAATTATGCTTGGTTAATTTAATTGAATGTTATTATGAGTTAAATAGTTAAAAGTAAAAAGGTGATGACTTCATGCGATTTTAAAAATGCATATATTTGTATATATGTAAAAAAAATGGAGTTGTTACATAATTGGTATCAGAGCAGGTAGATCCTAAATGGTGAGTGGGTGGATGGTTATCTGAATCGATCTTAGAGTGTCTTGAGTATGTTGTGGTTGTGCTATGTAGGGGATCAATGATTTCACGTAGGTAAGAAATTACTAGTGTTTCCTATCTATATGCTGAGGTGGTGTTATGACTACTATTAAATATTTTTGAAACTAACTATTGAGTTTGATCACCTCAATAGAAGCATAATTTTTTTTTGCCACAGTAGGAAAAAGCACCACCAACGAGGAATTTTACAAAAAATGCAAAGAAAACCCTACACAACCTTGCCATGACAATTCAAGACCAAGTCACAACCACCAACCAAATTCTACAATATCTCCAAAATGCTAATAACCAAAATTGTGAAAATGGTGCTAATAACGGGATGGTAGGGAATGATAATGACATATCTGAGTTCCTAAGGACTAGACCACCTTCTTTTCAAGGTGGATAAGGGAACTAGAGAAAATCTTTGAAGTGATGGGTTGTATAAAAAGCAACAAGTTATCTTCGCTGCATATATGTTAAAAGAAGAAGCAAAATGCTATTAGTGTAGAGTTAGAGAACTTTTAGCTCACCAGGGAAGGCAGATCACCTAGCAAGTGTTCAAAGACACCTTTTTAGAAAAGTACTTCCTAAGTACTATGCGGGTAGAGAAGGAGATCGAATTTCTCCAACTCAGACAAGGCAGCATGACTGTAGACTAGTACATTGCGAGGTTCGAAGAGTTGTCTTAGTTCTCCTCTTACCTACAATTTAACCCCGATAAAATATGAAAGGCTGTTAAGTTCGAAGCAGGATTGAATCTGAAGATAAGAAATGCTGTTATAGCTATGGAGATCTGGGAGTTTGTACCTCTAATAAATAAATGTAGACTCCTAGAAAAGAGATTGAGGGCAGTGGAGGATAAGAAACAAAGACGAAACTTCTAGAAAAGGAAGAACAGGCCACAAAACTCTGGCAAAAATGTTAGAGAAAAAAGACAGGGCACTAGCAAGAGGCCAATGACTGCAAGTCCCTGAGCCTTTCAATAGAACTTTTTCACAGTTAAGTGTACTAAGTGCAGACATATGCATGGTAACTGGCCATGCTACATGGGATCAAATGTTTGCTTCAATTGCGAGCAGAAGGGTCATTTTGCAAAGAACTATCCACAAAATGTGAGGAAGCAACCGGAATAGAGGCCTTAGGTGAAAGGAAGGGTTTTCACCTTGAGCGACCAAGAGGCAGCTCAATCCTCCGAAATGATTCAAGGTACATACTATATCTATGGATTTGTTCTTATGGTGTTGTTTGACTCTGGTGATAGTCATTCATTTATATCGGAAGAATGTATTAAGGAGAATCAATATCCTATTTCTAAAACCCCCTCTAAGCTCTCTGTAGTAACTCCCATAGGAGAAAAGGTCTTAACTTCCTCTGTATGTAAAGACTGTCAGGTCACTATCCAGGAGAAAAATTTTATGTAGACCTCATTTGACTACCTTTAAGAGGTATTGATGTCATTCTAGGGTTAGACTGGATGTATAGAAATCGGGTCTTGCTAAATTGTTGCATTAAGACCGTTGAATTTCTACCTCTTACTCCACAAGAGGAGATGTAGTTATTAATGCTAAATGCAAATCAAGTCAATCGAGAGTTGAAACATGGAGTACTTGGTTACATTCTCTTGTGTTTATCAAACCTAGAAGTCAAACCGAAGTTTAATGAAATTCTAATAGCTAATGAGTTTCCTGAAGTATTTCCATCAGATATTCCAGGTTTACCTACTGAGAGAGATAGAGTTTTCTATTGATATCCTACCTGGGACAAGGCCTATCTCTATTGTGCATTATAGAATAGCCTAGAAGGACCTATAGGAACTCAAGAAACAGTTGAAGGAATTATTAGACAAAAAATTTATTAGACCGAGTGTATTGCCTTGGGGAGCTCCTGTATTATTTGTTAAGAAGAAAGACAGGAGCCTGAGACTATCCATAGATTACAAACAAATGAATAAAGTGACTATCAAAAATAAGTACCCTCTCCTTAGGATAGATGATTTATTAGATCAATTGAAGGGAGCCTCCATCTTTTCTAAAATTGACTTGAGGTCGAGATACCATCATATTAGAATCAAGGATGAAGATGTACCCAAAATAGCCTTCAAGACTAAGTATGGACATTATGAGTTTCTCGTAATGCCCTTCGGGTTGATAAATGCACCTACAATTTTCATCGATTACATAAATTTCATTTTTCAACCCTACCTAGATCAATTTGTGGTAATGTTCATTGATGACATCTTAATATATTTAAAGAGTGAGAAAGAACATGCACAACATCTCTAAATCATACTGCAAGTGCTGAAAGAGAAAAAGTTTTATGCCAAATTGGATAAGTGTGGATTTTGGCTTTCAGAGTTTAAATTTATCGGACATGTTATTTCCAATAAAGGAATAGCCATAGACCCTAGCAAGATGGAAGCAATGATTCAGTGGGAAAAACTAAAGACAGTTACAGAAGACAGAAGTTTCTTGTGTTTGGCAAGATACTATAGGAGGTTTATACAAAACTTCTCTCGTATAGCCTTGCCATTGACTAAATTGACTTAGAAGGGAAGTCCTTTGAAATGGACTGATCAATGTGAAGTTAGTTTTCAAGAGTTTAAGACAAGATTGACTACTCCTCCTGTTTTAATTATCCTAGACCCCATAAGACATTTTGAAATGTATAGTGACGCTTTAAAGAAAGGGCTAGGGTGTGTGTTAATGCAAGAAAAGAGAGTAGTTGCTTACGCCTCTAGGCAACTAAGACCCAATGAAAGAAATTATCTAACCTATGATCTTGAATTGGCAAGGGTGGTGTTTGTCTTAAAGATTTGGCGACATTATTTATACAGGGCAACATTTGAAGGATATTGTGATTAGAAGAGTCTTAAGTACCTTTTTGATAAGGAGTTAAATATGAGACAACGAAGATGGGTAGAATTTCTCAATGACTACAAGTTTGAGATAAAGTATCATCTAGGAAAGGAAAATATTGTAGCTGATGCCTTAAGTCAAAAATCTCTACAAATGGGTCAGATAATGGTGTATGAGATACAGATGCTAGAGGAGTTTTGAAATTTGAATCTAGCCACTACTCTTACCCCAAAGAAGCTAATCATCAATGGTTTGAGTATAGAGTGTGATCTTAGATCAGAGATTAAAGAGGTTTAAGCTCACGACCAATACTTATAGGATCACAAAGAATAAGATGATTTTTCTATCTCGGAAGATGGAGTAATCATATATCAAGGAAGGGTTTGAATCCCTCAAGAACAAGAGTTAAGGACTAAGATCTTGCATGAAGCACATTAGAGTAAGTACACAGTACATCCTGGATCTACTAAAATGCATCAAGACTTAAAGAAAATGTACTGGTGGCCAGGGATGAAAAAGGACATTAGTGAGTTTGTGGAGAAAAGCTAGCGAGATTTTTACAACCTCTTAAGATCCCTAAATGGAAATGGGACATTATTTTGATGGACTTTGTAGTGGGCTTACCTAAGACTTCAGTTGGACATGACTCTATCTGGGTAATAGTTGACAAATTAACAAAATTTGCTCACTTTCTGTCTATAAAAATTAACTATTCACTAGACAAATTGGCCTAGTTTTACATTCAGAAAATAGTTAGACTACATGAAATTCCTTTAATATATCATTTCTAATAGAGATCCAAGGTTCACGTCAAGGTTTTGGAAGGCGTTGTAAGAAACTTTTGGAACCCAGTTACGGTTCAGTACTGCCTACCATCCTCAAACTGACGGGCAGACAGAATGGACCATTCAAACCCTAGAAGATATGTTAAGGGCCTATGTGATAGAGTAAGGTAAAAGATGGAATAAGTACCTACCTTTAGTGGAGTTTGCTTATAATAATAACTATCACTCTAGTATTAAGATAACCCCTACGAAGCTTTATACGGTAGAAAGTGCCGATCTCCACTATGTTGATTTGAGGTAGGAGAAAAGAGCTAGCTGGGTCCTGATTTAATTCAACAAACCACTGAACAAATCAAGATGATACTAGAAAAAAATACTTATAGCTCAAAGTCAACAAAAGAGTTACTATACTAAGAGACATAAACCTCTAGAGTTTGAGGAAGAAGACCATGTATTTCTGAAACTTTTCCCGACTATTGGAGTTGGTAGGCCTCTCAAGACCAGAAAGCTAAGTCTGCGATTTTTGGGACCCTACCAAATTATGAAGAAATAGGGACATCAGCATATCAAGTTGCCCTCCCACCTAATTTTTCTAACCTACATAATTTTTTTCATGTATCACAACTCTGAAAGTATCTTCTATATTCATCACAAGTAATACGGGATGAACCAATCCAAAAAAAGGAGAACATGACATACCAGCTAGTACCGGCATCCATATTGGACACCGACATGAAGCAATTAAGGAATAAGACTATTCTCCTGGTTAAGGTGTTATGGGAAGGTTTGACTCTAGAAGAATCAACTTGGGAGTTAGAAGAAGTCATGAGAAAGATTTCAAGAAGATTGGATTTGGTTAATTTTCCTTAATTCAAGAGCTAGAGTTCTTAAGTTTAACATCTCTACCCATACATTGGGTTTTCACCTATGGACACTTCATATAGAGTTTTTCCACTTCACATGAGTTTCTAGCAAGCCAATAGAATAGCCCAAGAAAGAAATAAAACATAGACTTGGATTAGGATATAGAAATTAGACCGATAGCCCATAAACCATGAAAATGTGACCAAGCCCTCCATGAAAGGTAGAATTTTAGACAAAGCAAAGAAAATGAGTAAGAATTAACCTAAATCCAAGAGGGAAAAATAAGAATCATGTGAGGAAATAGTAGTGTAATAATAATCAAGATTAAGTCGCATGGCATTAAAACAAAACATCTATATCTCACATTCATAATTTCAACAAGTAGGTAATAATACATGGCATTAGGACAAAACATCTATATCCTACAATGATAATTTCAACAAGTAGGTAATAATACATGGCATTATGACAAAACATCCTTATCCTACACAAATAATTTTGTAATAACCCTCAACTAATAAAACCTTTGAAGGTTAAGTGTAAATAATTTGAAACAAAGAAAGTTGAGAACAATGTAAAATTTTAGAGCGTTTTCGATCTTTTCTTCTGACCTTTCGTCACTCATACAATCATAACTCT
Source organism: Gleditsia sinensis (assembly GCA_037074535.1). Taxonomy (NCBI): domain Eukaryota; kingdom Viridiplantae; phylum Streptophyta; class Magnoliopsida; order Fabales; family Fabaceae; genus Gleditsia; species Gleditsia sinensis. Next base: position 21,692,954 of record CM073467.1, read on the forward strand.
CTCATATTAAATCTAAATTAAGTAATTCCAATTTCTAATGAAATATAAGACATATATCTACAACTTTAATGTTGGGAACTTTTGCAAATTCCGTGAATATCATAGTGAGACGAGGCAAAAACCGAAGTGTAGTGTGGTCTGGACCTTTGCTCACTATTTTATGCATAACTCCTTCATATGAACTCCAAATTAGGTGATTCAAGTGGCTATGGAAAGCTAAGAGAAAGGGCTACAACTTTCATGTTGGACATTTTGTCAAATTCGGCGAAATGGAGTTCGCCGCGGCGAGAATAGTTCGCCGCGGCGAGAATGATGCGGTATTTTTTTCCCGAGAGCTGAGTTTCTGGTTTCGAATCTCGCCGCGGCGAAAATAAGTTCGCCGGCGGCGAAAATCGCGGCTCGCCGCGGCGAGAATGAGCTCGCCGGCGGCGAGATTCGTCTGGTAGTTATTTTTGGCGGACCCCCCCCCTTTTCTTCATTTTCTCTTTCATCTGAACCCTAATTCTCTCTCTCTAAAATTTTCCTCAAACTTCTCTCTAAGATATCTCATGATCCGGACGTCCGATTTGAGCAAGTAAGGTATCGTTGGACTCGTGGGAAGAAGAGCTACAAATCCCACCGATCAATTTCGCCGGAAAGTCGCCGGAAGGTCGCCGGAAAATTGCGTGAATAGTACCTCCAAAGGTAAAACTCCGTTTAATCGTGTTTTAGGCTTCGTTTTACCGAATTTCTTTCCATAGATAGTCTTAGAATTAGTTTCTATACAACATATAGGATTTTTAGGTTTCGGCATGAATAGTGTTCCGGCGAGTGAATAGTGTTTTCCGGCGTGAATAGTAACTTTTAGAGTTTTCTAATTTTCATGTTATGGCTATGTTTTCTAGGTTGTTGAGCCATCACGAGGTGAAATTCTCGTTGTTGGACTCCTAGTAAGGTGAGTGGGTTTTTCATACTATAGCGCCTGTTTGGTTTATTACTCTTTCATATGATTTTAACTAGTTGGAATATATGCTAAACTATTTTACCGCTTTGAAAACCAATATGTTCCAACCATATTAGAAATTATAACTTTCAATCCTAGTTGAACCCTAGGTATGCAGGGCAAGCATCTAGACTAATAATTCTCCATTTGAGCTAGATTTATAGAAATGCGAACTTAGTCATAGAAATGAACTAAGTTAGCCATGAAATGATTTGATGCATGATAAGCATCTATGTGACGTCTACGGACGATCTATGTTTTAAAAGGGAAAATTTATGATTGTAAAGGTCTCCATGGGAATTCATGGATGAGATATATTTTAGAATAGAGTTTTATGCATGAAAAGAGCTAGATGGAGAATTATAGCTTTATTGTAAAGTTATTGAAAAGTTTTACTTTAAACTCTCTGAATAGCATATTTCAAATGTTTTCTATTGGAGGGACCCTTTTAGATCACTGTTAGCTAGCCGCAGGTAGTGCTAGTCCTGGTGCACCTTGATCATGTTACGGCTTCGGCCTAGGATATTGTGACGGGCATATGACTGCCTAAGACATAAAATTTAGGGTGGACTTATGTCTACGCCTACAGTGATTACCCTACCCTTGCTGTGTGCTTGGGGGAGATGATAGATCTGTTAGGAAAGACCTCCAATAAACTAGTGCATTTTTCTTAAAGATGAAATATTTTTTTTAAAAAAATACCACATGCATCATTTTTATTGCATAAATATCTTCATTTATTATTTACCATGCATAATTGATTTGCTTACAGTTATTGATTTAATTCTGTTTTATCATGTAAACTGTTTAGCATTCTTTCAATAAATTATGATTAGATGTTTAATGTTTTCTATACCTTGATTTCAATTATTTAATTCATTGCAAAACACTCGTGCTTAGTTTGCCCTGTTTCTGTTATAGTATGATTTATCCATTCACTGAGATGTGGTAATCTCACCCCTCTTCTGTTTTCTCCCCACAGATAGTCAAAGAAACACTGATCCAGCTACAGCTCCATAGGAGGCTGAGTTAGCATTGGTGAGCCCCAGTTTGGGCATGGCTTTGTTGTACTGGTTGTTTAGTTTAGTAATGTCTAGTATATCTCCATGAACATACAGGCAGGATCCTCGCTTCTTGTATTGTTTGAAAAAAATGTTTTTTTTTAGTTTTGCAACAATGTTTGTACTATGAGGCCATGGGCCAAGTTGAATCAAGAATGTTGGATTCATAAGATATAGATATATATACAATATTTTCTGATATTGGATGTGGCGTATGTGGCCAGTTATATTTATTATGTACTGGATTGTGTGCTGAATGGTTGTGCATGCTATGTGTTAGGCTTACGGCTAGGGGGAAACCCTTATGCCGTGCCGGTCATGTGTTCCATCATTTGGAGCCGTGACAAAGTTGGTATCAGAGCGTGGTTAGGTTTCCCTGTGTTCATGGAGTAACGGACCTTTAGGTAGGACTTTGAGTATGGGTATGAATCCGGACATGCTTATACTCACGGTGCTGCTAAAGGGGTTCGATAGGATGTTGTCTTTTTGTTTAAGTTAGTCAGTTTATAGTATGCTATGTTGATATGGTTAAGTGATGGTTGAGCTATTTCTGTTTTATAGCGAAATGCCACCAAGAACCAGATCAAAGGTTAGGCAACCCGCGGTTCAAGAGCAGATAGCTGAAGAGTCTGCTCAGTCCGCAGTACCTGTGCCTAGAGGCCGAGGTAGAGGTCGTGGCAGAGGCCGAGGTAGAGGTCGTGGCAGAGGCCGACCTAGAGGCAGTGGCAGAGGTGTAAGGGCTGCTGAAGCAGCCGAACAAGCTGAGTTAAGAAGTGAGCAAGCTGAAACTCCCAGGACGGGGGAAATGTCTTCTCACCCCCGGGATGATGTGATAGCCCAGATGCTGGTAACCATGCAGGGTATGCAGCGGGCAATAGAAAATCTAGCTGAGAGAAGGGATGGGCAAGATAGAAGGGACCCGCAACAATCCAAAACAACTACCTCCGTTCCAGAACCAGTTAGGTCCGTGGAGCGGCAGGTGAGACCCGCTGAGAGGGAAGTGGAACTATCTGAGTTCCTGAAGCTGAAACCGCCAACCTTTAAGGGGTTGTTGGCCAGTGAAGATCCTCAGGAGTTTATAGAGGCTACTGAGAAGATCTGCGAGGTTCTGAAATGTTCAGAGATTCGCTCAGTAGAATTGGCAGCCTTCCAGTTGTCTGGCGTAGCGCAGGTATGGTTCAAGACCATGATGCGTGGAAGGGGAGCTACAGCGCCACCTTTGAGATGGCCAGAGTTCAAGGAAGTCTTCATGGAGAGGTTTGTGCCTCAGAGTATCCGGTATGCAAAGTGTCAAGAGTTTGTGGAGTTGAAGCAGACTCCTGGTATGTCAGTCACAGAGTATGACTACCGCTTCACACAGCTGATGCCGTATGCACCGCACATGGTCCCTACTGAAAGGGACATGATCAGGAAATTTATCCAGGGGTTGGTGCCAGCATTGTTTAAATCAGTGGCACCCCAGATGAAGCAATTCCCGAACTATGCAGAGGCTGTAGATTGCGCAAGAATGATGGAGACTAGGCATGTGGCCGATGTTGAGAGTGCCAAGCTAAGGAAGAGAGATAGAGACGGGAGCTCCAAAGGAGGGCAAAGTTCTCATTCCCAAGGACCCCGATTCCAGAGCCAGCAGCGCCCAGCACCACAGAATGTCGGGAACCCCAACCAGAGATCAGATGCAAGTGGTAGGCTAGGTCTTAGCCAGGGAAACACCAGGTATCCAGGACAACCAGGACCAAGAGCCATTCAGCAGAACAGGCCACAATGCCCTATTTGTGGCAACCATCATTTTGGTCAGTGCCGCAGGGAGATGATTGTTTGCTATCATTGCCACCAACCTGGACACATGAAGAGGGAATGTCCTCAGTTGTATGGCTCAAGCCAAGGGCCAACTCGACCAGCTTTACTACCAGCCCCAGTGGCAGCTCAGCCTATAAGGACTATACCGGGCCAAGCAAGTAGCAGAGGTACTGGTAGAGGGATGATGGGCCGCGGTCAAAGCCAAGCAGGCCGAGGTGAACCGAGGATTTTTGCTCTTACCAGACAGGATGCACAAGCTTCAAATGCGGTCATGACAGGTACTCTTTCAGTTTGCCTACATGAAGCATATGTTTTGTTTGACCCCGGGTCTACATATTCCTATGTTTCTCCTAGCTTTGCTAAGAGTTTGGGTAAAGGTCCGATTAGGATGGATGCCCCTTTCTTTGTAACCACCCCGGTCGGTGATTATTTGCCAGTAGAGCATGTATGCAAATCATGTAAAGTGTCAGTGGGTGATAGGGAGACATCTGCTGATTTGATCATCCTAGACATGATGGTCGACTTTGATGTAATCCTGGGAATGGATTGGTTGGCAGCATGCTATGCTACCTTGGATTGTTATGAGAAGGCAATCAAGTTCAACCCTCCAAGTGAAGTTCCTTTCCGGTTCCAGTGTGATCGAAGTAAAGCTCCAAGTAACCTGATATCAGTCTTGGGTGCTCAGAAGATGTTGAAGAAGGGATGCCAGGGATATTTGGCATATGTTAGAGATGTGGATGGGAAGGTACCGGATGTAGACAACATGGTAGTAGTAAGAGAATTCCTGGATGTCTTTCCAGAAGAGTTGCCAGGATTACCTCCTGAACGGGAGATAGAGTTTGGTATCGACCTTATTCCAGAGGCTCGACCAATTTCTATACCGCCTTACAGGATGGCACCCACAGAGCTTAAGGAGTTAAAGAGTCAGTTGCAGGATTTGTTAGATAAGGGCTTCATCAGGCCGAGTACTTCTCCATGGGGTGCTCCAGTTCTTTTTGTGAAGAAGAAAGATGGGTCTTTGCGTCTTTGCATTGACTATCGGCAACTGAATAAGCTAACAGTGCGCAACAACTACCCTTTACCCAGGATTGATGATCTGTTCGATCAACTTCAAGGAGCGAAATGTTTCTCCAAGATTGATCTGAGGTCAGGGTATCATCAGTTGAGAATCAAGAAGGAAGATATTTCCAAGACGGCTTTTAGGACCCGTTATGGTCATTATGAGTTTTTGGTTATGTCTTTCGGACTAACTAATGCACCAGCTGCTTTTATGGACTTGATGAACAGAGTGTTCAAGCCATTCTTGGATCAGTTTGTCATCGTGTTCATTGATGACATATTGGTTTATTCTGCAGACCATGAGGAGCATGAACAGCACCTACGGGTCATTCTGCAGATTTTGAGGGATCAGCAGTTGTATGCCAAGCTCTCTAAGTGTGAGTTCTGGTTGGACAGTGTTATGTTTCTGGGGCATGTAGTCACGAAGGACGGCATTCAAGTAGACCCCGAGAAGGTAGAGGCAGTACAGCAGTGGCCTCGCCCAGCTAGTGTGACGGAGATCCGAAGTTTCTTGGGTCTAGCAGGGTATTACCGGAGGTTCATCAAGGATTTCTCCAGAATTGCTGCTCCTTTGACCAGATTAACCAGGAAGGGAGTTAAGTTTGAGTGGTCGGATGTATGCGAAGAAAGTTTCCAGACCTTGAAGAAGTGTCTAACCACAGCCCCAGTTCTAACTATCCCAACGGGCACTGGAGGATACTCAGTATACTGTGACGCCTCAAGGGTGGGCTTGGGTTGTGTGTTAATGCAGAATGGTCATGTTGTAGCCTACGCATCTAGGCAGCTCAGGAAGCACGAACAGAACTATCCTACACATGATCTGGAGATGGCGGCAGTGGTCTTTGCCTTGAAGATTTGGAGGCATTATCTCTATGGTGAACCCTGTGAGATTTACACGGACCACAAGAGTCTCAAGTACATCTTTCAACAAAGAGATCTTAACTTGAGACAGAGAAGGTGGATGGAGTTGGTGAAAGACTATGACTGTACTATCTTGTACCACCCAGGCAAGGCCAATGTGGTAGCAGATGCTTTGAGCAGGAAGTCAATGGGGAGTCTAGCCCATATTACCCTACTCCGGAGGCCGTTGGTAAGGGATATTCATCGGCTAGAAGGAGAGGGGATGCGCTTTGAAGTGAAGGAGCCAGGGGTGTTGCTAGCCCACATGCAACTACACTCTCCACTGGTTGAGCAGATTAAGGCAGATCAGGACAAGGATGCCAAGCTGTGCAAGCTCAAGAATGAATCCAGGAATAATCAGACTTCTGAATTCAGCGTGGATGCTGAAGGAGTGTTAAGATATGGGAAGCGCTTGTGTGTACCCGATGTGGATAGCTTGAAGAAGCAGATTTTGGGGGAGGCACATCAATCAGCCTATACTATCCACCCAGGAACAAATAAGATGTACAGTGACCTCAAGGACTTGTATTGGTGGAATGGGATGAAAAAGGATGTAGCAAACTTTGTGGCTCAATGCTTGGTTTGTCAACAGGTGAAAGCTGAACACCAGAAGCCTGCCGGTTTGCACCAGCAGATTGAGATACCAGAGTGGAAGTGGGAAAGGATTACTATGGACTTCGTTACAGGATTACCGAGGACCCCTAAGGGTTATGACTCAGTATGGGTGATAGTGGATCGAATGACCAAGTCATCCCACTTCTTACCAGTGAAGACTACCTTCAATGTGGCTCAGTATGCAAGCCTGTATCTGAGTGAGATCGTCAGATTGCATGGAGTCCCTGTATCCATCATATCTGACCGAGGTCCACAGTTTACGGCAAGGTTTTGGAAAGCTTTTCAAGAAGCTTTGGGAACGAGGTTGGATCTAAGCACCGCTTTTCATCCCCAAACAGATGGCCAGTCAGAACGCACGATTCAGATTCTGGAGGATATGCTTAGAGCATGTATATTAGATTTTGGTGGCAGTTGGGAAGGATACCTGCCATTAGCTGAGTTTGCATACAACAACAGTTATCAAGCCAGTATTCAGATGGCACCTTTTGAAGCTCTTTATGGGAGAAGATGCCGATCTCCCATTGGATGGTTTGAAGTTGGAGAAGCCAAGCTGCTAGGGCCAGACTTGGTGCAAGATGCCATAGAGAAGGTTAAGCTGATAAGGGAACGGCTTTTAACTGCACAAAGTCGTCAGAAGTCTTATGTGGACCATAGGCGTCGGGAGTTGGAGTTTTCTCTAGGCGATCATGTGTTCCTCAGAGTTTCACCCATGAAGGGAATAATACGGTTTGGTAAGAAAGGGAAGTTAAGCCCGAGGTATATTGGACCTTTTGAAGTTCTGGATAGGGTCGGAGCAGTGGCATACCGCCTAGCCCTACCACCTGGATTGAGCGAAGTGCATCCAGTCTTTCATGTCTCGATGTTGAGAAAGTATTTACCCGACCCATCTCATGTGATTCAACCGCAGGAAATCCTTTTGGATGACAAGTTGGCCTACGAAGAGAAACCCGTGGCCATTGTTGATAGAAAAGTGAAAAAGTTGAGGTCTAAGGATATCCCTACAGTGAAGGTGATCTGGCAGAATCATTCCAAAGAGGAAGCTACGTGGGAAGTAGAGGACGTCATGAGAGAGAAGTATCCACAGCTGTTCCAAGAGTAGTTTTATGTTTTTATGTTGTTGGTTCTTGTAAAATTCGGGGACCGAATTTTTATAAGGAGGGGAGAATGTAATAACCCTCAACTAATAAAACCTTTGAAGGTTAAGTGTAAATAATTTGAAACAAAGAAAGTTGAGAACAATGTAAAATTTTAGAGCGTTTTCGATCTTTTCTTCTGACCTTTCGTCACTCATACAATCATAACTCTCTCATATTAAATCTAAATTAAGTAATTCCAATTTCTAATGAAATATAAGACATATATCTACAACTTTAATGTTGGGAACTTTTGCAAATTCCGTGAATATCATAGTGAGACGAGGCAAAAACCGAAGTGTAGTGTGGTCTGGACCTTTGCTCACTATTTTATGCATAACTCCTTCATATGAACTCCAAATTAGGTGATTCAAGTGGCTATGGAAAGCTAAGAGAAAGGGCTACAACTTTCATGTTGGACATTTTGTCAAATTCGGCGAAATGGAGTTCGCCGCGGCGAGAATAGTTCGCCGCGGCGAGAATGATGCGGTATTTTTTTCCCGAGAGCTGAGTTTCTGGTTTCGAATCTCGCCGCGGCGAAAATAAGTTCGCCGGCGGCGAAAATCGCGGCTCGCCGCGGCGAGAATGAGCTCGCCGGCGGCGAGATTCGTCTGGTAGTTATTTTTGGCGGACCCCCCCCCCTTTTCTTCATTTTCTCTTTCATCTGAACCCTAATTCTCTCTCTCTAAAATTTTCCTCAAACTTCTCTCTAAGATATCTCATGATCCGGACGTCCGATTTGAGCAAGTAAGGTATCGTTGGACTCGTGGGAAGAAGAGCTACAAATCCCACCGATCAATTTCGCCGGAAAGTCGCCGGAAGGTCGCCGGAAAATTGCGTGAATAGTACCTCCAAAGGTAAAACTCCGTTTAATCGTGTTTTAGGCTTCGTTTTACCGAATTTCTTTCCATAGATAGTCTTAGAATTAGTTTCTATACAACATATAGGATTTTTAGGTTTCGGCATGAATAGTGTTCCGGCGAGTGAATAGTGTTTTCCGGCGTGAATAGTAACTTTTAGAGTTTTCTAATTTTCATGTTATGGCTATGTTTTCTAGGTTGTTGAGCCATCACGAGGTGAAATTCTCGTTGTTGGACTCCTAGTAAGGTGAGTGGGTTTTTCATACTATAGCGCCTGTTTGGTTTATTACTCTTTCATATGATTTTAACTAGTTGGAATATATGCTAAACTATTTTACCGCTTTGAAAACCAATATGTTCCAACCATATTAGAAATTATAACTTTCAATCCTAGTTGAACCCTAGGTATGCAGGGCAAGCATCTAGACTAATAATTCTCCATTTGAGCTAGATTTATAGAAATGCGAACTTAGTCATAGAAATGAACTAAGTTAGCCATGAAATGATTTGATGCATGATAAGCATCTATGTGACGTCTACGGACGATCTATGTTTTAAAAGGGAAAATTTATGATTGTAAAGGTCTCCATGGGAATTCATGGATGAGATATATTTTAGAATAGAGTTTTATGCATGAAAAGAGCTAGATGGAGAATTATAGCTTTATTGTAAAGTTATTGAAAAGTTTTACTTTAAACTCTCTGAATAGCATATTTCAAATGTTTTCTATTGGAGGGACCCTTTTAGATCACTGTTAGCTAGCCGCAGGTAGTGCTAGTCCTGGTGCACCTTGATCATGTTACGGCTTCGGCCTAGGATATTGTGACGGGCATATGACTGCCTAAGACATAAAATTTAGGGTGGACTTATGTCTACGCCTACAGTGATTACCCTACCCTTGCTGTGTGCTTGGGGGAGATGATAGATCTGTTAGGAAAGACCTCCAATAAACTAGTGCATTTTTCTTAAAGATGAAATATTTTTTTTAAAAAAATACCACATGCATCATTTTTATTGCATAAATATCTTCATTTATTATTTACCATGCATAATTGATTTGCTTACAGTTATTGATTTAATTCTGTTTTATCATGTAAACTGTTTAGCATTCTTTCAATAAATTATGATTAGATGTTTAATGTTTTCTATACCTTGATTTCAATTATTTAATTCATTGCGAAACACTCGTGCTTAGTTTGCCCTGTTTCTGTTATAGTATGATTTATCCATTCACTGAGATGTGGTAATCTCACCCCTCTTCTGTTTTCTCCCCACAGATAGTCAAAGAAACACTGATCCAGCTACAGCTCCATAGGAGGCTGAGTTAGCATTGGTGAGCCCCAGTTTGGGCATGGCTTTGTTGTACTGGTTGTTTAGTTTAGTAATGTCTAGTATATCTCCATGAACATACAGGCAGGATCCTCGCTTCTTGTATTGTTTGAAAAAAATGTTTTTTTTTAGTTTTGCAACAATGTTTGTACTATGAGGCCATGGGCCAAGTTGAATCAAGAATGTTGGATTCATAAGATATAGATATATATACAATATTTTCTGATATTGGATGTGGCGTATGTGGCCAGTTATATTTATTATGTACTGGATTGTGTGCTGAATGGTTGTGCATGCTATGTGTTAGGCTTACGGCTAGGGGGAAACCCTTATGCCGTGCCGGTCATGTGTTCCATCATTTGGAGCCGTGACAAATTTCAACCAAGCAAGGGAGACTCAAGGGCTGGAAATTTGCCACCTAGAAAGGCAAACCTATCATACTTGATTAAGACAAAAGAAAAAAGAAATGAATCCCTAAATAAAAGGGACATTGTCCCTTGTCTTAAGAACATTTAATCATAATTTTCAAAATACAAATCTCTTTTTGCTATGCATATCTTGACTAAGGGAGAGGAAGACAAGAACATGAGTTGTCTTTCCTAAAAAAAACCAAGTGCATCCTAATTGTGTTAAGGTAGACCCACGATTATGAAAGGTGAACCACTTGATAGTTTATTTAAGAAAAATTCACCATTATAACATTATAATTTCTTCCAAGTAAGGGAGAGCAAAAACATAAGCAAGGTAGAGTGAGGAAAGGAGAGAAAGAGAGAAGAGTGGAAGGAAGAGGAAGGAAAAGTCTAGAGGACTAAGTACTCAAGGTAAGTTAACTTAAGCTCTACTTGAATCCAGATTTTCTCTTCATCCTTAGGATTCAAAACTCACCCTCCTTCTCTTATTTAAACTGCTACAAAAACTAAGGGAAGGGAGGAATCTTGCTACTTCCTTCAAGAGGAAACAAGAAAAAGAATTCACTAAGTGAGATAGAGAGATCTTTAGGTAGGTTTAACAATATCTCTTTTTGAAGAAAAGCTTTCAAATTTGTAACATTTATATGAGATTTTAATCTTAGAACTTTGATGAAATTTACAATATTTGTTACTTTGATGATTGATCATGGATGTTGCTATATCATGTTACATGTTATCTTTCATATGATGGATTTTTTGAACATTTTGGTTAGTGTGGAAAGTTCTGCATAGGTATGGCTATAGGTGGCAAAATTTTAGGATTTTTATGCTGTTATTTTGTATATTTGAATATGGTGAAAAATTGATGGAAGATTATTGGATGTAAATTAGGAAGGAAATGGAAGTGGACGTAATAAAATGATGAACTAAAACCTTAGGAAATGTTTGGTTAGGAAACTGGATTTTGGAGTAACTAGGGAAGCTTCTATTTTTCAAATTCTGGGAAGAATTGGTTAGGAATTAAAAGAAATGGTTAACATGAAAAATGTAGATATATGTCTCACGAAATGTTAGCCACTAGTAGCACTAAATTTGGAGTCTAGATGAGGGAAATATTATTTGATTAGTAGGTAATTGCTAGAACCAGCGAAGAATCTGTTAGGTAAGCTTCTGTGTTTGAATTTCTGGGAAAAATATATAAGGAAATAAAATAAATAGTTAACATGAAAAATATGTATATATGTCTCAATAATTTTTAGCCCCTAGAATCATTCAATTTGGAATCCATATTAGGAAGATATGGTTAGATTAGTAAGTAATGGTTAGAAACTAGCTAACCAGGGAAGAATCTATTAAGTATGCTTTTGTGTTTGAATTTCTGGGCAAAATCTATAGGGAATTATGTAACAACTCCATTTTTTTTACATATATACTTATATGTATATTTCTAAAATTCCATGAAGTCATTACCTTCTTACTTCTAACTATTTAACTCATAATAACATTCAATTAAATTAACCAAACATAAATAAGGTTTAAGAAATACCATTAAAACTTATACAATTATAGGTTCACGTACACATTATTAATCAAAACATATGTAAAAAAATCAAACACATATAAGTCTACATTTTATTCATCCATATTGACCAGTTCCGGAGATACAGGTGCGGGTAGTTGCACCTTCACCAGGATCTTAGTCGACTCAACCCAACGTACACTAAAAGTCGGTCATAGAGAATATCTAAATAACTTAGTTTTCTGAACATTATATGAAAATATAATGAGAAATAAATCCCAGTAGGTTCAACAATAAATTATTATCAATAATGTTTGTCACGTCATGTTCATCTGTATAAGCTACAGCAATTATCTTTAGGTCACATGAATGCACTTTATCTATGCACATGAAAATTGTATAGTTATGACATATATGGCATGAATAACTATTTTTAAAATATCATATGATGGCTATCAACTTATTTTCATATCAAGATACCTTGGTCAGGGTAAGTACTTTCTACTCTCCTGAATGGGCTTTTCTCGCTGGGTCCGATATGGCACTCTTTTTCTTTCTTTTCTCATTAACATAATTATAACTATTAACAAAGCGTCCCTTATTGGTGCACCACACGGACCGCCATGTGGTCGTGCTCATTTCTTTTCTTTTCTTTTCTTTTCACATTAATAGCCATAAATATGATTTCAATAACAAGTATGTTCATTATACTCACATGCCATAATTTTCATCAAAATATAATCATTACCAAAAATCATTGGTAATCATGCCATAAACATAATCGTTTCAAATATCACTTTATAAAATATTTCTATGTCAAAATTATGCACTTAATATAGTAAGGAGTTCATGCAATGGCAATGGCTATGGCATACACTAGTCATTTATTATTTTCATTTATAAGATTATTCTTTTTTTTATAAATATTATTATCCTCTCTTCACTAAACAGAGCATAATATCCTCATTTTAAATCCGATTGAGGTGATCTTGGTGTTAATTGAAAGATACAACAATCCTCTAAATCCCTTATGTTGAACATTTCAGTGAAATCGTAAGTAATCATGGTGTTACTACTCCCTCAAATTCAATGTTATTTCTTCTCGAGTAGATTCAGACCTCTACTTACTAATCAGACCATATCTCCCTCATAAAAATTCTAATTGAGGTGATTCGAAAGCCTATAAACTGATAAGATATTTAGATAAAACTTTCATGTTTATCATTTCTTCAGATTCCTTACTAATTATTCACAAAAAATCAAAAACAAAAACACTTACATTTACCACCCTGGATTCTAAAATGATTCTAACCTTTACTCACTAATTAGCCATATCTCTCTCATATGGACTCCAAATTTCAGAGCCTATATATCCGTGATACATATATATATATATATATATATATATATATATATATATATATATATATATATATATATATTATGTTAACAATTTCCTTTAATTACCTACATATTGTGCCCAAAAATTCAAACACAGAAGCATACTTAACAGATTCTTCCTTAGTTAGCTAGTTTCTAACTTTTGCTTACAAATATGATCATATCTCCCTCATATTGATTCCAATTAGAATGATTCTAGTGGCTAAAAGTCTGTGAAAATGTTTTTTCATGTTAAGAATTTATTTTAATTCCCTACATATGTGTCACAGAAATTCAAACACAGAAGCATACCTGATAGATTCTTCCCTGGTTAACCATTTTTTGACCACTGCTTACATATCGGGCAAAATCTCCCTCATTTGGACTCCAAATTATGTAATTCCAGTGGTTAAAAATCCTTGAGACATAGATCTACATTTTTCATGTTAACCATTTCTTTTAATTCCTAACCGATTCTTTCCAAAATTTCAAAAACAGAAGCTTCCCTGGTTATCCCGAAATCCAGTTTCCTAACCAATTCTTTCCAAAGGTTTTAGTTCATCATTATATTACATCCTCTTCCATTTTCTTTACATCTAATCATTTTCCATCAATTTTTCACCACATTCAAATATACAAAATAGTAGCATAAAAATCATAAAAAGTTTACTACCCATAGCCATACCTATGCAGAATTTTTCACACCAACCGTAATGTCCAAAACATCTATCATATGCAAAATAACATGTAACATAATATAGGAACATCCATGATCAATCATCAAAGTAGAAAATATTGTAAACTTAATCAAAGTTCTAAGATCAAAATCTCATATAAATGTTACAAATTTCAAAACTTTTCTTCAAAAAGAGATATTGTTAAACCTACCTTAAGATCTCCCTAGCTCACTTAGTGAATTCCTTTTCTTGTTTCCTCTTGAAGGAAGTAGCAAGATTCCTCCCTTCCCTTAGCTTTTTTCTAGCAGTTTAAATAAGAGAAGGAGGGCAAGTTTTGGAACCCCAAGGATGAAGAAGAAAGATGGATTCAAGTGGAGATTAAGCTAACTTACTTTGAGTACTTAGTCCTCTAGACTTCTCCTTCTTCTTCATTTCTTTCTTCTCCTCTCTTTCTCTCCTTTCCTTTCTCTACCTTGCTTCTATTTTTTTCCTCTCCCTCACTTAGAAAAAATTCTAATGTTATAGGGTGGGTTTTGCTTAAATAAACTATCAAATAATTCACCTTTCATGAACATAGGTCTACCTTATCATAATTAGGATGCACTTGGTTGTTTTTTGGGGAAAAACAACTCATGTTCTTGTCTTCCTCTTCCTTAGTCAAGATATGCATAGCAAAAGGAGATTTATTTTTTGAAAATTATGATAATATGTTCTTAAGACAAGGGATAAGGTCCCTTTGATTTGGGGATTCATTTCCTTTTTCTTTTGTCTTAATCAAGTATGATAGGTTTGCCTTTCTAAGTGGAAAATTATCAGCCATTGGATCTCCCTTGCTTGGCTAAAATTATTTGTGTAGGATAAGGATGTTTTGTCCTAATGCCATGTATTAGTACCTACTTGTTGAAATTATGAATGTAGGATATAGACATTTTGTCTTAATTCTATGTGACCTAATCTTGATTATTATTGCACTACTATTTCCTCACATGATTCTTATTTTTCCCTCTCGGATTTGGGTTCATTCTTACTCATTTTCTTTGCTTTGGCTAAAATTCTACCTTTCATGGAGGGCTTGGTCACATTTTCATAATTTTTGGGCTATCGGTCCAACTTCTATATCCTAGTCCAAGTCTATGTTTTATTTCTTGCTTGGGCTATCCAATGGGCATGATGGAGATCAAGGTGCTGTCAAAGCTACTATAAACCGTTCCCAAGATCCTTTGCAAGGGATAGGCGGTCCAATGACTAGGAGCAGGGCGAAGCGAGCCAAGGAAGCTTTACTGGGCTTGATCTTGGATGTGCAGGCTAAAGAGGAAATTATTGGGCCAAGTCAAGACATCAAGTGGGCCACACTTTGCAGCCTTGAAGAGGGCAGTTCGGAGGCCCAATAAAGTTTATTGGATCTTGAAGACAACTAGCCCAAATCTGCATAGGCTAAAGATGTATTATGGGCTTTAGTTTTAAATGTTTTGTTTTAGATATTATTAGCATTTGGGCCCATTCTTTATGCAGCCCAAATAGTAGTTTAATTATGGGTTTGTTTTTGTTAGTTTAGTTGGGCCAGATAATTAATGTTATTTGGGTCATATTCTATTAGAAGTCCAATTAGAAATTTTAGGCCTGCTGGCTTTCCTACTAGGGTTAGGATTGATTGTCTATTTAAGATTTCATTAGGTTCATGTATTGAAACAGATTTTGATGATTAATAAAGATTGAGTTTTCTCCTAAAGTGAGAGCTTCCCTTAGTTCTTGGGCAAAGAACTGAATCCGATCTTATCGAGGCAACTCGTGGCGATCAAACATCCATTGAATTTTCAAGACGATCCTTGCTTTCGCCAAACACTCCGTTTCTTCGTATAGAGGAACGCATCAATAGGCTTACTAGAAACTTATGTGAAGTGGAAAAACTCTATATGAAGTGTCCATAGGTGAAAGCTCAATTTATGGGTGGAGATGTTGAACTTAAAAATTTCTAACTCTTGAATTAGGAAAAATTACCCTAATCCAATCTTCTTAAAATTTTAAGACCTTTACTTACTTCACAAAAAAACTTATCTTCCTTACCAAACACTCCATTTCTTCGTATAGAGGAATGCATCATTTGGTATTAGAGCTTTGGCTCCTTGAGATTTGGTTGGTGTCCTATCTTTTCTTTTCTATTTTCTAGAGTCTTTCTTCTTCTTCTACCTTTCTTTAGGTCAAATTAGAGTTCTAGTTCTAGTTCTAGTTAATGTTCTTCTAGTCCTTTTAAAAAAAAAAAAGAGTTCTAGTTCTAGTCAATTTTCTTTTCCTACTTATATTCTAATTCCTAGTCCTAGTCAATTTAGTTTCTTCTTCCAAAAATTTGAATTTCGAAAAAAAAAGTGATTCCTATTCCTATTTCAATTTGGTTTCTTGTTCAAAAATTCAAAATTCAAAATTCAAAAAAAAAAATCAGATTCTTAGTCCTAGTTGAATTTGGTCTCTTCTGAAAAAAAAAATTCGTAAAAAAAAGGGAAATTCGCTCAAAAAAAAAAGAGGTGAGCTGAAAAAAAAAGGAAGAGAAATTCGTTAAAAAAAACAGCATACTGATATTAGTATCCCGCATATTTTTCAAAATTCAGTTCCTAGAGTTGTCATTGTCTGAAAATTTATTCTTTTTAATTCACTTGTTTTCTTAGATAAGTTTGTTGATCAGGTTCTTGTTTAAGAGCTTTAAGGGAAAGAGAGTGAAATTGAGTGCAAAACACGTGAGGTTTGTGAGACAAACATGAGTAGTGAAAGAGATCAACCTGAAATTGACCTTAAACTCTTTATGAAAGCAGTTCAAGATCAGTTTAAGTTGCTGAATATGAGGCTGGATAACCTTGATTCACCAGCCCAACCTAAGCTTACCAAACAGTTTGGGTTTGATGAGGGAGAAGGGGAATATTCAGATAGTGAAGCATTCGAGTCAAGAAAGGAAAGGAGGATAGCTCCTAGGCGTGATAGTGACTTAGGAAACATAAAAATGACTATTCCTACATTCCAAGGTAAGGGTGACCCTGAACTTTACTTAGAGTGGGAGAGGAAGGTAGAACATATGTTTGAGTGTCATGATTATACTGAGGAGAAAAAGGTGAAGCTAGCTGCTGTGGAGTTTACTGACTATGCTAGTATTTGGTAGGATCAATTAGCAATTAATAGGCGGAGAAGTGGTGAGAGACCTATTCGGTCATGGGAAGAGATGAAGGTTGTGATGAGAAAACGGTTTGTTCCTAGCTATTACTATAGAGACTTGTTCAAAAAATTACAAAATCTGCATCAAGGATCTATGAGTGTAGAGGATTACTACAATGAGATGGAGATGGCCATGATAAAAGCTAATATTGAAGAGGATAGAGAGGCTACAATGGCAAGGTTTATAGGTGGTTTGAGGAAAGAAATTGCAGATGTAGTAGATATGCACCATTATGTAGAGATGGAGGATTTACTGCATAAAGCAATTAAAGTTGAAAAGCAGTTAAAGGTTAGAACATCTTCTAAATTTGGCTCAATTCCTAAAACTCCATGGAAGCCGAATTGGCAAGATAACCCTAAGACTGCTACTAGGCCGAAGGAAGAGAGCAAGGGGAGGAATTCAATTACAGCCCCTAATCCCAAGGCTAAGAATGATACTTCTACTTCCTTTAGAGCACGAGATACAAAATGTTTTAGATGTCACGGGTTGGGGCATATTGCATCACAGTGTCCTAACAAGAGAGCCATTGTTCTTCTTGATGATGGAGGCATGGAGAGTGAGCATTCAAGTGATGATGAGATGCCACCATTGGAGGATTGCAGTGACATGGAGATTGGAGAAATAGTGCATGGAGAAGTATTAGTTACTCGACGTGCTCTTAATATGAAACATAATGATGATGTTGATGATGAACAACGTGAGCACATATTCTAGACCAGGTGCCACGTGAATAACAAGGTATGTAGCTTGATTATTGATAGTGGGAGTTGCACTAATGTAGCTAGTACCTTGATGGTTGATAAATTGGTTCTACCCACATTGAAACATCCTAAGCCATATAGGCTAAGATGGTTGAATGATAGGGGAGATATATGGGTGACCAATCAGGTTTGCATATCTTTTTCTATTGGTAACTACAAAGATGAAGTGCTTTGTGATGTAGTACCAATGCATGCTGGACACTTGTTGTTGGGACGTCCATGGCAATTTGATAGAAGGGTTAATTATGATGGCTACAAGAATCAATATACACTAACCATACATAAGAGAACATTTATTCTAACACCCCTAAAGCCAGCTGAGGCTTTTGCTGATCAAGTGAGAATTACAAAAGAGTGTAAGTTGAGAGAAACACTAGAAAAAGAGAAGAAAGAGAGTAAGGTGAAAATTGAGAGTGAGAGAAAAGAGAGAGAGGTTGAGACATGTGAGCAGAAAAAGAAAGAGAGTTGTAAGCCAGAGAAAGAGAAAAATAAAAGAGTGAGTGCTTTTGCACTAAAAAGTGATGTGAAGAGTGCTTTGGTATGCAAGCCAAACCTCCTTGTGCTCATTTACAAGGATATTTATTTTACTAACACTCCTAACCTATCTTTGCCTAGTATGGTTATGTCTTTGTTACAGGAATTCACTGATGTTTTTCCTGAGGAGATTCGACATGGACTACCACCTTTGAAAGGCATTGAGCACCAGATAGACTTTGTCCCTGGATCATCCATCCCTAATCGACCTGCCTACCGAGCTAATCCTGAGGAGACGAAGGAAATTCAAAGGCAAGTAGATGACCTAGTTCAGAAAGGATTCGTGAAGGAGAGTCTTAGTCCCTGTTCAGTACCTATTATTCTTGTGCCTAAAAAGGATGGTACTTAGCGCATGTGCGTAGATTGCAGAGCCATTAACAAAATCACTGTAAAGTATAGGCATCCAATTCTTAGATTAGATGACATGCTTGATGAGTTGTATGGTTCTAGTGTTTTTACTAAAATTGATTTAAAGAATGGCTACTATCAAATTCGTATGAAAGAGGGAGATGAGTGGAAAACTGCTTTTAAGACTAAATATGGTTTATATGAGTGGTTAGTAATGCCCTTTGGCTTGACTAATGCACCCAGTACCTTTATGAGATTAATGAACCATGTCTTACGTGCTTTCATTGGAAAGTTTGTAGTAGTTTACTTTGATGATATTTTAGTATATAGTCAAAATCTTGATGAACATGTATTGCATTTGCGTGCTGTTTTTGATGTGCTTACGGAGCATAAATTGCATGCTAACATGAAAAAGTGCACATTCTGTTCTGATTCAGTAGTGTTCCTTGGTTTTGTTGTTAATTCTCATGGAATTAGTGTGGATGAGGACAAGGTTAAGGCAATCCGAGATTGGCCTACACCTAGGAATGCTAATGAAGTTAGGAGTTTCCATGGTTTAGCAAGTTTCTATAGGCGATTTGTAAAGAATTTTAGTATTATTGCTGCACCCCTAAATGAACTTGTTAAAAAGAATGTTGTCTTTAAATGGGATGATTTGCATGAGAAGTCATTTAACACTTTAAAGAATCTTCTGACTAATGCACCCTTGCTGTCATTACCTAACTTTGATAAAGCTTTTGAAATTGAATGTGATGCTTCTGGAGTTGGTATAGGTGCTGTTTTGATGCAGGATTATAAACCAATTGCATACTTCAGTGAGAAGTTAAATAGGGTAGCACTGAACTATCCTACTTATGATAAGGATTTATACGCATTGGTGAGGACTTTGCAAACTTGGCAACATTATCTATGGCCAAGAGAGTTCATTATCCATTCAGATCATGAGAGCTTGAAATTTTTGAAGTCTCAAGGTAAGTTGCATAAGAGGCATGCAAAGTGGTTAGAATTGATTGAGACATTTCCTTATGTGATTAAGTATAAAACTGGAAAGGAAAATGTGGTAGCTGATGCATTGTCTAGAAGATATGCATTGTTGACATTCTTACATGCTAAGTTGCTTGGTTTTGAATACATTAAAGACTTGTATGCTAATGATGTTGATTTTGGATCTGCTTGGAATTCTTGTGATAAACGTGCTATTGATGGTTTCTATAGACATGAAGGCTACTTGTTTAAAAAGAATAAACTTTGTGTGCCTACGTGTTCTATGCGTGCTTTATTAATTAAGGAGAGTCATGGTGGAGGTCTAATGGGGCATTTTGGAGTCACTAAAACTTTAGAAATTATGCATGAACATTTTTATTGGCCTCGCATGAAACAAGATGTCATTTCGTTTTGTGCTAAGTGTGTGGCATGTAAACAAGCTAAGTCTAAGGTAATGCCACATGGCCTTTATACCCCATTACATGTACCTACACAGCCTTGGCATGATATTTCTATGGATTTTGTGATAGGGTTACCAAGATCTCAAAGTGGTAAGGATAGTGTTTTTGTGGTTGTTGATAGGTTTAGAAAAATGGCTCATTTCATTGCATGTGCTAAAACCAATGATGCAACACACATAGCTAATCTGTTCTTTAAAGAAGTAGTGTGTTTGCATGGGTTGCCTAGAACAATAGTAAGTGATAGAGATGTTAAGTTCTTAAGTCATTTTTGGTGTACTTTATGGGGAAGATTAGGAACTAAACTTCTATTTTCTACTGTTGCACACCCTCAAACAGATGGGCAAACTGAGGAAGTTAATAGGACACTTACTACACTTTTACGAGCTATTATGTCAAAAAATTTGAAACATTGGAAAAGAGCTTTACCACATGTTGAGTTTGCTTACAATAGATCTGTGCATTCTACTACTGCTTATAGTCCTTTTGAAATTGTTTATGGCTTTAATCCTCTAACACCTTTGGATATTTTACCTTTGTCTACTAATGAGTTTGTTAACTTGGATGGTAAGCAAAAGGCTGAATATGTAAAGGATTTGCATGCTAAAGTTCGAGCTAACATTGAGAGGAAGAGTAAGCAATATGCAACGCAAGCCAACAAGAGTAGAACAAAGATTGTATTTGAACCTGGTGATTGGGTTTGGGTACATATGCGCAAAGAGAGGTTCCCGGTTCAGAGAAAGTCTAAGTTACATCCTAGGGGAGATGGACCTTTTCAAGTCTTGGAGCGAATCAATGACAATGCCTATAAGATTGATTTACCTAGTGAGTATGGCAATATTAGTGCTACATTCAATGTTGCTGACTTGTCTTTATTTGATGTAGGTGATGGTTTTGATTCGAGGACGAATCCTTTTGAGGAGGGAGGGAATGATGGAGATCAAGGTACTGTCAAAGCTACTATAAACCGTTCCCAAGATCCTTTGCAAGGGATAGGCGGTCCAATGACTAGGAGCAGGGCGAAGCAGGGCGAAGCAGGCCAAGGAAGCTTTACTGGGCTTGATCTTGGATGTGCAGGCTAAAGAGGAAATTATTGAGCCAAGTCAAGACATCAAGTGGACCATACTTTGCAGCTTTGAAGAGGGCAGTTCGGAGGCCCAATAAAGTTTATTGGATCTTGAAGACAACTAGCCCAAATCTGCATAGGCTAAAGATGTATTATGGGCTTTAGTTTTAAATGTTTTATTTTGGATATTATTAGCATTTGGGCCCATTCTTTATGCAGCCCAAATAGTAGTTTAATTATGGGTTTGTTTTTGTTAGTTTAGTTGGGCCAGATAATTAATGTTATTTGGGTCATATTCTATTAGAAGTCCAATTAGGAGTTTTAGGCCTGCTGGCTTTCCTACTAGGGTTAGGATTGATTGTCTATTTAAGATTTCATTAGGTTCATGTATTGAAACAGATTTTGATGATTAATAAAGATTGAGTTTTCTCCTAAAGTGAGAGCTTCCCTTAGTTCTTAGGCAAAGAACTGAATCCGATCTTATCGAGGCAACTCGTGGCGATCAAACATCCATTGAATTTTCAAGACGATCCTTGCTTTCGCCAAACACTCCGTTTCTTCGTATAGAGGAACGCATCAATAGGCTTACTAGAAACTTATGTGAAGTGGAAAAACTCTATATGAAGTGTCCATAGGTGAAAGCTCAATTTATGGGTGGAGATGTTGAACTTAAAAATTTCTAACTCTTGAATTAGGAAAAATTACCCTAATCCAATCTTCTTAAAATTTTAAGACCTTTACTTACTTCACAAAAAAACTTATCTTCCTTACCAAAGATTTTTGCCTCTCTTTATTTTGTTATTTCTAAGTTTTTCTATTAGGTTTTCTCTCTTTACTTGTTCCCTTAATGTTAGAAATAATTTTTATGCATACACATAAGGTGAAGAATTTCTAAGGATTATATTTCCTTAGATATCTAAAAATTATCTAATTAATTTTATTTCCTTAATTAAATATTTATGTATCTTTATTAATAGAAGAAACAAAATTAGGGATGTTACAAATTAAAGGAAAATTTTCACATAATAAATATAGATATATGTATCACGGATCTATAGGCTCTAAAATCACTTAATTTGGAGTCCATATGAGGGAGATATAGCTTATTAATTAGTAGAGGTCAGAATTAGTCTAAAATCCAGAGTGGTAAATGTAAGCATTTTTGTTTTCGATTTTCTGGTAATAATTCTTAAGGAATATGAAAAAATGATAAACATAAAAGTTGTATGTAAGTGTTTTATCTTTTTATATGCTTTAGAAGCACCTCAATTGGAGTTCTTATGAAGGAGATATAGTCATATTGGTAAGTAGAGGTATGAACCTACCCGATAAGAAATAACATTGAATTTGAGAGAGTAGTAACACCACGATTACTTAAGATTTCACTAAAATATTCAACATAAGGGTTTTAGAGGATTGTCTTATATTTCAATTGACACCAAGATCACATAAATTAGATTTAAAATGAGGGTGTTATGCTTTGTTTAGTGAGAGAGGAAATAATATTTAAAAAAGAAGAATAATCTTATAAATGAAAATAATAAATGACTAGTGTATACCATAGCCATTGCCATTGCATGAACTCCGTACTATCTTAAGTGTGTAATTTTGATATGAAAATATTTTATAAAGTAATATTCGAAAATGATTATATTCATGGCAAAATTGTATTTTACCATTGATTTTTGGTAATGATTATGTTTTGATGATAAATTATTGCATGTGAGTATAATGAACATACTTGAAATCATATTTTTGGCTATTAACATGAAAAGAAAAGAAAAGAAAAAAGACGAGTACAGTCACATGGTGGTCCGTGTGGTGCAATAGTAGGGAACGCCCTACTCATGGCTTTATATTAATGAGAAAAGAAAGAAAGTGTGCCATGTCGAATGGAGTGAGAAAAGTCTGTACTGGAGAGTAGAAAGTACTCACCTTAATCGAGGTAGCTTAATATGAAAATAAGTTGATAGCCATCATATGATATTCTGAAAATAGTTATTCATGCCATTCATGTCATTACTGTATGATTTTCAAGTGCATAGATAAAGTGCATTCATGTGACCTAAGATATTTGCTGTAGCTTATACAGATGAACATGACATGATGATCTATATTGATGATAATTATGATTTATTATTGAACCTACTGGGATTTAATTCTTACTATATTTCCATATCATGGTTAGAGGACTAGATATACAGATATTATCTATGACCAGCTTTTAGTGTACGTTGGGTCGTATTGGCTAAGATCCCGGTGACGGTGCAACCACCCACACCTGTATCCCCAAAACTGGTCAATATGAATGAATAAGATGTAGATATATATGTGTTTGATTTGTGTACGGATGTTGTTAATTAATGGTGTGTATGTGAACTCAGAATTATATCAGTATTAATGATATGCCATAAACTTTAATTATACTTGGTTAATTTAATTGAATGTTATTATGAGTTAAATAGTTAGAAGTAAAGAGGTAATGACTTCATGGGCTTTTAAAAATACATATATTTGTATATATGTAAAAAAAAATGGAGTTGTTACAATTAGTGGGAGATGCCACTGCTTCTACCCACTTAGACACGTAATTTACAACTACTAGGATATACTTATTGCCACATGAAGATGGAAATGGGTCTATGAAGTCAATACCCCAAACACCAAATATTTCAACTTCTAAAATACTATTTAGGGGCATCTCATTCCTCTTTGGGGTATTGCCAATTGTTTGACACTGATCATAAGCTTTTACAAAAGTATGCACATCTTTGAAAAGCGAAGGCCAATGTAAACTAGCTTAAAGAATTTTAGCTATAGTCTTTGAGGTGCTATTATGGCCTCCACAAGTTGAGTTATGACAATATTAGATGACATTATGTACCTCTTCCTCTAGGATACATCTACTGAAGATGCCATCTGCACACCATTTGTAAAGACATGGATCATCCCAGTAGTATGATTTAATATCAGAGAAAATTTTCTTTCTCTGATGAAAGCTTAGCCCTTTAGGTAAAATCCTACATGCCAAATAATTTACAAAATATGTATACCAAGGAGCATTGGTATGAGTGACTACAAGGAGTTATTCATCAGGAAAAGAATCATCTATAGGTAGCTCATCTTTATCATCTCTCATTGAATCTTGCTTTAGCCTTGAAAGATGGTCTATAACTACATTTTTTGTTCCTTTCTTATCCCGAATCACAAGATCAAATTCCTGCAATAGAAGAATCAATCTAATCAATCTTGGCTTGGCATCCTTCTTACTTAGCAAATATTTGATGGCAGCATGGTCTGTACATACAATGACTTCGGATCCCAGCAAATACTGAAAGAATTTTTCAATTACAAATACTACTGCTAGGAGCTCTTTTTCTGTAGTGGAATAGTTGACTTGGGCTTCATCCAGGGTCTTGCTAACATAGTAAATAACATAGGGTTTTATCTCTTCTTTTCCCAAGTACAGCTTCCACAACATAGTCACTTGCATCATACATGATCTTAAAGGGAAGGCTTCAATCAGGAGGTTGGATGATTGGTACAGATATTAGTGCCTCCTTTAACCTACAAAAAGCATGTAAACGATCATCATTAAATAAGAAGGGAGTGTCCTTAATAAGAAAATTAGTAAAGGGTTTAAAATTTTTGGAGAAGTCTTGGATAAATCTTTTATAGAATCCTGCATGCCCAAGAAAACCTCTCACTTCCTTAACATTATATAGTGGTGGCATTGTCTGGATTGCCTCAATTTTTGCTTTTTCCACCTCTATCCCTCTCTCAGACACCAAGTGTCCAAGTATTATTCCTTTCCTTACCATAAAATGGCATTTTTCCCAATTTAGTACTAGGTTGACTTCCTCACATCTTTTAAGTACCTGTGTCAAATTATTTAAGCAATTATCAAATGAGGTACTATAGACAGAAAATCATCCATAAATACTTCCATTATATCTTGAATAAAATCTAAGAAAATAGCCATCATACACCTTTGGAAAGTGGCTAGTGTGTTGCACAATCCAAATGGCATCCTTCTATATGTAAAGGTGACATAGGGACATGTGAACGTCGTCTTTTGTTGGTCGTCTGGATGGATAGGGATATGAAAGAATCCTGAATATCCATCCAAATAACAAAAATGTGAATGTTTAGCCATCCTTTCCAACAATCGATCAATAAAGGGCAAAGGGAAGTTATCCTTACGGGTGGCCTTATTCAATTTTCTATAATCAATGCACATACACCAACCCGTAATAGCTCTAGTAAGAATTAATTCATCATTATCATTCTTAATAATAGTTATACCTCCCTTATTTAGGACACATGAATAGGGTTTACCCACTCACTATCTGAAATAGGATAGATAATACCTGCATTAAGTAATTTGAGCACCTCCTTCTTACTACCTCTTTCATGTTTGGATTCAGTCTACTTTGGTGCTCTCTAGAAGGTTTATGATCATTATCAAGTATAATGTTATGCATGAAAATAGATAGACTAATCTATTTTATGTAATAGCCATAAATTTAACGAAAATTTCAAATAAAGAAAATTTGGAATAAAAGAGATAATTTTGAAAATGGGGATTTCAATTAAAGAAAAATTGAAATTTAAAGAGAGGATTTCGAAAATAGAGTTAGGACCGGGTGAAAATAAGTTATTATTTATATGGATTAAAGAATTATAAAAGAAATGTTAGAAATTTATGTTTCAGGGCAAAAATGTAATTTCTTAAAAGTTTCGGGGTTAAAATGTAAAAAAGAAAATTTTGCAAGGACCTCCCTCAAAAAGTGAAATTTTGCAGAAAGGTCCCCCGGGATATTTTAAGGGCCTCAACCACTCCGGAAGTTGGTCATTTGCAGATTTTTCCATCTTTCTTCAGAAAATTCTCCCTGAAAATCCTCTAACTTCTCTCTAAGATTTCTTCGCCTACGGACCTCAGATTTCGACACCACCACCAACAACGGACTCACGACGAAGAGTTCTTCAAATCCATCCGATTGGTTTCTGGAGAATTGGCCAGAAATTGGCTGGAAAATTGAAGGAAAAATCGGCCAAAAAGGTAACCCCGAAACTCCTATTTTTAGTTTTCAAACGCAAAAACTAACACCGTAGATTGACCCAGAAGGCACCGAAACCTTTGGATCTCAAATTTCAGCCAGATCCACCACCGTGCGCGCACCCACGCGCTGCATCTCTCTCGGCGAGTGAAGCCCACGCGCAGCTCCTTGGGCAGCGCGTGGCAGCTAGACCTCCTTGCGTTGACCTGTGTTGACCGAGCTCCCAGAGGCCAAATTTCGCAAATCCGGAGTTGTTTTTAAGGTTTTCGAACGTTCCGAACTCGATTTTGGGGTTTATTTTGCTGAATTCGAATTAGAAACTAGGATTTTAAGGGTATCCAACTTTGTACTTCAAAGTGGTGAGTAGATAATTCTTCCTATAGCTTGTTTTTACTCTTCTTGAACTTTTCATTGATAAATGAGTATGATTACATGTTATTTATATGTTCATATGTTTCTGAAATGGTTTGGAATATTTGAAATGATTGAGAAATGATATCTAGTTTAAGAAGAGTATGATTTTCGAAATAGATTTTGAAATGCTTTGAATACGTTATTTCTAAATGCATTTCGCATTACATGGAAAAGAAAATATGATATGCATGTTGTAACATCCTTAATTTCGTTTCTTTTATTGATAAAGGTACATAAAAAATTTAATTAAGGAAATAAAATTTATTAGACAATATTTTAGATATCTAAGGAAATATAATCCTTAGAAATTCTTCACCTTATGTATATGCATAGAAAATGTTTCTAACATTAAGAGAACAAATAAAGAAGGAAAATCTAATAGGAAAGAAATTAGAAATAACATACTAAAGAGATGCAAAATTCTTGGATAAGGAAGATAAATTTTTAGAAACAAGTAAAGGTCTTAAAATTTCAAAGAACATTGAATTAGGGTAATTTTTCCTAATTCAAGAACTATAGTTACTAAGTTTAAAATCTTTACCCATACATTGGGCTTTTACCTATGGACACTTCATATAGAGTTTTTCCACTTCACATAAGTTTCTAGCAAGCCCATTGGATAACCTAAACAAGAAATTAAACATAGACTTGGACTAGGATATAGTAATTTCACCAATAGCCCAAAAATTATGAAAATGTGACCAAGCCCACCAAGAAAGGAAGAATTTTATCCAAAGCAAAGAAAATGGGTAGGACAAGCCCATAATGGGTAAGAATAAGCCCAAATCCAAGAGGAAAAATAAAATAAAATAAATTAGATGATGATATAATAATAAGAATAAAGATTAGGTTACATGGCATTAAGACAAAAATTTAGCAAGTGGTGTGATTCTACATTCATCATTTAGGCAAGTGGCATGATAATACAAGGCTTTAGGACAAAAACATCTATATCCTTCACTCATAATTTTAGCAAGTGGTATGATAATACATGGTATTAGGACAAAACATTCATAGCCCACACAAATAATATCAACCAAATAATGGAGATTGAAGGGCTAGAAATTTGCCACTTAAAAAGGCAACCTATCATAATTGATTAAGACAAAAGAAAAAATTAAATGAATCCCTAAATCAAAGGGACCTTGTCCCTTATCTTAAGAACATATCATCATAATTTTCAAAATACAAATCTCCTTTTCCTATGCATATCTTGACTAAGGAAGAGGAAGACAAGAACATAAGTTGTTTGTTTTCCAAAAATTCAACAAAGTGTATCTTAATTGTGATAAGGTAGATCCATGATCATGAAAGGTGAATTATTTGGTGGTCTATATAAGAGAACCCACCCTTACAACACTTTAATTTCGTCCAAGTGAGAAAGAGAGAGAAATAGAAGCAAGGTAGAGTGAGGAAAGGAGAGAAGAGAGAAGAAGAAAGGAAGGAAGAAGAAGGAGAAGTTTAGAAAGCTAAAGGTAAGTTTAACAATATTTCTTTTTGAAGAAAACTTTTGAAACTTATAATATTTATATGAGATTTTGATCTTAGAACTTTTATGATTGGTCATGATGTTGCTATATCATGTTACATATTGATCTTGCATGTGAGGTATGTTTGAATACTTAGGTTGGTGTAGATAGTTCTGCATGGTTATGGCTATGGGTGGCAGAATTTTAAGCTTCGGTATTTTAATTTCTGGGAACAATCTATAAGGAATTAAAATACATGGTTAACATAAGAATTAAAGATATATGTGTCCCGGATTTTTAGCCACTGGAATCATTCCATTTGGAGTCCATATTAGGTAGATATGGTCTGATTAGTAGTCAAAGGTCAGAAAATGAATCATCAGGGAAGAATATGTTAGGATAGCTTCGGTAATTTAATTTCTGGGAATTATTGGTAGGGAATTAAAATAAATGGTTAACATAAGAATTAAAGATAAATGTGTCATGGATGTTTAGCCACTGGAATCATTCCATTTGGAGTCCATATGAGGTAGCTATGGTCTGATTAGTAGTCAAAGGTCAGAAAATGAATCATCAGGGAAGAATATGTTAGGATAGCTTCGGTAATTTAATTTCTGGGAATTATTGGTAGGGAATTAAAATAAATGGTTAACATAAGAATTACAGATATGTATGTCATGGATTTTTAGCCACTGGAATCATTCAATTTGGAGTCCATATGAGGTAGCTATGGTCTGATTAGTAGTCAAAGGTCAGAAAATGAATCATCAGGGAAGAATATGTTAGGATAGCTTCGGTAATTTAATTTCTGGGAATTATTGGTAGGGAATTAAAATAAATGGTTAACATAAGAATTACAGATATGTATGTCATGGATTTTTAGACACTGGAATCATTCAATTTGGAGTCCATATGAGGGAGATATGAGCCGATTAGTAGACAAAGGTCAGAAAATGGGTCATCAGGGAAAAATATGTTAGGATAGCTTCGGTATTTTAATTTCTGAGAAGTATCTGTAAGGAATTAAAATAAATTATTAACATAAGAATTAAAGATAAATGTGTCATGGATTTTTAGGCACTGGAATCATTCAATTTGAAGTCCATTTGAGGTAGATATAAGCTGATTAGTAAGCAGAGGTCAGAAAATGTTTATTCAGAATATGTTATTAAAGCTTTAGTTTTTGAATTTTTGGAAAATATTCTGTAGGGAGTTAAAATCGTACGCCAAGATAACAATTATAGATATAGGGCTCATGGATTTTTACCAACTGGAATAACTCAATTTGGAGTTCAAATTTGGGAGATATGGTCTAATTAGTCAGTAAAGGTCAGAACTTACACGAGAAGAAATAATATGTACATTTAGGGAGTAATATCACCTTGATTTCTTAATATTTCGCTACAATGTTCAACATAATAGTTTTAGATAATTGTTTTATCTTGAAATTGACACTAAGATCACCTACATCAGAGTTAAATTGAGGGAGTTATGCTCTGATTAGTAAGAGAAGGTTAGATAGGATAAAAACCTGCATCAAGAAAATAAAGAAATAAAATTAGTATTTTAAAAAGAAGATGAATCTTAACAAATGACTAGTATAGCCATAACCATTGCCATTGCATGAACTTACTACCATTTTAAGTGTGTAATTTTTAACATGGAATTTACCCTAGTACTCATATAAATTTACAAGAAGTTTTGAAAGTGCCGGTTTTATTTGAAAAATCTTAGTATGCTCCGTGGTTGCAGTATTTTCACATCAGAAAAGAATTATTCTAGTTACTGGAAAACAAAATTGTGATTTGTGAAAAGTGCATGTCTAAGGAAAGCTCTGGCAAGGAAAGACATGGTACTTAAGCGTGTCCATTAGTGACCCACCTCTCTTTCCTGGGAACTTTTCTGGTGCGCTGTTTACAGACTACAATTACTATCCAGTTACCAAGGTATTAGTATGGAATTTTGACATGGAAATGTTTTATAAAGTGATATTTTAAATGGTTATGTTCATGGCATGATTACCAATGATTTATGGTAATAGTTATATTTTGATGAACATACTTGTTATTGAAAGCATATTTTTGGCTATCATTGTGAAAAGAAAAGAAATGAGCACGGTCACATGGCAATCCGTGTGGTGCACCAGTAGGGGACGCCCTACCAACGGTTATGATCATGTTAATAAGAAAAGAAAGAGAAAGTGTGCCATGTCGGACGGAGCGAGATAAGCCCGTACCGAAAGGTAGAGAATACTCACCCTGACCGGGGTAGCTTGAAGTAAGAATAAGTGGATAGCCATCATATGAAATTCGAAAAATAGTTATTCATGCCATACATGTCATAACTGTATAATTTTCATGTGCATGATAAAGTGCATTCATGTGACCTAAAGATATTTTCTGTAGTTTATACAGCTGAACATGACGTGATGAACTAGATTGATGGTAAATTATGATTTATTGTTGAACTTACTGGGATTTAATTCTCACTATATTTCCATATCATGTTCAGAAGAATAAATATGCAGATATTCTCTATGACACTTATTATCTCTGTACGTTGGATCGAGGTGCCCTACCTTGGGCAACTTCCAGTTATTTCTGATGTAACTGTCGTAGATGTAACTGAGATTCCGGTGGACGTGCCACCCGAACCAGTGTCCCCGGAAGTAGTCGATATAGATGATTAGAACTAATATGTATCTTTGTACAAATGTCTGTAAAATAATGGTGTGTAGTTTGTAAAATAATAGTGTGTATGGAAACTCAGTATTGTATAAATTAAATAAATGTTATATTGAGTTAAGTTGTAACGAGGTAATAACTTCATGGTATTTTAAAAAAAAAAAAAATTTACATAAATGGAGTTGTTACACATGTGACATTGATTTTTTACAGTGTTATGTTTGCCTCGGATATGGGCATGATTATATGATTCCTCTGGTTGGAAAATTTATGATAAAGGATTTTGTACTGAGACTGAAAGCTCTGTTTTGAATGATATGTAAAGTGATAAGTTGCCGAATATGATTGTATGGCGAGTTGTTTGATAATTATGCATTGCATTTGATGGATATGCACTTTTATACATGTTTATATATATATGTAGTGATGAGTAATGACGGGATTATATGGCTTGAGACAGTATTGTGAAGGTGGTATTAGTGGTAATGTGAGGAGGCAGTAGGGTGATGAACTCACATTCCCTAATTACCTATTGTGATGATGAGAGTGGTAATGTGAGGAGGCAGAAGGGTGATGAACTCACATTCCCTGTTGATCTATTGAAGTTGTAGTCAGTGGTAATGTGAGGAGGCAGTAGGGTGATGAACTCACATTCCCTGATTACCTATTGTGGTTGTGACTATGGTAATGTGAGGAGGCAGAAGGGTGATGAACTCACATTCCATGTTTATCTATTGAGATTATTGATAGTTATAACATACTTGAGCATTATAAAAAAAATTTGAATTTTAATGCATATCAAATTTGATTTAAGATCAATTTGTATCATATGTGGTTACAGATATTTGAATGTAATTGGAACTGAGAATATTTTGAAAATGCGGATCCCATAAGGATGTACTTCTGAACGGTAGATTTTATTATGATAAATTTTTAAAATAAGAGTACATCCTTATGTTGATCTGAGAGGTTATAGGAGGTATTAACTGTTCACTGAGTTGTAAAACTCACTACACGTGGTTGATATATTTTTCAAATAAAGCCCCAGAATTTGATCCTGCGGCTACTTGATCGATTGGGTGTCATATTTTAGTGGTGAGCCTAAATTGTTTCTAGGCTCTCAGTATGTAAACTTGTAATATATTTGTACTCTAGAGTTGCTCTGAACGTCACTGGCAGGATCCTTGTTTCCGTTGTAAAACTGATAAGTGTAGACCTGGCATGTATAATTAGCTATACTGAAAATGTGTAAACGTATGATATTATCCTGTTATGATATATTATGTGGTCGATTGTAATTAGTATTGCAAATTTGTAAACATATAGTAATACTCGGATACGTTATATTGTGAAATTATTTACAAGTACATAATAGTAACGTTTATCGAATATGAGACATTTTCACGTCCCTAAAGTAGGGATGTGACATTTTATGTCATCAATGCTATACCCAATCACTTTATTAAAATTTTTGAGTACGTCAAATAACTTACTAGTTTCTTCAGCATTCAAATCAACATTCACAATTACTGGATATGAAGAGTTAGGGTTTAGAAATTCATACCTTAAATTGGATGGAAGTGGTTTGAGTTCTACCTTAGGTGCCTTAACTTCCTCAGTTGCTATTTTTTGATTGAGATCCAATTCTAGCTTTTCAGCTTTTGCTTTTGAGGAGAGCATGTGACTCTCATCAAGTATTTGAGCATATGCATCAGCTTCTACCTGTTTAGCACAAAGAAAAGGACTATCCACAAGGAAAAGCTCAAGTGGATCAGTAGAATAAAAACTTACTACATTATCAACCATATTATGCTCAATTACATCAATCATGCAACAAGAATCACCTAAAAATGGGCATTTCATTGCATCATTCAAATTGAACTCAATATTTTCATCCCTTACATTCAAGGAAAGATTTCCATCTTTTAAATTGATAATTGCACCTGTAGTGGCTAGAAAAGGCCTTCCAAGAATGATGGGGATTTGATTATCTTCCTTCATCTCTAAAATAAAAAAGTCAATAGAAATTTACCTACCTTTAGAGGAACATCCTCTAATATACCTATCGAAAGCGTAACGGATCGATCCTCTAATTAGAGGGAAAGAGTGGTAGTCTTCAAATCACCCATCTAGAGCTTCTTACATATAGATAATGGCATAAGACTAAAACTTGCTCCAAGATCACATAAGGCTCTAGTAATGTTCACATCTCTGATGGAACAAGGTATAGAGAAACTTCTATGGTCCTTGAGTTTCTATGGTCCTTGAGTTTATGAGGCAATTTATTTTGGATCAATGCACTAAACTTTTTCAGTTAATGCTATTATGGCATACTCCTCAATCTTCCTCTTATTTGAGAGGATTTCCTTTAGAAATTTAGCATAAGAAGGCATCTAAGAGACAGCTTCCAAGAATGGAATATTAATGTGTAGCTTTTTCAGTACATCAAGGAACTTTCCATATTGCTTTTCTAATTTGGCTTTAGCAAGTCATTGGGGGGAAAAAACTGGGCTCTTCCTCCTCTTTCCTTTCACTTATCTGCTCTTCTTCTACAATTGCTTGTTCAGTCATATCTTTCAATTCTTCCTCCTTTTTCCACTGACTCACCCAACTACTTACCACTTTTCAAAGTGATAGCCTTGTAATGTTCTCTTAGATTCTCAAGTTAGCCAGGAAATTTGCCAAAGTTCCAATTTAAAGAGCTAGCTTACTGTACTATATGATTTTCTAGCATTTTATTATCATTAGTAAGCGAGTCAACCTTACTATGAGTGGTGGTTGTGAAGAAGGGTTAAATGGCCTCTGATTCTAAAACTCAGGAGGTTGCCTAAAGTTATTCTAAGGAGGTTCATTCACATTAGGCTTATATGAGAGATTCGATTGATTCCTCCAGCCTGGGTTATAGGTGTTGTTGCATGGATTGCTTCTCTAGTTATTATTCATAAAATTTACATGTTCACAATCCTGAGGTGCAGGGTTTCCAAGCTGGCATTCATTGGCCACATGACCAACACATCCACAAATCTCACATAAAGAAGATGGAAAAGAACCAACAGCATTGATGATCAACTTATCTAGCTTCTGAAACAATGCATCAACTTTAAAAGTTAAATGATTAAATTCATCAACTTTATACATACCTACTGGTTTTCTAAATGGCTACCTTTCACTAGACCAAGAGTAGTGATTCTGAGCCATATCTTTAATCAACTCATAAGCCTCATCAATTGTTTTGTTCATTAAGGCTCCTTCTACTATAGCATCCATAGACATACAGGTGCTGTATATAAGTCTATTATAGAATGTATAGACTATGAGCCATTTTTCCAACCCATGGTGAGGGCATAATCCGATAAGCTCTTTAAATCTCTCCCAAGCTTCATACAGTGAATCCCCATCTTTTTGTGCAAATGTGGTAATCTGATTTTTGAGATGGGTTTTCTTACTTGGTGGAAAATATTTGGCCAAGAAAGCTTGAGAAAGTTACTGCCAAGTAGTGATAGACCCTAATGGAAGGGAGTGCAACTGTAATAACCGTAAAATTTAACGAAAATTCCAATTAAAGGAAATTTAGAATAAAAGAGAGAATTTTGACAATAGAGATAAAAACCGTAGAAAATATGTATATTTATTACATGGATTAAAGAATTACAAAAAAAAAGAAATATGAGAATTTATGTTTTGGCGCGCTATAAGCAAATATATTTTTATTTATGTAGAAATGATTATGATTTGTTAGAAGTAAGTGGATTTTAAGTAAAAGAAGTATTGTGTTACTTAAAATAATTAGACCGGCCTCTATTAAATTTTTATGGTATTTTTAGAAATATTCTTTCTTTTAATATGAATAAAAATATTTGTTTTGAAATTTCTTTTATTATGATTTTTATCAAGAAAAATTATGATTTAAGAGTTTAACTAAAGATTTATGAGAAAGAAAATTTTTAGAAATTTTTGGGATATTTTATGATGAAAAATGGAATTTATATGAATTTTATAAAAGAAAATTCTATTATTAATTATTTAATAATTATTATTATATTTAAAAAAAAACAAACTCAGGAAACCATAAAATGAAAACCGGGGGCAACTGCGTATCGATAAAAAAAACGAAAAGATGCATAGTAGTGCATGCATAGTGAGTGAATAGTAATTTCAAATTTTATCTTTCGATTTGGAGTGCTTAAGGGCTTCCGATATCAAAACTGAAGGTGTTACTGGATTCAGGACGAAGAGTACTTCAGATTTGACCGATCAGTTTTTGAAATCAACCGTTGAATCGCCGTAGATCTGAAGTAGAAAATCTCGGTAAAAGGTAAGTTCTGAAAAACCTTACTTAGGGACTTCTAATTAGAAATCTGACTCCGTAGATGGATTCAGAAATTAGATAAATATTAGGATATGAAATTTTTTTGTTGATTCGGTAAAATTTTTGTGACAGTGAATAGTGTTTTTTGGCGGTGAACAGTAACCAAGCTCATTTAAGGTTTTTGGACCTTCCAGACTCGATTTTGGGGTCTATTTTACCGAATTCAGACCAGGAACTAGGATTTTAGGGCTGTCCAATCTGGAGCCCTTACCTGTGAGTGGGTTTTTCATACTGTAGCGCATGTTTTATGAATTCGGATTATAACTCTCTCTCTCGTATGATTTTAACTAGTTGGAATGTATGCTAAATTTTTTTACTGCTTTGAAAACCAATATGTTCTAACCATGTTAGAAATTATAAATTTAAATCCTAGTTCAACTCTAGGTATGCAGGGCAAGCATCTAGGCTGATAATTCTCCATTTGAGCTAGATTTATAGAAATGCGAACTTAGTCATAGAAATGAACTAAGTTAGCCATGAAATGATTTGATGCATGATGAGCATCTATGTGACGTCTACGGATGATCTATGGTTAAAAGGAAAAGTTTATGGTTATAAAGGTCTCCATGGGAATTCATGGATGAGATATATTTTAGAACGGAATTTTATGCATGAAAAGAGCTAGATGGAGAATTATAGTTTTATTGTAAAGTTATTGAAATGTTTTACTTTAAACTCTCTGAATAGCATATTTCAAATGTTTTCTATTGGAGGGACCCTTTTAGATCACTGTTAGCTAGCCGCAGGTAGTGCTAGCCCTGGTGCACCATGATCATGTTAAGGCTTCGGCCTAGGATACTGTGACGGGCATATGACTGCCTAAGACACAGGGATTTAGGGTTGACTTATGTCTTCGCCTACAGTGATTGCCATACCCATTGCTATGTGCTTTGGGAAATTTAGGGTTGACTTATGTCTTCGCCTACAGTGATTGCCATACCCATTGCTATGTGCTTGGGGAAATTTATGATGGACTTATGTCTATGCCTACAGTGATTACCCTACCCTTGCTGTGTGCTTGGGGGAGATGATAGATCTGTTAGGAAAGACCTCTAATAAACTGATGCATTTTTCTTAAAGATTAAATATTTCTAAACAAGCTCATTCATCATTGTTATTGCATAAATATCTTCATGTATTACTTACCATGCATAATTGATTTGCTTACGGTTATTGATTTAATCATGTTTTTATCTTTTGAACTGTTTAGCATTCTTTCAATAAATTATGGTTAAATGCTTAATGTTTCTATTGTTATCTTTACATTTGGATTTCAATTATTAAACCCATTGCGAAACACTCGTGCTTGGTTTGCCCTATTTCAGTTATAGTATGATTTATTCATTCACTGAGATGTGGTAATCTCACCCCTCTTTTGTTTCCTCTCCACAGATTGTCAAAGAGACTTTGATCCAGCTACAGCTTCGTAGGAGGCTGAAGATAGTGTTGGTGAGCCCCAGTTTGGGCAAGGCTCTTTTGTATTGTTTATTTAGTTTAGTTATGTCTAGAGTATCTCCATGAACATACAGGCAGGATCCTCGCTTCTTGCGTATTTTGATGTGTTGTTTGAAAAAATGGTTTTATATTTTACAATAATGTTGGTATTATGAGGCCTTGGGCCAAGTTGAATCACATGAATATTATGAAGCCATGGGCCAAGTTGAATCAGAATGTTGGATTCATGAGATATCATGAGATATATATATATATATATATATATATATATATATATATATATATATATATATATATATATATATATATATATATATATATATATATATATATATATATATATATATATATACATATATATAGTATTTTCTGATATTGGATGTGGCATATGTGGCCAGTTATATTTATTATGTACTCTGGATTGTGTGCTGGATGTTTGTGCATGCTATGTGTTAGGCTTGCGGCTAGGGGGAAACCCTTATGTCGTGCCGGTCATGTGTTCCATCATTTGGGGTCGTGACAGC
>CM073467.1:21735000-21777500 GCA_037074535.1 Gleditsia sinensis
CTTTCAATAACAAGTATGTTCATCAAAATATAACTATTACCATAAATCATTGGTAATCATGCCATGAACATAACCATTTCAAATATCACTTTATAAAATATTTCCATGTCAAAATTTCACACTTAAGATGGTAAGAAGTTCATACAATGGCAATTGCTATGGCTATACTAGTCATTTATTAAGATTCATCTTCTTTTTTAAATACTAATTTTATTTTTTTATTTTCTTGATGTAGATTTTCATCCTATCTAACCTTCTCTTACTAATCAGAGCATAACTCCCTCAATTTAACTCTGATGTAGGTGATTTTGGTGTCCATTTCAAGATAAAACAATTATCTAAAACTATTATGTTGAACATTGTAGCAAAAAATTAAGAAACGAAGGTGATATTACTCCCTCAAAGTACAGGATAGTTCCTCTTAGATAGGTTCTGACCTTTACAGGCTAATTAGACCATATCTCCTAAATTGGAACTCCAAATTGAGTTATTCCAGTTGGTAAAAATCCATGAGACATATATCTATAATTGTTATGTTGGAGTGCTATTTTAATTCCATACAGAATATTTCCAGAAATTCAAAAACTAAAGCATTAATAACATACTCTTCCCTAAATAAACATTTTCTGACCTCGGCTTACTAATCGGATCATATCTACCTCATATGAACTCCAAATTGCATAATTCCAGTGGTTATATTTCCATGAGACATAGATATATAATTTTCATGTTAACCATTTATTTTAATTCCATACAGATAATTCCCAGAAATTTAAATACAGAAGCTTCCCTAACATATTCTTCCCTGATGAACCATTTTCTGACCTTTGACTACTAATCAGCTCATATATTCCTCATATGGACTCCAAATTGAATGATTCTAGTGTCTAAACATCCATGACACACATATCTATAATTCTTATGTTAACCATTTATTTTAATTCTATACAGATAATTCCCAGAAATTAAAATACAAAAGCTGTCCTAACATAATCTTCCCTGATGAACCATTTTCTGACCTTGGCTTACTAATTGGACCATATCTACCACATGTGGACTCCAAATTGAATGATTCCAGTGGCTAAAATTCCATGACACACATATCTTTAATTCTTATGTTAACCATTTATTTTAATTCCCTACCAATAATTCCCAGAAATTAAATTACCGAAGCTATCCTAACATATTCTTCCCTGATGATTCATTTTCTGACATTTGACTACTAATCAGACCATAACTACCTCATATGGACTCCAAATGGAATGATTCTAGTGGGTGAAAATCCGTGACACATATATCTGTAATTCTTATGTTAATCATTTATTTTAATTCCTTATAGATTGTTCCCAGAAATTAAAATACCGAAACTTAAAATTCTGTCAACCATAGCCATACCCATGCAGAACTATCTACACCAACCTAAGTATTCAAACATACATCACATGAAAGATCAATATGTAACATGATATAGCAACATCCATGACCAATCATCAAAGTTCTAAGATCAAAATCTCATATAAATATTATGAGTTTCAAAGGTTTTCTTCAAAAAGAAATATTGTTAAACTTACCTGGAGCACTTAGTCCCCTAGACTTCTCCTTCCTCTTTCTTCCTTTCTTCCTCTCCTTTCCTCACACTACCTTACTTCTATTTTTGCTCTCCTTCACTTGGACGAAATTCTAATGTTGTAAGGGTGGGTTTTCTTATATAGACCACCAAATAATTCACCTTTCATGATCATGGGTCTACCTTATCACAATTAGGATACACTTTGTTGAATTTTTAGAAAACAAACAACTTATGTTATTGTCTTCCTCTTCCTTAGTCAAGATATGCATAGAAAAAGGAGATTTGTATTTTGAAAATTATGATGATATGTTCTTAAGATATGGGGCAAATCCCTTTGATTTAGGGATTCATTTCCTTTTTCTTTTGTCTTAATCAAGTATGATAGATTTGCCTTTTTAAGTGCAAAAATTTCTAGCCCTTGAATTTTCCTTACTTAACTAAAATTATTTGTGTAGGATAATGATGTTTTGTCATAATGCTATGTATTATTACCCACTTGCTAAAGTTATGAATGTAGGATATAGATGTTTTTGTCCTAAAGCCTTGTATTATTATGCCACTTGCCAAAATGATGAATGTAGAATCACACCACTTGCTAAATTTTTGTCTTAATGTCATGTCACTTAATCTTGATTACACCAATATTTCATCACTTTAATTTTATTTTTATTTTTATTTTTCCTCTTGGGTTTGGGCTCATTCTTGCCCATTTTCCTTACTTTGGTTAAAATTCTACCTTTCATAATGGGCTTGGTCACATTTTCATGATTTTTGAGCTACCGGTCCAATTTCTATATCTTAGTCCAAGTCTATGTTTTATTTCTTCCTTGGGCTATCCTATTGGCTTGCTAAAAATTCATGTGAAGTAGAAAAACTCTATATGAAGTGTCTATAGGTTAAAGCCCAATTACGGGTGGAGATACTAAACTTAGTAACTTTTACTCTTAAATTAAGAAAAATTACCCTAATCCGATCTTCTTGAAATTTTAAGACCTTTACTTCACAAAAATTTATCTTTCTTTACCTAAGAATTTCACCTTTCTTTAACATGTTTATTTCTAATATTTCCTCTTAGGTTTTCTTTCTTTACCTATTCCATTAATATTAGAACATTTCTATGCATATATGTAAGGTGAAGAATTTCTAAGGAAAATATCTAAAAATTACGGGATGTTACAGTGTACATATATATCAACATATATAGATATATGTGTGTGTCTTTATATATATATATATATATATATATATATATATATATATATATGGTTCTAGTGTTATTCAAATTATGTGGCAAAAAGTGTGATTGACCTGACCTTTGTGTTTTTGGAAAGATCAACGCTGCTGATTTTGCAGCGTTATCTTTAATTTGGTCGGGTTCCAAGGAAACGACTAATTGATATTTTTCTTTTGTAATATAATTTGTAGAGAAAGGTTCCAAATCCTCATTTTGGTAGACTGTTTTAGAGTAAGATTGGGAAGAAACAAAGTTCTTTTGTGAAGGTAAAGTTGGAAAAATTGCCGGGGTAGGCATTTGTTGTATATAGTCCTGAACTGAAAGGACTTTTGATTTTGGTGGAATAGCCAAAGGCTTTTGACTAGAACTGGGTAAGTCCAATTGTTATTTCGGATTTTGTATTTTTTGTGGGCTTTGAGGAGTCTGGGACTTTTGGGCTTTACCTGTAGGTCTCATTTTCCCTATAGAAATTCTCTTGTCAAAAAATCAGGAAGAGAATTATGTTCTCCTTTGATAAATTCAATATCGAAATCGAAACAAGATAAAATGGCTTGGTATCTAGCAAAAATTTGTTTTGATACCAAATTTTTAACATCTTTTTCCAAAATTTGTTTTGCCGAAAGACAATCAATTCTTAAAAGAAATTTTTGATTTATTAAATCATCTTGAAATTTGTTTATGCAAAAGACTATTGATGTAATTTCTTTTTTTATTGTACTATACTTTTGTTGGGTTGGATTCCAGGCTCCTGAGTGGAATCTAACTATTTGTTCTCTATGGGCTTCTTAGTTTCTATGGGCCTTTTGTTTTAATATTCCACCATATCCTAATTCTGAGGCATCGGTTTCAACTACTTTAAAGGCTTGGTAATCTGGTATACCTAAACAACGTAAACTTTTGACTTGTGTTTTAAGGTTCCTAACCACTTGGGTCATTTTCTCATTCCACGCTGGAGGCTTTTTCTTGAGTCTCTCAAAGAGGACTACACATGTAATTCTTAAGTTGGGTATAAAATCTGAAACATAATTTAAACATCATAAAAATCTTTGTAATTGAGTTTTGTCTTTTATTTCATCTGGGAATTTGTTGGCAAATTCTATTGATCTACTAATTGGAACTATCGATCCTTTGTAGATATCAAATCCTAAGAATCTTATTTTTGTTTAGAATAGCTTCTTTTTTTGGGCTGATACCACTAATCCGTTGTTTTTAATTATTGTAAAGAATTGATCTAAATGATGAAAATGTTGTTCTATTGAGTTAGAGAAAACTAACACATCATCAATATATACTATTGTAAATTTTGAAAATGGATTTAAAATATTGTTCATTATATTTTGAAATTCTGAAGGTGCATTTTTTAATTCAAAGGGCATTACGTTCCACTCGTATTGCCCAAATGGGACTACAAAAGCTGTTTTGTATCTATCTGTTTCTTCTATTTCGATTTGATAATATCCAGATTTCATATCAAATTTCAAAAAAATAAATGCCTTATATATCCTTCCTATTAAATCTTTTTTGTTAGGATTTGGATACCTAATCCATCTCATAGCTTTGTTAAGAGGTTTATAGTTTATAACTAGCCTTGGGCACCTATTTCAATTTCAGCATGATTTTGTACATAAAATCCAGAGCAACTCCAAGGAGATTTACTTGGTCTTATTAATTTTTTATCTAATAATTCTTGTATTTCTTTTTTACAATATTCTAGTATTTCAGCATTCATCTGAATTGGTCTTGCTTTGGTTGGAATTTGTGATTCTTTAAATTCTGATTCATAAGGTAAAGTAACTACGTACTTTTTTCTATTCCAAAATGCATTAGGATGGTTTGAACAAATTTCTTGTTCAAATTTTGTATTAAGCTCTTTTATTCTTTTTTGTATGTGGGAATTTAAAAGTTGTTCTTCAATTCTTTAATAATATATGTCTTTTTGTAAAAATCTTATTTGATTTTTCTTTCTTGAAATTTTATTTATTGTTAAATAATTTTGTTGTAATAAATTTATATCTTTTTCTTTTGGCGTAAATAACCATTCAAAAGTAATAGTTTTTCTTACCGCTCGTGATTCTATACCTTTATGATTTACTTTAAATGGTATGATTTGTTGTAAAAATGGTGTTCCTAAAATTACTGGTTCCCCTAAATTTTTTACGGGGATAAATATGTTGTAAAAACATATTCCTTGATTACAAATGTATGAATTTTTTAGTTTGTAATTTACATTTAGCTTATGACTACTGGCACTATAAAAATTTTCAGTAGTTTTTTCATAATATTTAGTGGGTATTAATCCTTCTTGTATACAATTCATGTCTGCACCAGAATCTATTAATACAATTAAATCTTTGTGAAATTCTTTGTTTACTACTAGTTTCATTTGACAATACCATTTTTGGAATAATGTTTTTTGTATTGTTTTCAAAAATTTATCCCTATCAGGTTCCTTTTGTAATTTAGATTTTGATTATTCTTCTTTGGTGATTTCTTTTGTTTCTAATTGTAGAATTCTCAAATCTTGATTTAAATCATTAGATTTAAGTTCTTGAATTTCTTCTTTAAGAATTTTTATTTCTTGTTGAAGATCTTGTATTGAAGTTGTTCTAACTTCTTTTTGTTTAATTCTATCTAGGACTTGATTTAGATTCATTGGTCTAAATTCTATTGTTTCTTGTTGATCTTCTTCCAATAAATCTTTTAACTTTATTAGAT
This sequence comes from Gleditsia sinensis, assembly GCA_037074535.1. NCBI lineage: Eukaryota > Viridiplantae > Streptophyta > Magnoliopsida > Fabales > Fabaceae > Gleditsia > Gleditsia sinensis. Next base: position 21,740,520 of record CM073467.1, read on the forward strand.
ATTGTTTCTTTAAGTCATCATCTTGGATTTTGTCAATTATTTCTACCAAAAAAATTGCTTTTTCTGAAGAAATTGTATTGATTTTCTTTTGACAATCTTGACAATCACATAGTCCAAAAATTCCTTTTGAACATGTAATATTGTCTTCGGATTGTTCAGAGTCTGAATCAGATTGTAAGACTTGTTTTATATATTGTTCATCTGTGGCAGAGTTTTCTTCTTCTGTTTGAGAAGACATTTCTTCTTCATCAGAAGAAGAATTTATCAGAATTTTTATTAAATTTTTCTTTTGTTCTTCATCTATTTGAAGGCTTTGTATCTTTTGTGCAGTTTTACATGTATTTGAATAATGTCCCGGTTTTCCACATTTATAACAAACTATATTTGTTTTTGAGTTTTCATTTTTCTTTTTGAAATATTTTTTAGGCCTATATTTGTTTGATTTAACTAGTTTTTTAGTTTGCTTATCTTCATAATATTTTTGAGTATTTTTTATAATTTTTAAATTTTTTAAACCTTTTCTTTTTCTCTTCTGGAAGATTTATTGTACATCCATATTGTTCACAGAAGTCACCTAATTCTTTCTTTCCTTTTCTAAAATCACTATTATATTTATTTTGTAATCTTGCTTCATTACAAAACGCTAATCCTTCATTTACAATTACATTATTTATTTGGCCATATGTTAAATTTTCAAATAAATTATCAATTCCTGGTCTTTGATATTTGTCTTTGATTACTTTTCTTATCCTATCTGCAAAAAGCTTAGGAAGTCCAGATATATATTTTTCTTTCCAATAAGCTTGATATCCATCTGGTCTTTGACATACTAAAGGAATAAAATTATCTTTATACCACCTAAAATCTGATAATTTTCTACATCTTAGGTTTTGTAGTATTGATAATTGTCTTTCACTATATTCCTGTGGTTGTCCTACAAAATGGGCAACTACTGCATATATTAATGTTTCACAACAGTTAGGGACTCGGTTAATTTGTCCTGCTGCATTTGTTTTAGCCCTTGTTGCATTTTTTATTGTATCTTTATCTCTTAGAATATTATCCCACCAACCTTTAAGGGATCCTGTCAATCCTAAAATTAGTATATCTAATATTCTAGAGTCATTCATATTTTTTACTCGATAGGCTGAAATAGCCATACATATTTGTTGTACAGTATTCATTATTTCATTTTCACTCATTCCATCAATATTCCATTCTAGAATCCCTAATTTAGAACAGGAATTTTGACTATAATCACTTCATTCTTCAAATTGAAGATTTGGTACTGTAGGTCTAGTATAGTAATTTTTTGTTGTTGTTACATGGGTTGGAGTTATTTTTCTTATTCTATCAATAATATTTTTATTTTGCTCTTCCTTCTGTATTGTGTTTAATTTTAATATTTGTTCTTTATTAAATAATTTTTCTATTTTCTGTGTAAGATCAGGTATTAAATCTTCATTAGAAAATTTAAATTCTGATGCTTTTTTTCTTGATATTGGTTCATGTTTATATATAGGTTTTATATCTAATTCTTCGTTTGGTTCTATTATCTCTTTTGACTGAATTATTGGTATTTTATATTTTTGTGATGTTGAGGGTTCTTCTCGAGTTTTATTAATCAGTATATCTTGTTTTGTTTCTACTCTTTCCAGTTGTTGTCCTATTGTTACCAAAATTTGATTAGTATAATTATTCTGATTTTGTATGTTAGACGCATCTTTCTGGCTTACTGGTTCTGTTAGATTTGCTGAACCTATTGTTTTAAAAGGAGAGGCTATTACATCGTAATTTCCTACTTTAATGGCTACCTATGTAGAAGGGGGATGTATTGATTCTACTATTGTTGCTTTGGTGTTTGTTGGAATCCAAGTTTGTGAAACTTTTTGGTTTACATTTATACTTGGATGATTTTTACTAAAGGGATTAAAAATTTTGTTGTTAAACGTATATTGATTTAACCATTTGAAGAAAGGAATTTCCATTTTTATTTGGTTCATTAAATCATAATATTCTTCTCGAATATTATCTTGTTGTTCTTTAGTGAAACTGGTAAACAACCAATCTCTTTTTGTTCTGTTTTCGAATGACATAAAATCTTGTCTAATAAGATCTTTATTTATTTGATATTCTCTTCCGATTACCATTATCTGGATGTCTTGTAGGAGATGACTGATAACTTCAATATACTGCAATTTTTGAATGCTTTCCGAGTGTGTTTATTATGCTATTTTGATTATTAAGCACCCTTATTCACGGTTCTAATTGAATATGATGACTCCCTTAGATGCAATATCATCCACCCTGTGTGCTGTAGTAATATAGTGTGCATATGTGGCAATCTTGGCGGCAAACCAAGTGATATTGAGTAAAGCTCCTCCTTTTTCCTACAAGGCACTGATTTTGTTTTATTTGGTGCAGGTGGCAAGGGAGCAGAGCTGCGCAGCAGGTGCAGCCACCACCTAGCAGGAGAAAGCAGCAAGCTGACACTGCACAATGCTGGTTGGGTTGGTATAGAACTACCTCCACTACTGAAAGTGGAGAGGAAAAAGCTGAAAGCAGATATGCTGGCTGCAGAGCAGAGAGAATGTCAGAAAACCTGCACACCTTACTGGGACCATAAGGCCTGATCATAAAAGGGCAGAAAGCAAAGCCGAAAAGATATAGAAGGAGGGGAGGAACAGAGGAGAATAGGAGGAAGAACAGCGACAGACTACATAGAAGCATTAGAGCACGGAATAGTTTGAAACTGGGGATTTCCATTTTTTCACTGTTGCGTTTTCCTTTTTCTTCTGTTTTTATCAAAGATTGCATTTGTGTTTTTTTTTACTTGGGATGTATACCAGTGATTCTGGGATGTTTGTAACCAGTGTAACCATTAGGCTTGGCTAGTTTCCAGTTAGGGTTGCATAAGGGCTGCAATGAACTTGAGCACATATTTTTAGTAACAACATATTTTGCTGCAGCATCATTTTAACATTCAACTGTGTTTATATTTTAGTTTCCTCTGATAACGAAAGTTAGTGGAGGAAGGCTTAGGCCAAGATTCACTTGGGAGGGGAATGGAGGCTGGAAAAACAGTTGAATATATAGGATTAAGCCAATATATGAATATATGGTTCCCCATTACCCCAAAAGTGGAGCTTCATGCACAATTCCGGTGTAATAACCGTAAAATTTAACGAAAATTACAATTAAAGGAAATTTAGAATAAAAGAGAGAATTTTGAAAATAGAGATAAGAACTGTAGAAAATATGTATATTTATTACATAGATTAAAGAATTACAAAAGGAATATGAAAATTTACGTTTTGGCACGTAAGTTTTATTTTTAAATGATAATATTTTGTTATAACCAAATATATGATTATGTTTTGCTAAAAGTAAGTAGACTTTTAAGTAAAAGAAGTATTGTGTTGCTTAAAATAATTATACCGGCCTCTAATGAATTTTTATGGTATTTTTAGAAATATTCTTTCTTTTAATATGAATAAAGATATTTGTTTTGAAATTTGTTTTATTACGATTTTTAATCAAGAAAAATCATAATTTAAGAGTTTAACTAAAGATTTATGAGAATGGAAATTTTTAGAAATTTTTGGGATATTTTATGATGAAAAATGGAAATTATATGAATTTTTATAAAAGAAAATCCTATTATTAATTATTTAATAATTATTATTATATTTTAAAAAAAAAAAAGCAGAAATGATAAAACAAAATCGGGGACGAGTAATCAGTTGAAAGAAAAATCAGGAAAGATGCATGGTAGTGAATAGTGAGTTAATAGTAACATCCAACTTTTTCTGTCGATCTGGAGTGCCCATTGGCTTCTGATTTCAAAACTGAAGGTGTTATTGGATTCAGGACAAAAAATACTTCAGTTTTGACCGATCAGTTTTTCAAATTCACCGTTGAGTTGCCGTAGATCTGAAGTAGAAAATCTCTGTAAAAGGTAAATCCTGAAACTCTTACTTAGAGACTTCCAATTAGAAATCTGACACCGTAGATAAATTTAGAAGATAGATAAATTTTAGGATAGGAGTTTTTTCGGTCATTTGGTAACTTTTTATGTGGCAGTGAATAGTATTTTTCGGTGTGAATAGTGATTCCGGTGGTGAATAGTGACCAAACTCCCAGAGTCATTTCCAAGGTTTTTGGACCCTCCAGACACGTTTTTGAAGCTTATTTGGTCAAATTCAGACTTGGAAAAGAACATTTTAGGGCTATCCAATTTGGAGCCCTACCTTGTGAGTAGATAACTCTTTCTATAACTTGCCCTATACTCTTCTTGAACTTTAATTGTATAATTGATTATGTTTCGAAGTGATTTATGCTTTTATATATATCTGAAATGGATTAAGGTATCTGGAATTGATTATTATCAGAAATATAGTTCAAGAAGAGTATGGTTTTACAAATGAGATTGTTGAACTCATTGAATATGTGATATTGTATACGACGCATTGTTTTATAACGTTATTTGATTGCCTTGGAGAAAGGGCATATATATATGTGATAAACCCTGAATGGGTAATTTATAATAGATGAATTTTGAAATACATTGAACATGCGATTTTTACATATATTTTCTTTATATGGCAAATGAAAAATGTTATGCACATAATATTGATATGTTTGCCTCGAATTTGGGCATGTATATGTGATTCTCTGATTGGGAAGTTTTGACAGAGGAATGTACTGAGATTGAAAGCTCTGTTTTGAATGATATGTAAAGTTATAAGTTGCCGAATATTATTGAATGGCAAGCATAAAGCTCATGGCGAGTTGTTTGATAATTATGCATTGCATTTGATGGATGTGCACTTTTATACATTTTTATATATATATATATGTATTGATGAATATTGATGGGTTATATGGCTTGAGACGGTATTGTGAAGGAGGTATTAGTGGTAATGTGAGGAGGCAGAAGGGTGATGAACTCACATTCCCTTATTACCTATTGTGACTGTGACTATGGAAATGTGAGGAGGCAGAAGGGTGATGAACTCACATTCCATGTTTATCTATTAAGTATATTGAAAGTTGTGACATACTTGAGCATTATATAAAAAGAATGAATTTTTAATGCATATTAAGTTTGATTTGAGACCATATTGTATTATATGTGGTTACAGATATTCGAATGTGATTTGAATTGAGAAAATTTGAAAATACAGGTCCCATATGGATGTATCTCTGAATTGTGATTTTCAATGTGATAAGTTTAAAAATAAAGAGTACATTCATATGTTGACCTGAGAGGTTATAGGAGGTATTGTCTGCTCACTGAGTTGTAAAACTCACTACACGTGGTTGACATATTTTCAGATAAAGACCCAGAATTTGGTCATGCAGCTTCTTGATCGACTAGGTGTCACACTTCTGTGGTGAGTCTAAATTGTTTCTTGACTCTCAGTATTTACAAATGTAATATAAATGTACTCTATAGTTGCTCTGAACGTCACAGGCAGGATCCTTGCTTCTGCTGTACTCTGATGTATAAGTACTTGATTTGTATATGATATCTGTATGGGAAAACTTATATGTATCTGTTTCCTTGATAAAGGATTGAGATATTGATGTTTATGGAAAATATATGTTCATGATATACGTGTTTCACGTGCCCTAAAATTAGGGGCGTGATATCCGGGGTGAGGACTGATGCAGAAATGCATGTCTGAACCTCAAATTGCAAGGAATGGAAGTTTGGGAAGACTCCATTCAAGACTGAACTTGGCACTTAGAGCGGTTGCTGCAGCGATCCCTAGAGCAAATACGAGTGTTGTAGTTCATAACAACCCTGAGCAACCCTAGACCTCCTACTATCATTATCCTTTACATCCTAGTACCCCTCATCTTAGTTATAGTTGCATGTGATTGATCCACTTTTATTTTATCTTGTGAACCATCTTATCTTTGCTACAGCATTTCACACGGCAAAAGTCTCTTTAATAGTTTTAGTTCACTCCTCGTGGGACGATACTCACTCATCACTTTATTACTTGGTCACGACACGTGCACTTCCGTTTGGACACTGTATTTATCTTTGCATGAAATACCAACAAGTTTTTGGCACCGTTGCCGAGGAGTGTCAACTTAAAAATTGTTCTTAGTTACTTGACTGTGTGAAGTGTTTCTAGTTATATCTATTATTCCCTCTGGTGTTTTGTTGAACAGGTAACGCAATGCATGACCCAGGCTGACAGAGAACTTCTGCCTCTAGATCCAGAAATAGAAAGAACGCTTTTGAGAAGAAAAAGAGGACAGTTAGGACCTCAGCAGCAGGCAGGAATGGCTAATCAGAATGGTGCAGACAACATGGATGATAGAGATAGGGTCTTAAATGCTTATGTTCAACCAAACTTGAATGGGTTGAACCCAAGTATTGTGAGACCAGAGATCAAGGCTCTACACTTTGAGCTCAAGCCAGTAATGTTTCAGATGTTGCAGACTGCAGGCCAGTTCAGTGGAATGCGTACAGAGGACCCTCATCTACACTTAAGAGTATTCATGGAAGTCACGAATGCTTTCAAAATGAATGGGGTAACAGAAGAAGTGCTCAATCTAAAGTTGTTCCCTTACTCATTAAGAGATTTCCCGCCTACTAAGAATTCCAGATTAAGAAATGACATCACCTCTTTCCAGCAATTGGAAGTTGAATCATTGTATGAGACCTGGGAGAGGTATAAAGAGCTTTTACGGAGATGCCCTCATCATGGAATCCCTTACTGTATTCAGATGGAGACCTTTTACAATGGCCTTAATGCTTAAACCCGCACTATAGTGGATGCAGCAACTAATGGGGCACTACTGTCCAAAACATATAATGAGGCATATGAGCTGCTCAAAAGAATGGCTAGTAACAACTATCAGTGGCCTATGGATAGAGTTTCCACTGGCAGAAAAATGGCAGGCATACATGAAGTGAGTGAAGTTACTTCTCTCATAGCCCAGCTAGCTTCACTATTTAATGTCTTAAAAATTCAGCAAGTGAACCACCCTCAAGCAGCCAATGCGGTCCAGGAGACTGAACCATCTTGTGTTTTGTGCAATGGACCACATCTATTTGAAACTTGTCCCTCAAATCCAAAATTAGTGTGCTATGTGGGAAATATGAATCGCAATAACAATCCCTACTCTAGCATGTATAACCCAGGATGAAGGCAACACCCCAATTTTTCCTAGAGCAACTATGGTACAAGACAAGGGCACAATTCTGCTCCACAAAGACCATAGGCTCCCCCTGGCTTCCATCAACAAAGACAGCATCATCACGAAGCCACCACTTCACTGGAATCCCTGATGAAGGAATATATGGCAAGGAATGATGCTCTAATCCAGAGTCAAGCAGCCTCATTACGGAATCTGGAAACTCAAGTGGGACAGCTTGCCAATGAACTAAAAAGCAGACCTCTAGGGACACTTCCTAGCAATACTGAAGTCCCTAGGAGAGAGGGGAAAGAGCACTGCAAGGCTATAGCTCTGAGAAGGCTATAGCTCTGAGAAGTGAAAAGATGGTGGAGGAACCAAAACCAAGAGGACAGGACCAGAAAGACTCCACTGTACCCCCGGAGACAAGGAAAGACAAGCAAAAGCAAGAGGAGGAGGTAAGCGAAGAAGCAACCATTTCTGGAGAAAATGCTGTAGCTATGCCACAGCAAAGTTCAGCAACTTTGCTGCAGCAAGGCATGCAGCAAACCAAGCTACCTCCCCCCTTCCCTCAGAGATTCCAGAAAAAGCAGAATGACCAGTAGTTTAGAAGGTTCCTAGACGTCCTGAAACAACTGCACATTAACATTCCTCTAGTAGAAGCACTAGAGCAAATGTCTAACTATGTAAAGTTCATGAAGGACATCCTGACCAAGAAGCGAAGATTTGGCGAGTTTGAAACTGTTGCTCTCACAAGGGAATGCAGTGCTGTGCTACAGAATAAGTTGCCACCCAAACTTAAGGATCCAGGCAGTTTCACCATCACTTGTTCTATTGGGAACCAGTATTTTAGCAAGGCAATTTGTGATTTGGGAGCAAGCATCAACCTCATGCCAATGGCCATATTTAAAAAGCTAGGAATTGGAGAAGCAAGGTGTAACATCCCTAATTTCGTTAAAAGTACATTAACGAAATAAAATTTATTAGACAATATTTTAGATATCTAAGGAAAATATAATCCTTAGAAATTCTTCACCTTATGTATATGCATAGAAAATGTTTCTAACATTAAGAAAACAAATAAAGAGGAAAAACCTAATAGGAAAAAAATTAGAAATAACATATTAAAGAGATGTAAAATTCTTGGATAAGGAAGATAAATTTTTAGAAACAAGTAAAGGTCTTAAAATTTCAAGAACATTGGATTAGGGTAATTTTTCCTAATTCAAGAACTAGAATTATTAAGTTTAACATATTCACCCATACATTGGGCTTTTACCTATAGACACTTCATATAGAATTTTTCCACTTCACATAAGTTTCTAGCAAGCCCATTGGATAATCTAAACAAGAAATAAAACATAGACTTGGATTAGGATATAGAAATTGGACCAATAGCCCAAAAAATTATGATAATGTGTTCAAGCCCTCCAGGAAAGGTAAAATTTTATTCAAAGCAAAGAAAATGGGTAGGAATAAGCCCAAAACCAAGAGGAAAAATAAAATAAAATAAATTAGGTGATGATATAATAATGTAATAATAATAAAGATTAGGTTACATGGCATTAAGACAAAAATTTAGTAAGTGGTATGATTCTACATTCATAATTTTGCCAAGTGGCATGGTAATACAAGGCTTTAGAACAAAAACATCTATATCCTACACTCATAATTTTAGCAAGTGGTATGATAATACTTGGCATTAGGACAAAACATTCCTATCCCACACAAAAAATATCAACCAAATAATGGAAATTCAAGGGCTAGAAATTTGCCACCTAAAAAGGCAAACCTATCATACTTGTTTAAGACAAAAGAAAATGAAAATGAATCCCTAAATCAAAGGGACCTTGTCCCTTATCTTAAGAACATATCATCATAAATTTCAAATTGCAAATCTCCTTTTCCTATGCATATCTTGACTAAGGAAGAGGAAGACAAGAACATAAGTTGTTTGTTTTCCAAAAATTCAACAAAGTGTATCTTAATTGTGATAAGGTAGATCCATGATCATGAAAGGTGAATTATTTGGTGGTCTATATAAGCAAAACCCACCCCATAACATCTTAATTTTGTCCAAGTGAGGAAGAGAGAGAAATAGAAGCAAGGTAGAGTGAGGAAAGGAGAGAAAGAGAGGAGAAGAAAGGAAGGAAAAAAAAGGAGAAGTTTAGAAGGCTAAATACTCAAGGTAAGTTACCTTAATCCCCACTTGAATCCATTTTTCTTCTTTATCTTTGAGGATCAAAAACTCACCCTTCTTCTCTTACCTAAGCTGCTAGAAAAGCTAAGGGAAGGGAGGAGTCTTGCTACTTCTTTCAAGAGCAAACAAGAAAACCAATTCACTAAGTGAGCTAGGGAGATTTTTAGCTAAGTTTAACAATATTTCTTTTTGAAGAAAAGTTTTAAAATTTGTAATATTTATATGGGATTTTGATCTTAGCACTTTGATTATTGGTCATGAATGTTGCTTCATCATGTTACATATTGATCATGCATGTGATGTATGTTTGAATACTTAGGCTGGTTTAGATAGTTCTGCATAGGTATGGCTATGGGCGGCAAAACTTTTAGCTTCTATTTTTAAGATTCTGGGAAAAATCGGTAAGGAATTAAAATAAATGGTTAACATGAAAGTTATAGATCTATGTCTCATGGAAATTTAACCACTGAAATTATGCAATTTGTAGTTCATATGAGGTAGATATGATCCGATTAGTACGCAGAGGTCAGAAAATGTTTATTCAGGGAAGAGTATGTTATTAAAGCTTTAGTTTTTGAATTTCTGGGAATATTCTGTAGGGACTTAAAATAGCACACCAACATAACAATTATAGATATATAGCTCATGGATTTTTAGCAACTGGAATAACTCAATTTGGAGTTCAAATTTGGGAGATATGGTCTAATTAGTCAGTAAAGGTCAGAACCTACACGAGAAGAAATAATACTAAATTTAAAGGAGTAATAACACCATGATATCTTACTATTTTGTTCATATGATTAACATAATAGTTTTAGATAATTGTCTTAGATTTTCATAGACACTAAGATCATCTTAATCGGAGTTAAAATGAGAGAGTTATGCTCTGATTTGTAAGCAAAAGCTGTGTTAAAAGTTAATAAAACCTATTTTCAATATTTTTTTCTACCCTAGATGAATTTTTTAAACTATAGGGTAATAGTAGAAATCAATTTGAGGAAAAATGCTCTATAAAATTTGTAAGAACATGTGTTGGAAATGATATAAGTAAAAATAAAATGACTAAATGCCTAGACATAAAGAAAATGAAAAGATGAAAATAATATTCAAGAAAGAAGAGGAATTTTATAAATGAAAATAATAAATGCCTAGTGTATGCCCTAACTATTTCCATTGCATGAATTTACTACCATTTTAAGTCTGTAATTTTTAACATGGAATTTACCCTAGTACTCATATAAAATTTTCAAGAAGTTTTGAAAGTGCCGGTTTTATTTGAAAAATCTTAGTATGCTCCGTGGTTGCAGTATTTCCACATCAAAAAAGAATTATTCTAATTACTGAAAAAAAATTGTGATTTGTGAAAAGTGCATGTCTAAGAAAAGCTCTGGCAAGGAAAGACTTGGTACTTAAGCGTGTCCATTAGTGACCCACCTCTCTTTCCTGGGAACTTTCCTGGTGCGCTGTTTACAGACTACAATTACTATCCAGTTATCGAGGTATTAGTGTGGAATTTTGACATCGACATATTTTATAAAGTAAAAATTAGAAAATGATTATACTCATGGCATAATTTCAGTTTACCAATGAATTTTGAGAATCATTATGTTTTGATAAATTATGGCATGAGAATATAATGAACATACTTGTTATTGGAATCATATTTTCGGCTATTAATATGAAAAGAAAAGAAATGAGCACGGTCACATGGCAATCCATGTGGTGCACCAGTAGGGGACACCCTACCAACGGTTATGATTATGTTCATGAGAAAAGAAAGAGAAAGTGTGCCATGTCGGACGGAGCGAGATAAGCCTCTACCGAAAAGTAGAGAATACTCACCCTGACCAGGGTAGCTGGAAGGAAGAATAAGTTGATAGCCATCATATGAAATTCAAAAAATAGTTATTCATGCCATACATGTCATAACTGTACAATTTTCATGTGCATGATAAAGTGCATTCATGTGACCTAAAGATATTTTCTGTAGTTTATACAACTGAACATGACGTGATGAACTATATTGATGATGAATTATTGTTGAACATACTGGGATTTAATTCTCACTATATTTCCATATCATGTTTAGAAAATTAGCTATGCAGTTGTTTTCAATGAGACTTGTTATTGCCGTATGTATGATCGAGGTGCCCTATCTTGGGCAAATACCTATTATTGCGGACATATCAGTTGTTGAAGTGACTGAGATTCCGGCGGAGGTGCCGCCACCCGCACCAATGGCCCCGAAAATAGTCTATGTGGATGATTAGGGCTTATATGTACATGTATGTCTTGTACAAATGTTTGTATTAATTATGTGAGTGTAAACTTAGTATTGTATAATTAAATAAATTTTATTGTGAGTTAAGATGAGGTAATAACTTCATGATGTTAAATAAATAAAAAATTGTTACATAAATGGAGCTGTTACACAAGGTCTACCACAGTCTCCTTGCAACTTGCAGACAGATCCATAGCTCATCCAGAAGGAAAGATCGAGGATGTACTGGTTAAGGTGGACAAGTTCATCTTTCCAGTAGACTTTATAATACTGGACTATGAAGCCGATGCAGAGGTACCAATTATTTTGGGCAGACCATTCCTAGCAACTGGCAAGACATTAATTGATGTTCAGAAATGGGAATTAACCATGAGAGTCCAGGATGAGCAGGTTACATTCAATGTACTCCAAACCATGAAGTTTGCTAGTGAAGAAGAGGAATGTGCAATTGTGTCTATGATAGACACATTAGCATCAGAGCAGCTAGAAAAATGTTGCAAGGGCCTACCACCAGTAGCATGGACAAACAACTCAGATTCAGAAGGGGAAGACGAGAAAGAATGGGCCTGGATTGATGTCAGTCATGGCATTAGGAACCAGGAGCCAAGGAAGGAGCCATTATACGCGACCCCACCAGAATCAAGGCTACTAAAAGCATCAGTGGAGGAACCACCAATCTTGGAAATGAAGCCTCTGTCAGCACACCTCAAGTATGCATATTTAGGAGAAACAACCACTTTCCTGTGGTTATCTCAGCATTGTTGACAGAGGAACAAGAGGAGAAATTGGTCCTGACATTGAAGAAATTCAGAAGGGCTATTGGTTGGACACTTGCTGATATTAAGGGAATCAGCACCTCATTTTGTATGCATAAAATCCTCTTGGAAAACAATGAAAGAGGGTCCATAGAACCCCAACAGAGGCTCAACCCGATAATGAAGGAGGTGGTTAAGAAGGAGATTATTAAGTGGCTAGATGCTAGAATTATCTACCCCATATCAGACAGCTCCTGGGTGAGTCCGGTCCAATGTGTTCCTAAGAAATGGGGTATAATTGTGGTGGAAAACAAAAATAATGAGCTTATCCCCACCAAGGTTGTGACTGGTTGGAGGATTTGCATGGATTATCGGAAACTGAACAAGAGTACCAGGAAAGATCACTTTCTCCTGCCATTCATTGATCAAATGTTGGATAGACTTGTGGGAAGAGAGTATTATTGCTTCCTGGATGGGTATTCAGGGTACAACCAGATTGCTATAGCATCGGAAGATCAGCATAAGACCACATTCACATGTCCTTATGGTACCTTTGCATTTTGAAGAATGCCATTTGGGCTTTGCAATGCTCCAGCAACGTTCCAGCGATGCATGATGGCAATTTTTACAGAAATGGCTAAACAGTTTGTGGAAATTTTCATGGATGACTTCTCAGTTTTTGGGGATTCCTTTGACCTATGTTTAAGAAACCTTGCTAAAGTCTTACAACGGTGTGAGGAAACAAACTTGGTGCTGAACTAGGAGAAGTGTCAGTTTATGGTAAAAGAGGGGATTGTGCTAGGGCATAAAGTTTCTCAAAGAGGACTTGAGGTTGACAAGGCCAAAGTGGAAATCATAAAGAAGCTGCCTCCTCCCACCTCTTTCAAGGGCATCCAAAGCTTCCTGGGTCATGTAGGATTTTATAGGAGGTTCATTAAAGACTTCTTTAAGGTTGCTAAACCTTTATGCAGTTTGCTCGAGAAGGACAGAACTTTCTGTTTTGATAAAGGTTGTATGACAGCATTTTGTGACCTCAAGAAGAAATTAAGTACAGCCCCAGTTATCATAGCACCAGACTGGACCTCTCCATTCGAGCTAATGTGATGCTAGTGAAGCAGCATTGGGAGATGTTCTTGGGTAGCGTAGGAATAAGCTTTTTCACTCTATATATTATGCCAGCAAAACACTTCAGGGGGCCCAACTGAACTACACAGTGACAGAGAAGGAATTGCTCGCAGTAGTTTTCGCCTTTGAAAAATTCAGAGCATATCTGGTAGGAGCAAAGGTGATAGTGCACACAGACCATTCTGCCATCAAACACTTGGTTAGGAAAAAGGATTCCAAGCCCAGGCTCATTTGGTGGCTTCTTTTGCTTCAGGAATTCGACCTGGAGATCAGGGATAGAAAGAGAACTGAAAATCAAGTGGCAGACCATCTCTCTAGACTGGAAGGGGACAGCTCAAGAGAAAATGAAATTAACAAGAGGTTCCCAGATGAACAACTCTACCTCCTGTCCCAAGATAGTGTGCCATGGTATGCAGACTATGTAAATTACCTTATGAGTGGACTGCTCCCACTAGACTTGATGTTACAACAGAAGAAAAAATTTCTGCATGAGGTGAACTCATATTACTGGGATGAACCATACCTTTACAAGCACTGTACTGATCAGATGATAAGGAGATGTATACCCAGCAAAGAGATGGAGAAAATCTTACAGCAATGTCATGCTTCTCCTTATGGAGGTCATTTTGGAGGAGTTAGAACTACAAACAAGGTACTGCAGGCCGGGTTCTACTGGCCCTCTTTATTCAAGGACTCCCACTCTTTTGCAAAGCAATGTGACCGATGCCAGAGGACAAGGAATATATCTCACAGACATGAAATGCCACTGAACAACATCTTAGAGGTGTAATTATTTGATGTATGGGGAATAGATTTCATGGGCCCATTCCCTTCAAGTTTTAGGAATCAATACATCCTAGTAGCCGTAGACTACGTCTCAAAGTGGGTGGAAGCAAGTGCATCTCAAACTAATGAGGCAAGAGTGGTAACCAGATTTCTGAAGAGAAACATATTTACAAGGTTTGGAACCCCTAGAGCCATCATAAGCGATGGAGGGACCCATTTCTACAATAGGCAGTTCAAGGCACTCCTATCCAAATATGGAGTGAGGCACAAGGTGGCAACACCCTATCACCCACAAACGAGTGGGCAGGCTGAAGTTTCCAACAGAGAGATTAAGAGAATCTTGGAGAAAATAGTAGACCCTACGAGGAAGGATTGGTCCTCGAGGTTGAATGATGCATTATGGGCATATAGAACACCCTACAAGATACCATTGGGCATGCCCCCATACAAGTTGGTGTTCGAGAAGGCTTGTCATCTACCAGTAGAGTTAGAGCATCGAGCATATTGGACAGTGAAAAAGCTAAACTTGAATCTAGAATTTGCTGGTGAGCAAAGGATGCTGCAACTTAATGAGCTAGATGAATTCTGTGGTCAGGCTTATGAGAATGCCAAACTATACAAGGAAAAACCAAAGCAATGGCATGACAAGAAGATACAACCAAGGAATTTCGAAGTAGGATAGAGAGTGCTACTGGGAAATTGAAATCTCGTTGGTCCGGTCCTTTTCGTATAAGCAAGGTCTTCCCTTTTGGAACTGTTGAATTGGAAGAAGAAAAGGAAGGGAGGACATTCAGGGTAAATGGACAAAGAGTCAAGCACTATCTGGGAGGTGATGTGGATAGACAACACACCTCCATCCATTTGCAAGAAGGATGAACGGGAAGAAAGTCAGGCTGATGACTCTAAAACAAGCGCTCATGGGAGGCAACCCACGTTTAAATCTATTGTCGGTTAATTTAGCAGTTTTAGAACGTTTAATTTGTGAATTTAATCACATTTGTGTTTGTTACGCAGGTGGGGAAACATAGTAATCTGCAAGATAGTTCTCGCTTTGCTGCAGCAAAACTAGGTGGAAGTTATTCTTTGCTCTGCTGAAGCAAGATTTTGGGCAAGCCACCTCTGCTGCAGCAAAATCCTAGGCAAGCTAGCGTTTTTGCTGCAAAAGTTGCTGCAGCAAATGCATTCAGCCCTAAATCAAGGGGTTCCCCTCTGCTATGCTATTAAAAAAAATTCAAAAAATTGTTGTCAAAAGCAAAATAGGGGCGAGAAAAAGGCAGAAGCCCATAAGTCATGAAAGCACGTTCCCCCACCCTCATTACACCTCTACAACTCCCCACACCCCCTTCACCCTCGAGTATCCCTCCCGAGTTCCCAAAACCCCTACAACTACCTCATCTCCTTCGTACCAAAGACCTCCACTTCCAACCACCTGTAACCAATCATGCCGAGAATTAAGACAGTGGCCCAGAAGGCAAGCAAGGTGAAGAAGTTCACCTCCGAGGCAAGCAAACAGAGACACGATAACGAGATCCTGCTGTGAAATTTTTGCGCAGAGAAGGGTTTCACTTTCACGGCCATGGAGGATTTGGGACTGCCAATGTTCGTCGGCACTGTAGTCAAACAGAGAGGTTAGGAAGCTTTTGCAAGCCACCCACAAACTGGCCTTATCCCGCTGGTTCAGGAATTCTACGCAAACTTCTCACCAGGCAATGAGAAGTGGGTGACTGTCAGGGAGACTAGGGTTTGGTTCGACCAAGCCTCCATTAACAAGGCTTACGATCTGTCAGATGAAGACGACCAATACGAGGACTATCTACAAGGTCTGAAGGACCAAGACTGGGACGCAATGCTTACCCGGGTATGCCTTCCAGGCACTACCTGGGACAAATCACCACAAGGCTCCACCACCATCAATCAGGTCTCTCTGGTACTGACAACAAAGGTGTGGTACCACTTCCTCAAGACACACTTGCTACCTTCCACTCATGGGCAAACAGTGAGCCGAGACAGAGTCGCAATGGTTGATGCACTCATATCCAGTAAAGCACTCAACGTTGGCCGAATCATCAGTGGCCAAATCGAAGTATACGCCAATCGAAAAAAGGGCAGTTTACTCTTCCCTTCCCTCATCACTATCCTATGCAAGAAGCGTGGAGTCCCAGTCTCCATTGATGAAGAAGCACTGAAGGACGCCAGCCCCATCACTGCCATCACCATTGCCCGGATTGTCCAAGAAAAAGCTGCCCCACACCCACCAGCTGCCTCCCAAGATCCTCCATAAGCTGCCAGACCCTCTGCTTCTACCTTTGCCCCCTAGCTAGCTGACAAGACCTTTTAGCTCATCCTCCAGCAACAGGCCACCATACTAAGACAGCAAGCACAGCTGTTGCAACATTAGCAGGCGTTTTGGCGCTATGAGCAGAAGAAGGACTTCGCCCTCCACACCACCCTTGAACAGAATTACAAACAATTTTTCCCATTCCCCGAATTTTCCACTGACTTACTCCATGCTGCTTTCGAGGGGGAAGGCCAAGCACAGGAGCCATGGGCAAAAGAGAACGAAGAGTCTCAAGACTCCTCCAATAGCACAGAGCCACAACTAGAACACCATCAGACTCTAGTAGGCACTGAGTCCTCATAAGATAATGAATCTATTGCCAAACCAGTAGCAGGGATGCGCAAAAGGCCCCACAACAGTCAACACAGAGAAGGACTGGACTCAGAAGCTCATCAAGGTCTTCCGGGGGTCAATGCCCCTAGGGTGCTGCAGCATCGCTGCAAGCACCCCCAGGAAGTTCCCTTCTCCCTTATTCCTTCTCTGTGCATTTAGCATTTCTTTGTCCCTGCCTCTATTTTTGCTTGGTGCCCCTTCTATTTTTGGAAATTTACTCAGCAGTGGAGACACTGCTGACTTTTAAGTTTGGGGGGGAGGTTGATATAATGTTTGTTGTGGCATCTGGGGGACTTAGTGTTGTTTTAGTTATTGCTATAGTGTTTGCTGAAGCATGTGATAGGCTTGGACTTGTTTATTTGTGTTCTGTTTGTCTGTGTTGCTGTTTATGTGTGTTTTTGCCTGACTGTATTGGATAAGACTGTATTAGTACTTGCTGCTTCCTATCTTACTATTTGTTTGCAATGTATATATTTATATATATATATATATATATATATATATATAAAGGAAAGAAGAGAGAAATGAGTCTACACATTGTATAGCCTGTTGTAAGCTCTGTGATACTCTATGATGAGGATTGGGAACTTCACTAAAACCAAAATAAGAGACCTGCACACCTACCCAACCACACACAGAACCTTTTTCTAATAAGCACAGGATCATGGGTAGTTTTCCAAAATAAATTTGGTAATTTTTCAAAAAGGGAACCTAAGTTTTAGAGCTAATATTGAGAGTTTTCTACAAAATTATAAAAGAGGCATACGCATATGGTCAGTAAGGCTTAAGTTTGGGGGGGAGGTTGTAGGAAAGTAGGGAAATAAGAGAAAAATTTGGACACTCCAATGCTTCTATAGTTCCTTAGTAACCAGGGGTATGCATGAGCCCCATGTGTACCCTTGCGTAAAACAGGGACATAGAGTATGAGTGGGATGCTGCTTAAAGGTGATAAGGCTGAGTAACCGGGTGCCTGCATCATACATGTTGGCATTCGCGTCAAAAGGCACTAATGACCTCTGTTGTTAACAAAAAAAACTGAAGTGAGAAAAAGAAAATATATATACAAAGGAAGAAAGGAAATCAGTGAGCTACCCCCCCCTCGGTATTTGCTGCCTTGGCTGCACCTATGATGCATGCCAACTTGTCCAAAAAGGAAGCTCAATATATTAGCAAGAAAATCTCAGGAACTCTGGCTGATTTTAAACCAAGTAGCTCTTTGGGAAACTGTCCATGTCACACACACAACTTCAAGGAAGGTCTTGGGTGTGATTGGGAGAAAGGCTTGCTGTATCACTTATATGGAAGCAATCTTGAGAGTTGAGAGCTAGCAGCAGAACTATATGAAATTGTGCAAGAGAAAGGGCTGAAATCATTTGGTAGGAGTGTGGTGAGCATAGCAGATTGCTTGGGGACAAGCAATCCCTTAAGTTTGGGGGGATTTGATAACTTCAATATACTACAATTTTTGAATGCTTTCCGAGTGTGTTTATTATGCTATTTTGATTATTAAGCACCCTTATTCATGGATCTAACTGAATATGATGACTCCCTTAGATGCAATATCATCCACCTTGTGTGTTGTAGCAATATAGTGTGCATATGTGGTAATCTTGGCGGCAAACCAAGTGATATTGAGTAAAGCTCCTCCTTTTTCCTGCAAGGCACTTATTTTGTTTTATTTGGTGCAGGTGGCAGGGGAGCAGAGCTACACAGCAGGTGCAGCCACCACCTAGCAGGAGAAAGCAGTAAGATGACACTGTAGGATGCTGGTTGGGTTGGTACAGAACTGCCTCCACTAATGAAAGTGGAGAGGAAAAAGATGAAAGCAGAGATGCTGGCTGCAGAGCAGGGAGAATGTCAGAAAACCTAGACACCTTACTGGGACCACAAGGCTTGATCATAAAAGGGCAGAAAGCAAATCATAAAAGATAGAGAAGGAGGGGAGGAACAGAGGAGAATAGGAGGAAGAACAACGACAGACTACATAGAAGCATTAGAGCACGGAATAGTTTAAAACTGGGGATTTCCATTTTTTTGCTGTTGCGTTTTCCTTTTTCTTCTGTTTTTATCAAAGAATGCATTTGTGTTTTTTTTTACTTGGGATGTATACCAGTGATTCTAGGATGTTTGTAACCAGTGTAACCATTAGGCTTGGCTAGTTTCCAGCTAGGGTTGTAATGAACTTGAGCACATATTTTTAGTAACAACATATTTTGCTGCAGCATCGTTTTAACATTCAACTGTGTTTATATTTTAGTTTCCTCTGATAACGAAAGTTAGTGGAGGAAGGCTTAGGACAAGATTCACCTGGGAGGGGAATGGAGGCTGGAAAAACAGTTGAATATATGGGATTAAGCCAATATAGGAATATATGGTTCCCTATTACCCCAAAAGTGGAGCTTTATGCACAATTCCAGGGTGAGGACTGATGCAGGAATGCATGTCTGAACCTCAGAATTGCAAGGAATGAAAGTCTAGGAAGACTCCATTCAAGACTGAACTTGGCACTTAGAACGGTTGCTGCAGCGATCCCTAGAGCAAATATGAGTGCTGTAGTTCATAACAACCCTGAGCAACCTTAGACCTCCTACTATCATTATCCTTTACATCCTAGTACCCCTCCTCTTAGTTATAGTTGCATTTGATTGATCCACTTTTATTTTATCTTGTGAACCATCTTATCTTTGCTACAGCATTTCACACGGCAAAAGTCTCTTCAATAGTTTTAGTTCACTCCTCGTGGGATGATACTCACTCATCACTTTATTACTTGGTCACGACACGTGCACTTGCATTCGGACACTGTACTCATCTTTTCATGAAATACTAACAATGATTGATTGTCAAATCTTTGTTCTAAATTAGTTTGTGTTTCTTCTAAAGATTCAATCGATCTATTGTCTTGTATATTTTCTCTAGGTATTTGTATAGGTCCTTTGAGATTTGTACCTGGAGCAGGAGTCAAAGTTCTTCTAGAATCTAAAGAGGTTCTAGCTAACTCAAATCCTGTCCTTATTGAATTAGATAGTTCTGTTATTCTGACTGAACTACTTCTTCTTCATGGTCTTATATACGCTTCGCCATCTCTGGTTACATAGGTATATTCTATTGTGGTTGTATCTAAAGATGGAGGGTGTTCTACATCAGGTATCCTCCACATTTTTGGAAAAGTAATTTCATTATGTTAGAGGCTTCTGGGTGTTGTAATATTAGCATGTCTAGAATTAGCTTCAAATATTATGGTTTCTGTCCTTGGGGATTCTCTAAGAGCTAAAATATTTTGATTTGTTTTTCTTACCTTAAAACAAATTCTATATAATATATTAATAGTAGAGACTCCCTATCTTACTTGTCTATTTGCATGACTGATATCTAAACTTAGACATCGTTCAGTTTCAGTATCTTGTAATCGTATTGTATAATTTGGAAAGCAGTTAAAATATGCTGGTCCATTATGTAAATTTGTTTCCATTATTGCTACTATTGATTCATCAAAGTTTGTTCCTCTTTTGTCTCTTACTGCTAAGAGGATGGGTGTATTTATGCTTATCCTATGGAGAGGTTTTGCTGCTACTTGAACTAATCCCACGTTTAAATAGTTATAGTTTCTTTTATACTTTTGAATTATTTCTTGTGTAATTAAAGGTATGTTTTGTGATTCTTCACTGATTCCTATATTAATAGCCTAAACCTTAGTCCCCTAGACTTTTCTTTCCTTTTTCTTCCTCTCTTTCTCTCATTTCCTCACTCTACCTTGCTTCTATTTCTCTCTCTTCCTCACTTAGACGAAATTAAAATGTTGTAGGCATGGGTTTTGCTTAAATAGACCACCAAATAATACACCTTTCATGATCATGGGTCTACCTTATCACAATTAGGATACACTTTGTTGAACTTTTGGAAAACAAACAACTTATGTTCTTGTCTTCCTCTTCTTTAGTCAAGATATGCATAAGAAAAGGAGATTTGTATTTTGAAAATTATGATGATATGTTCTTAAGATAAGGGACAAGGTCCCTTTGATTTAGGGATTCATTTCCATTTTCTTTTGTCTTAAACAAGTATGATAGGTTTGCCTTTTTAGGTGGCAAATTTCTAGCCCTTGAATCTCCATTATTTGGTTGATATTATTTGTGTGGGATAGGAATATTTTGTCCTAATGCCATGTATTATCATACCTCTTGCTAAAATTATGAGTGTAGGATATAGTTGTTTTTGTCCTAAAGCCTTGTATTATCATGCCACTTGCCAAATTGATGAATGTAGAATCACACCACTTGCTAAATTTTTGACTTAATGCCATGTAACCTAATCTTTATTATTATTACATTATTATATCATCACCTAATTTATTTTATTTTATTTTTCCTCTTGGATTTGGGCTTATTCCTACCCATTATGGGCTTATTCCTACCCATTTTCTTTGCTTTGGATAAAATTCTACCTTTCTTGGAGGGGTTGGTCACATTTTCATAATTTTTGGACTATTGGTCCAATTACTATATCCTAGTCCAAGTCTATGTTTTATTTCTTGCTTAGGTTATCCAATGGGCTTGCTAGAAACTTATGTGAAGTGGAAAAACTCTATATGAAGTGTCGATAGGTAAAAGCCCAATGTATGGGTCAAGATTTTAAACTTAGTAACTCTAGTTCTTGAATTAGGAAAAATTACCCTAATCCAATGTTCTTGAAATTTTAAGACCTTTACTTGTTTCTAAAAATTTATCTTCCTTATCCAAGAATTTTGCATCTCTTTAGTATGTTATCTCTTTAGTATATTAGAGGTAGAGGGAGGCCAAAGAAAACAATAAGTGAAACTATTAAAAAGGATTTAATAGTTAATAACTTATCTATTGATCTCATCCATGATAGGCTACTATGGCGCCGTTTGATACATGTAGCCGACCCCACCTAGTGGGAAAAGGCTTAGTTGTTGTTATTGTTGTTGTTGTAGGTTTTCCCTCTTTATTTGTTCTCTTAATGTTAGAAACATTTTCTATGCATATACATAAGGTGAAGAATATCTAAGGATTATATTTCCTTAGAAATATAAAATATTGTCTAATAAATTTTATTTCCTTAATTAAATATTTTTGTACTTTTATCAATAAAAGAAATGAAATTAGGGATGTTACATTTCTCTCCCCCTAAAAGAAATTTTGTCCTCAAAATTTCAGAAATTACCTAATAAGAACAATTGTGGATATTTCTTTCTCATAACTTCTTCCAGCTCCCAAGTTGCTTCTTCCGGAGTCAAACCTTCCCAGAACACCTTAACAAGGGGAATGGTTTTATTTCTCAGTTGCTTCACGTCAGTGTCCAATATGGATGCTGGTACTAGCTGGTATGTCATGTTCTCCTTTATTTAGATTGGTTCATCTTGTATTACATGTGATGAATCTGGAAGATACTTCCGCAGCTGTGATACGTGGAAAATATTATGTAGGTTGGACAAATTAGGTGGGAGAGCAACTTGATATGCTGATGTCCCTACTTTCTTCAAAATTTGGTAGGGTCCCAAAAATCGTGGACTTAGCTTTCTTGTTTTGAGAGACCTACCAACTCCAATAGTCGGGGAAAGTTTCAGAAATACATGGTCTCCTTCCTCAAACTCTAGAGGTCTATGTCTCTTATCGTAGTAACTTTTTTGCCGACTCTGAGCTATAAGTATTTTGTCTCGTATCATCCTGATTTGTTCAGTGGTTTGTTGAACTAGATCAGGACCCAACAAGTTCTTTTCTCCTACCTCAAACCAACATAATGGAGATCGGAACTAGGTAATCAGGGAATGTGAGTTCATCACCCTACTGCCTCCTCACATTACCACTGACTACAACTTCAATAGATCAACAGGGAATGTGAGTTCATCACCCTTCTGCCTCCTCACATTACCACTGTCATCATCACAATAGGTAATTAGGGAATGTGAGTTCATCACCCTACTGCCTCCTCACATTACCACTAATACCACCTTCACAATATTGTCTCAAGCCATATAATCCCGTCATTACTCATCACTACATATATATATAAACATGTATAAAAGTGCATATCCATCAAATGCAATGCATAATTATCAAACAACTCGCCATACAATCATATTCGGCAACTTATCACTTTACATATCATTCAAAACAGAGCTTTCAGTCTCAGTACAAAATCCTTTATCATAAATTTTCCAACCAGAGGAATCATATAATCATGCCCATATCCGAGGCAAACATAACACTGTAAAAAATCAATGTCACATGCATATCATATTTTCTTTTCCATGTAATGCGAAATGCATTTAGAAATAACGTATTCAAAGCATTTCAAAATCTATTTCGAAAATCATACTCTTCTTGAACTAGATATCATTTCTCAATCATTTCAAATATTCCAAACCATTTCAGAAACATATGAACATATAAATAACATGTAATCATACTCATTTATTAATGAAAAGTTCAAGAAGAGTAAAAACAAGCTATAGGAAGAATTATCTACTCACCACTTTGAAGTACAAAGTTGGATACCCTTAAAATCCTAGTTTCTGATTCGAATTCAGCAAAATAAACCCCAAAATCGAGTTTGGAACGTTCAAAAACCTTAAAAATAACTCCGGATTTGCGAAATTTGGCCTCCGGGAGCTCGGTCAACGCAGGTCAACGCAAGGAGGTCCAGCTGCCACGCGCTACACGCGCCGCCCAAGGAGCTGCGCGTGGGCTTCACTCACCGAGAGAGATGCAGCGCGTGGGGGCGCGCGCGGTGGTGGATCTGGCTGAAATTTAAGATCCAAAGGTTTCGGTGCCTTATGGATCAATCTACGATGTTAGTTTTTGCGTTTGAGAACTAAAAATAGGAGTTTCGGGGGTTACCTTTTTGGCCGATTTTCCCTTCAATTTTCCAGCCAATTTTCGGCCAATTCTCCAGAAACCAATCAGATGGATTTGAAGAACTCTTCGTCATGAGTCCGTTGGTTGTGGTGGTGTCGAAATCCAAGGTCCGTAGGCGAAGAAATCTTAGAGAGAAGTTAGAGGATTTTCGGGGAGAATTTTCTGAAGAAATATGGAAAAATCTGCAAATGATCAACTTCTGGAGTGGTTGAGGCCCTTAAAATATCCCGGGGGACCTTTCTGCAAAATTTCACTTTTTGAGGGAGGTCCTTGCAAAATTTTCTTATTTACATTTTAACCCCGAAACTTTTAAGAAATTACATTTTTGCCCCAAAACGTAAATTTCTAACATTTCTTTTATAATTCTTTAATCCATGTAAATAATAACTTATTTTCACCCGGTCCTAACTCTATTTTCGAAATCCTCTCTTTAAATTTCAATTTTTCTTTAATTGAAATCCCCATTTTCAAAATTATCTCTTTTATTTCAAATTTTCTTTATTTGAAATTTTCGTTAAATTTACGGCTATTACATAAAATAGATTAGTCTATCTATTTTCATGCATAACATTATACTTGATAATGATCATAAACCTTCTAGAGAGCACCAAAGTAGATTGAATCCAAACATGAAAGAGGTAGTAAGAAGGAGGTGCTTAAATTACTTAATGCAGGTATTATCTATCCTATTTCAGATAGTGAGTGGGTAAACCCTATTCATGTGTCCTAAATAAGGGAGGTATAACTGTTATTAAGAATGATAATGATGAATTAATTCTTACTAGAGCTATTACGGGTTGGTGTATGTGCATTGATTATAGAAAACTGAATAAGGCCACCCGTAAGGATAACTTCCCTTTGCCCTTTATTGATCGATTGTTGGAAAGGATGGCTAAACATTCACATTTTTGTTATTTGGATAGATATTCAGGATTCTTTCATATCCCTATCCATCCAGACGACCAACAAAAGACGACGTTCACATGTCCCTATGTCACCTTTGCATATAGAAGGATGCCATTCGGATTGTGCAACGCACCAGCCACTTTCCAAAGGTGTATGATAGCTATTTTTTCAGATTTTATTCAAGATATAATGGAGGTATTTATGGATGATTTTCTGTCTATGGTACCTCATTTGATAATTGCTTAAATAATTTGACACAGGTACTTAAAAGATGTGAGGAAGTCAACCTAGTACTAAATTGGAAAAAATGCCATTTTATGGTAAGGGAAGGAATAGTACTTGGACACTTGGTGTCTGAGAGAGGGATAGAGGTGGACAAAGCAAAAATTAAGGCAATCGAGACAATGCCACCACCATATAATGTTAAGGAAGTGAGAGGTTTTCTTGGGCATGCAGGATTCTATAAAAGATTTATCCAAGACTTCTCCAAAATTTTTAAACCCTTTACTAATTTTCTTATTAAGGATACTCCCTTCTTATTTAATGATGACCGTTTAAATGCTTTTTGTAGGTTAAAGGAGGCATTAATATCTGTACCAATCATCCAACCTCCTGATTGAAGCCTTCCCTTTAAGATCATGTATGATACAAGTGACTATGTTGTGGGAGCTGTACTTGGAAAAAGAAGAGATAAAACCCTATGTTATTTACTATGTTAGCAAGACCCTGGATGAAGCCCAAGTCAACTATTCCACCGCAGAAAAAGAGCTCCTGGCAGTAGTATTTATAATTGACAAATTCTTTCAATATTTGCTGGGATCCGAAGTCATTGTATCTACAGACCTTGCTGCCATCAAATATTTGCTAAGTAAGAAGGATGCCAAGCCAAGATTGATTAGATTGATTCTTCTATTTCAGGAATTTGATCTTGTGATTCAGGATAAGAAAGGAACAAAAAATGTAGTTACAGACCATCTTTCAAGGCTAAAGCAAGATTCAATGAGAGATGATAAAGATGAGCTACCTATAGATGATTCTTTTCCTGATGAATAACTCCTTGTAGTCACTCATACCAATGCTCCTTGGTATACATATTTTGTAAATTATTTGGCATGTAGGATTTTACCTAAATGGCTAAGCTATCATCAGAGAAAGAAAATTTTCTCTGATATTAAATCATACTGCTAGGATGATCCATGTCTTTACAAATGGTGTGCAGATGGCATCTTCAGTAGATGTGTCCCAGAGGAATAGGTACATAATGTCATCTATTATTGCCATAACTCAACTTGTGGAGACCATAATAGCACCTCAAAGACTGCAGCTAAAATTCTTTAGGCTAGTTTATATTGGCCTTCGCTTTTCAAAGATGTGTATACTTTTGTAAAAGCTTATGATCAGTGTCAAACAATTGGCAATACCCCAAAGAGGAATGAGATGCCCCTAAATAGTATTTTAGAAGTTGAAATATTTGATGTTTGGGGTATTGACTTCATGGGCCTATTTCCATCTTCATGTGGCAATAAGTATATCCTAGTAGTTGTAAATTACGTGTCTAAGTGGGTAGAAGCAGTGGCATCTCCCACTAATTGTAACAACTCCATTTTTTTTACATATATACAAATATATGTATTTTTAAAATCCCATGAAGTCATTACCTCTTTACTTCTAACTATTTAACTCATAATAACATTCAATTAAATTAACCAAGTATAATTAAAGTTTATGGTATATCATTAATACTGATATAATTCAGTGTTCACATACACACCATTAATTAACAACATCCGTACAAAAATCAAACACATATATATCTACATCTTATTCATTCATATTGACCAGTTCTGGGGATACGGGTGTGGTGGTTGCACCGTCACCGGGATTTTAGCCAATACGACCCAACGTACACTAAAAGCCGATCATAGATAATATCTGTATATCTAGTCCTCTGACCATGATATGAAAATATAGTAAGAATTAAATTCCAGTAGGTTCAACAATAAATCATAATTATCATCAATATAGATCATCATGTTATTTTCATTTGTATAAGCTACAGCAAATATCTTAGGTCACATGAATGCACTTTATCTATGCACTTGAAAATTATACAGTAATGACATGAATGGCATGAATAACTATTTTCAGAATATCATATGATGGCTATCAACTTATTTTCATATTAAGCTACCTCGGTTAAGGTGAGTACTTTCTACTCTCTAGTACAGACTTTTCTCACTCCATTCGACATGGCACACTTTCTCTCTTTTCTCATTAACATAAAGCCATGAGTAGGGCGTTCCCTACTATTGCACTACACAGACCACCATGTGACCGTACTCGTCTTTTTTCTTTTCTTTTCTTTTCATGTTAATAGCCAAAAATATGATTTCAAATATGTTCATTATACTCACATGCAATAATTTATCATCAAAACATAATCATTACCAAAAATCAATGGTAAAATAAAATTTTGCCATGAATATAATCATTTTCGAATATTACTTTATAAAATATTTTCATATCAAAATTACACACTTAAGATGGTACGAAATTCATGCAATGGCAATGGCTATGGTATACACTAGTCATTTATTATTTTTATTTATAAGATTATTCTTCTTTTTTAAATATTATTTCCTCTCTCACTAAACAAAGCATAACACCCTCATTTTAAATCTAATTTATGTGATCTTGGTGTCAATTGAAATATAAGGCAATCCTCTAAAACCCTTATGTTGAATATTTTAGTGAAATCTTAAGTAATCGTAGTGTTACTACTCCCTCAAATTCAATGTTATTTCTTATCGGGTAGGTTCAGACCTCTACTTACTAATATGACTATATCTCCTTCATAAGAACTCCAATTGAGGTGCTTCCAAAGCATATAAAAAGATAAAACACTTACATACAACTTTTATGTTTATCATTTTTTCATATTCCTTAAGAATTATTACCAGAAAATTGAAAACAAAAACGCTTACATTTACCACCCTGGATTTTAGACTAATTCTGACCTCTACTAATTAATAAGCTATATCTCCCTCATATGGACTCCAAATTAAGTGATTTCAGAGCCTATAGGTCCGTGATACATATATCTATATTTATTATGTGAAAATTTTCCTTTAATTTGTAACATCCCTAATTTCGTTTCTTCTATTAATAAAGATACATAAATATTTAATTAAGAAAATAAAATTTATTAGATAATTTTTAGATATCTAAGGAAATATAATCCTTAGAAATTCTTCACCTTATGTGTATGCATAAAAATTATTTCTAACATTAAGGGAACAAGTAAAGAGAGAAAACCTAATAGAAAAACTTAGAAATAACAAAATAAATAGAGGCAAAATTCTTTGGTAAGGAAGATAAGTTTTTTTGTGAAGTAAGTAAAGGTCTTAAAATTTTAAGAAGAATGGATTAGGGTAATTTTTCCTAATTCAAGAGTTAGAAATTTCTAAGTTTAACATCTCCACCCATAAATTGAGCTTTCACCTATGGACACTTTATATAGAGTTTTTCCACTTCACATAAGTTTCTAGTAAGCCCATTGGATAACCCAAGCAAGAAATAAAACATAGACTTGGACTAGGATATAGAAGTTAGACCGATAGCCCAAAAATTATGAAAATGTGACCAAGCCCTCCATGAAAGGTAGAATTTTAGCCAAAGCAAAGAAAATGAGTAAGAATGAACCCAAATCCGAGAGGAAAAAATAAGAATCATGTGAGGAAATAGTAATGCAATAATAATCAAGATTAGGTCACGTAGAATTAAGAAAAAATATCTATATCCTACATTCATAATTTCAACAAGTGGATAATAATACATATCATTATGACAAAACATCTTTATCCTACACAAATAATTTTAGCCAAGCAAGGGAGATCCAATGGCTGATAATTTGCCACTTAGAAAGGCAAACCTATCATACTTGATTAAGACAAAAAAAAAGGAAATGAATCCCTAAATCAAAGGGACCTTATCCCTTGTCTTAAGAACATATTATCATAATTTTCAAAAAATAAATCTCCTTTTGCTATGCATATCTTGACTAAGGAAGAGGAAGACAAGAACATGAGTTGTTTTTCTCCAAAAAACAACCAAGTGCATCCTAATTATAATAAGGTAGACCTATGTTCATGAAAGGTGAATTATTTGATAGTTTATTTAAGCAAAACCCACCCCTATAACATTAGAATTTTGTCCAAGTGAGGGAGAGGAAAAAAATAGAAGCAAGGTAGATAGAGGAAAGGAGAGAAAGAAAGGAGAAGAAAGAAAGGAAGAAGAAGGAGAAGTCTAGAGGACTAAGTACTCAAAGTAAGTTAGCTTAATCTCCACTTGAATCCATCTTTCTTCTTTATCCTTAGGGTTTAAAAACTCGCCCTCCTTCTCTTATTTAAACTGCTAGAAAAGCTAAGGGAAGGGAGGAATCTTGCTACTTCCTTCAAGAGGAAACAAGAAAAGGAATTCACTAAGTGAGCTAGGGAGATCTTAAGGTAGGTTTAACAATATCTCTTTTTGAAGAAAAGCTTTGAAATTTGTAACATTTATATGGGATTTTGATCTTAGAACTTTGATTAAGTTTACAATATTTGCTACTTTGATGATTGATCATGGATATTGCTATATTATGTTACATGTTATTTTGCATATGATAGATGTTTTGGACATTACGGTTGGTATGAAAAATTCTGCATAGGTATGGCTATGGGTAGTAAACTTTTTATGATTTTTATGCTACTATTTTGTATATTTGAATGTGGTGAAAAATTTATGGAAAATGATTAGATGTAAAGAAAATGGAAGAGAATGTAATATAATGATGAACTAAAACCTTTGGAAAGGATTGGTTAGGAAACTGGATTTCGGGATAACTAGGGAAGCTTCTATTTTTGAAATTTTGGAACGAATCGGTTAGGAATTAAAAGAAATGGTTAACATGAAAAATGTAGATCTATGTCTCAAGGATTTTTAACCACTGGAATCACTTAATTTGGAGTCTAAATGAGGGAGAGATTGCCCAATATGTAAGCAGTGATCAGAAAATGGTTAACCAGGGAAGAATCTATCAGGTATGCTTCTGTGTTTGAATTTCTGTGACACATATGTAGGGAATTAAAATAAATTCTTAACATGAAAAAAAAAATTCATAGACTTTTAGCCACTGGAATCATTCTAATTGGAATCAATATAAGGGAGATATGGTCATATCTGTAAGCAAAAGTTAGAAACTAGCTAACTAAGGAAGAATCTATTAAGTATGCTTCTGTATTTGAATTGTTGGGCACAATATGTAGGTAATTAAAGGAAATTGTTAACATAATAAATATAGATATATGTATCACGGATATATAGGCTCTGAAATCACTTAATTTGGAGTCCATATAAGAGAGATATGGCTGATTAGTGAGTAAAGGTTAGAATCAGTTTAGAATCTAGGGTGGTAAATGTAAGTGTTTTTGTTTTTTATTTTTTGGGAATAATTAGTAAGGAATATAAAGAAATGATAAACATGAAAGTTTAATCTAAATATCTTATCATTTTATAGGCTTTTGAATCACCTCAATTGGAATTTTTATGAGGGAGATATGGTCTGATTAGTAAGTAGAGGTTTGAATCTACTCGAGAAGAAATAACATTGAATTTGAGGGAGTAGTAACACCATGATTACTTATGATTTCACTGAAATGTTCAACATAAGGGTTTTAGAGGATTGTTGTATCTTTCAATTAACACCAAGATCACCTTAATCAGATTTAAAATGAGGATGTTATGCTCTGTTTAGTGAAGAGAGGATAATAATATTTTAAAAAAAAAAAGAATAATCTTATAAATGAAAATAATAAATGACTAGTGTATGCCATAGCCATTGCCATTGCATGAACTCCTTACTATATTAAGTGCATAATTTTGACATAGAAATATTTTATAAAGTGATATTTGAAAATTACCAATGATTATGTTTATGGCATGATTACCAATGATTTTTGGTAATGATTATATTTTGATGAAAATTATGGCATGTGAGTATAATGAACATACTTGTTATTGAAATCATATTTATGGCTATTAATGTGAAAAGAAAAGAAAAGAAATGAGCACGACCACATGGCGGTCCGTGTGGTGCACCAATAAGGAACGCTTTGTTAATAGTTATAATTATGTTAATGAGAAAAGAAAGAAAAAGAGTGCCATATCGGACCCAGCGAGAAAAGCTCGTTCAGGAGAGTAGAAAGTACTCACCCTGACCAAGGTATCTTGATATGAAAATAAGTTGATAGCCATCATATGATATTTTAAAAATAGTTATTCATGCCATATATGTCATAACTACACAATTTTCATGTGCATAGATAAAGTGCATTCATGTGATCTAAAGATAATTGCTGTAGCTTATACAAATGAACATGACGTGACAAACATTATTGATAATAATTTATTATCTTATACAGATGAACATGACATGACAAACATTATTGATAATAATTTATTATTGAACCTACTGGGATTTATTTCTCATTATATTTTCATATAATGTTCATAAAACTAAGTTATTTAGATATTCTCTATGACCGACTTTTAGTGTACATTGGGTTGAGTCGACTAAGATCCTGGTGAAGGTGCAACCACCCACACCTGTATCTCAGGAACTGGTCAATATGGATGAATAAAATGTAGAATTATATGTGTTTAATTTTTTTACATATGTTTTGATTAATAATGTGTATGTGAACCTATAATTGTATAAGTTTTAATGGTATTTCTTAAACCTTATTTATATTTGGTTAATTTAATTGAATGTTATTATGAGTTAAATAGTTAGAAGTAAGAAGGTAATGACTTCATGAAATTTTAGAAATATACATATAAGTATATATATATATATATATATATATATATACACACACACATATATATACATATGTATATACATATATATGTAAATATATATATATATATATATGTATATATAGATATATGTATATATGTATATACATATATACATATATGTATATATGTATATACATATATGTATATATGTATATACATATATGTATATACATATATATGTATATATATATGTATATGTATATACATATATGTATATATATATATATATATATATATATATATATATATATGTATATGTATATATCTACATACATACACATGTACATATATATACATATACATATCAGGTTCCTTTTGTAATTCAGATTTTGATGATTCTTCTTTTGTGATTTCTTTTGTTTCTAATTGTAAAATTCTCAAATCTTGATTTAAATCATTAGATTTAAGTTCTTGAATTTCTTCTTTAAGAATTTTTATTTCTTGTTGAAGATCTTGTATTGAAGTTGTTCTAACTTCTTTTTGCTTAATTGTATCTAGGACTTGATTTAGATTCATTGGTCTAAATTCTATTGTTTCTTGTTGATCTTCTTCCAATAAATCTGTTAACTTTATTAGATATTGTTTCTTTAAGTCATCATCTTGGATTTTGTCAATTATTTCTACCAGAAAAATTGCTTTTTCTGAAGAAATTGTATTGACTTTCTTTTGACAATCTTGACAATCACATAGTCCAAAAATTCCTTTCGAACTTGTAATATTGTCTTCGGATTGTTCAGAGTCTAAATCAGATTTTAAGACTTGTTTTATTTATTGTTCATCTGTTGCAGAGTTTTCTTCTTCTGTTTAAGAAGACATTTCTTCTTCATCAGAAGAAGAATTTATCAAAATTTTTATTTAATTTTTCTTTTGTTTTTCACTTATTTGAAGACTTTGTATCTTTTGTGCAGTTTTACATGTGTTTGAAAAATGTCTTGGTTTTCCACATTTATAACAAACTACATTTCTTTTTGAGTTTTCATTTTTCTTTTTGAAATATTTTTTAGGCCTATATTTGTTTGATTTAACTAGTTTTTTAGTTTGCTTATCTTCATAATATTTTGAGTATTTTTTATAATTTTTAAATTTTTTAAACCTTTTCTTTTTCTCTTCTGGAAGATTTATTGTACATCCATATTGTTCACAGAAGTCACCTAATTCTTTCTTTCCTTTTCTAAAATCACTATTATATTTATTTTGTAATCTTGCTTCATTACAAAATGCTAATCCTTCATTTATAATTACAATATTTATTTGGCCATATGTTAAAGTTTCAAATAAATTATCAATTCCTGGTCTTTGATATTTGTCTTTGATTACTTTTCTTATCCTGTCTGCAAAAAGCTTAGCAATTCCAGATATATATTTTTCTTTCCAATAAGCTTGATATCCATCTGGTCTTTGACATACTAAAGGAATAAAATTATCTTTATACCACCTAAAATCTGATAATTTTCTACATCTTAGGTTTTGTAGTATTGATAATTGTCTTTCACTATATTCCTGTGGTTGTCCTACAAAATGGGCAACTACTGCATATATTAATATTTCACAGCAGTCAGGGACTCGGTTAATTTGCCATGCTGCATTTGTTTCAGCCCTTGTTGCATTTTTTATTGTATCTTTATCTCTTAGAATATTATCCCACCAACCTTTAAGGGATCCTGTGAATCCTAAAATTAGTATATCTAATATTCTAGAGTCATTCATATTTTTTACTCGATAGGCTGAAATAGCCATACGCATTTGTTGTACAGTATTAATTATTTCATTTTCACTCATTCCATCAATATTCCATTCTAGAATCCCTGATCCAGAATAGGAATTTTGACTATAATCACTTCGTTCTTCAAATTGAAGATTTGGTACTGTAGGTCTAGTATAGTAATTTTTTGTTGTTATTACATTGGTTGGAGTTATTTTTCTTATTCTATCAATAAAATTTTTATTTTGGTCTTCCTTTTGTATTGTGATTAATTTTAATATCTGTTCTTTGTTAAATAATTTTTCTATTTTCTGTGTAAGATCATATATTAAATCTTCATTAGAAAATTTAAATTCTGATGCTTTTTTTCTTGATATTGGTTCATGTTTATATATAGGTTTTATATCTAATTCTTCGTTTGGTTCTATTATCTCTTTTGACTGAATTATTGGTATTTTATATTTTTGTGATGTTGAGGGTTCTTTTCGAGTTTTATTAATCAGTATATCTTGTTTTGTTTCTACTCTTTCCAGTTGTTGTCCTATTGTTACCAAAATTTGATTAGTATAATTATTCTGATTTTGTATGTTAGACGCATCTTTCTTGCTTATTGGTTCTGTTAGATTTGTTGAACCTATTGTTTTAAAAGGAGAGGCTATTACATCGTAATTTCCTACTTTAATGGCTACCTCTGTAGGAGGGGGATGTATTGATTATACTATTGTTGCTTTGGTGTTTGTTGGAATCCAAGTTTGTGAAACTTTTTGGGTTACATTTATACTTGGATGATTTTTACTAAAGGGATTAAAAAATTTGTTGTTAAATGTATATTGGTTTAACCATTTGAAGAAAGAAATTTCCATTCTTATTTGGTTCATTAAATCATAATATTCTTCTCGAATATTATCTTGTTGTTCTTTAGTGAAACTGGTAAAGAACCAATCTGTTTTTGTTCTGTTTTCGAGTAACATAAAATCTTGTCTAATAAGATCTTTATTTATTTGATATTCTCTTCCGATTACCATTATCTGATGTCTTGTAGGAGATGACTGATTGTCAAATCTTTGTTCTAAATTAGTTTGTGTTTCTTCTAAAGATTCAATCGATCTATTATCTTGTATATTTTCTCTAGGTATTTGTATAGGTATTTGATTTGTTTCGTATAGAGATCTTGGAATTTGTATTTGATCTACATAAATAGGTCTTGGTATTGTTGGTCTAAAATCTACTCCTCTGAGATTTGTACCTGGAGCAGGAGTCGGAGTTCTTCGAGAATCTAAAGAGGTTCTAGCTGACTCAAATTCTGTCCTTGTTGAATCAGATAGTTCTATCATTCTGACTGAACTACTTCTTCTTAATGGTCTTATATACGCTTCGCCATCTCTGGTTACATAGGTATATTCTATTGTGGTTGTATCTAAAGATGGAGGGGGCTCTGCATCAGGTATCCTCCACATTTCTGGAAAAGTAATTTCATTATGTTGAAGCCTTCTGGGGGTTGTAATATTAGCCTGTCTAGAATTAGCTTCAAATATTATGGATTCTGTCCTTGGAGATTCTCTAAGAGCTAAAATATCTATATTTATATACATATATATATATATATATATATATATATATATGTATATATATATATACATATATATATACATATATATATATGTATATATATATATATGTATATATATATATATATATACATATATACATATATACATATATGTATATATATATATACATATATATATATATATATATATATATGTATATATATATATATATATATATACATATATGTATATATGTATATATATATATACATATATGTATATATGTATATATGTATATATATATACATATATACATATATGTATATATACATATATACATATATGTATATATATATATATATTTATGTATAGATATATATATATATATATACACATATATACATATCTATATATATATACATATGTAGATATGTAGATATGTGTAACAACTCAATTTTAGTATCAAATTTTTTTTTAAAAATACCATGAAGTTATTACATCGTTACAACTTAACTCAATATAACATTTATTTAATTTATACAATACAGAGTTCACATACATGTCATTAATCAAAACATGCGTACAACATATCAAACACATAAAAAATCTACATCTTATTTATTCTAGTTGACCAATTCCGGAGATAAAAGTGCGGGTGGTTGCACCTTCACCGGGATCTAAGCCAACTCGACCACAAACATTTTATTTGCTTCTGGGATCTGCCCAACATAAATTACTCGACCCAACGTGCACTAAAAGCCAGAGCTATAGAAAAATCTGCATAACTAATTTTCTGAACATGATATGGAAATATAGCGAGAATTAAATCCCAGTAAGTTCAACAATAAATCATCATCAATATAGTTCATCACGTCATGTTCAGCTGTATAAACTACAGAAAATATCATTGGTCACATGAATGCATTATATCTATGCACATAATAATCATACAGTAATGATATGTATGACAGGATTAACTATTTTTAGAATATCATATGATGGCCATCAACTTATTCTCATTTCAAACTACCCCGGTCAGGGTGAGTATCCTCTACTCTCCAGTACGGGCTTTTCTCGCTCCGTCCGACATGGCACACTTTCTCTTTCTTTTCTCATAATCATAATCATAACCGTTGGCAGGTCGTCCCCTATTGGTGCACCACACAGATTGCCATGTGACCGTACTAATTTCTTTTCTTTTCACAATAATAGCCAAAAATATGCTTTCAATAACAAGTATGTTCATCAAAATATAACTATTACCATAAATCATTGGTAATCATGCCATGAACATAACCATTTCAAATATCACTTTATAAAATATTTTCATGTCAGAATTTTACACTTAAGATAGTAAGAAGTTCATACAATGACAATGGCTATGGAATATACCAGTCATTTATAAGATTCGTCTTCTTTTTTTAAATATTAATTTTATTTCTTTATTTTCTTGATGCAGGTTTTTATCATATCTAATCTTCCCTTACTAATCAGCGCATAACTCCCTCAATTGAACTCCGATATAGGTGATCTTGGTGTCAATTTCAAGATAAAACAATTATCTAAAACTATTAAGTTGAACATTGTAGCAAAATATTAAGAAATCAAGGTGATTTTACTCCCTAAATGTACAGGTTATTTCTTCTCGGGTAGGTTCATACCTCTACCTACTAATTGGATCATATCTAACTCATATAAACCCAACTTGAGTGATTCCAGTGGCTAAAATTCCATGACACACATATCTATAATTCTTATGTTAACCATTTATTTTAATTCCATACAGATAATTCCCAAAAACTAAAATACAGAAACTATCCTAACATATTCTTCCCTGATGAACCATTTTCTGACCTTTGACTACTAATTAGCTCATATCTTTCTTATATGGACTCCAAAGTGAATGATTCCAGTGGCTAAAAATCCGAGACACACATATCTATAATTCTTATGTTAACCATTTATTTTAATTCCATAAATATAATTTCCAAAAATTAAAATACAGAAGCTATCCTAACATATTCTTCCCTGATGAACTATTTTCTGACTTTTGACTACTAATCGGATCA